>SSNP01000003.1:6927994-7092386 GCA_006937955.1 Pachypanchax playfairii | reverse complement strand
GGGGGGGGGGGGGGGGGGGTGAAAACAAGAAGGAAATTAGGTGATCTTATTGTGTTTCCTGATAAGTAGAAACAAGAAGAACAACATAACATAGAACTTCCTCACTGAAGAACAATAAAGTTCTAACTATAAAACCTATTTTACGGTTATAAAGCTGTAACGGACGCAGGTGAAAACTATTCGTCTGCCTCAGCTCTCCAACTCCAGTTACACACACGCCATGTTTAATGCAGCAGATTTCAGATGCACTTCCAAAAACAGCTTGTTGTTTTCACTCACAAGCCCCTGCAGCAAATTCCAAACAACTACTTCAACAATTGTCAGGATGTTTGTCACAGAACCACATGGCACGTCCCTGCACTCCAGTAAATTGACATTATTTGAATTCTCCTGGATCTGTTTATGTAAATGTTCCTTATTTGCATGGAAAGAGCAACGCAGCTTGACAGCCTAGGCTTTTTTTGTCTAGTCATGGCTGCAGTCAACAAGGCAGAGGCGCTCAGCTCTTTAGGTGTAAACACTAACAGCAGAGTGGGAGCTGATGAATAAAACAAACTGGTAAATCAGGAGAATGAAACAGATATCTACACACCAGCAAACATTCAGCCATTGTATTCTCTCTCTCAGTCACGTAGTATTCACCTTCAGTTAATACAGCTATAGATCATAAAAAGGAAATGGAACAGAGCAGTCATCTTCACCAAATTAGGTAATGAATAACCACAACCACTAAACCTAACCAGAATATCACTTGAACTCAACACCATCCACGAGTCAGACAATTAACACACACATGATTACAAGCCCCTCCTCCAGAGAGAGAAAATCCACTTCACAATCCAGTGACATTCTTTGCAGAGCTCAGTAAATTTCCTGACGCTTCCACACAGAGAGCCAAAGAAGGAAAACGTAACTCAAGCTGCAACAAGGGGAGCCAGAAGACTCCGAGGTGAAGCAAATACTCTGAAACACGAGGATGTGAATCACTTTATTCAATAAAATCAGGGTTTAGCCACAAGACAGGGTGACAACAGGAAACTCTGATGTGCTTTAAATGATTCTTTGCAGTAAATGAAAGGAATCTATATATAATATAAACTTCTGTAAGAATAAAGCTGTGCATTTCTGTTAAAATCTGCTAAGAATGTCCAACATCAGTTCTTCCACAAATGTGTTTGCAATTCTTAGTCCCTAAATATTCCAGCAAATGAGAAATAAAATGACAAAAAGCCTGAAACAGGAAGTTGAATTTCCCAAACAGCCAATAAGCAGTTTGCTAACTAACGTAGGTCACTTTTAATTCAGCAAGCTCTGAGTGGACAGATGTTCCAGATGTAGAGCAGGTAATCAGAAGGTTGCTGGTTCCAGCTCAGCTCTGTCTGCTGCTGTTAATGCAAATGAACAATAAAAATGTGACTTTAAATGCACATGTACAGTAATACAAACAGTCAACGTTCACAGAACCGATAGTAAAAACTGCTGCTGGGTCTGAGACTTACTGGAGAACCAAGTTCATAGTGGGAATTGATTTGTTACGCCATTCATCAATCAATCAATCAATCAATCATATCTCTGTTTAGTCTGTTCAGGACAATTTTTCAAACAATAATTCTTGGAAACAGATTTTTCCTAAGAAAGAACCTTCAGTAAATATGAAATGTTCCTGTTTTACGACTGCACTGATGCCCCATGGTGTATGTTTGCCTGCCTGTCCAAACACCATGGCAGATACTTTCAAAATAAAAGCTGGCTCTTTACTGGTAATTTCAGTAAAGTTTGGATGTGCAACTTATTTACACCTGACGTTAACCTGTAAGGAATGAGACTTAAAGTAATTTGTTCTGGCCTGTTGCCATACATTCAATCCCTAAAACAGATCAAAGGTCTCCCTACAATATCAATTCATTTGTTGTTGGGACAAAAAAAATTTTTTTACGATTATTGGGTTTTCCAAAATGTGAAATTTCTTAGTGTGGAAAACAGAAATTAGCTTTTAACAAACTGATAAAAACAATCATCATTAAAACGGTTAATTATGAAGTTAGTCATAAGAAACTCATTTTAGTGACTGCTGGAGCTTCCGGTGTTTCTACATGACTCTGGCTAGACTTACACACGGTTCCCCTGATTCACTCTATAAATGAGTTTCCTCTATCAGACTGAACTGATCCTATTTCACCTCATGTCACCTCCTCGGTCTCAGCTTACATGTGTCTTCCTCGTTCATATGACACATCCTGCACCCACCACGCACATGTTCCAACTAAACAATCCCAGTGTTTTGGTTTTCCTAGTGTATAATATGGGATCCATTTATTTATCACTGGATAAGTTACATCAAGTGATAAACTCCAAGTTTAACCAGCAATTCATTATGTTTATATGCGGATATTTTAAAACTTGATATCAGTTGCCGATACAAATGTATGATCAAGTTATTTCTTCTGCAAAACTAAGATACTGCTTCTGTAATTCTGAGGAAAAACATTTTAAACATAAATTTGTATTTAGTTTTAAATAACACATTCAAGCTAATTATCTCAGTTAGAAACTGAACTATATATCACTCAGATAACCTGATGCCCTGAGTTTTAACAAATATATATTCCATTTAGTTTGATAAAAAGTCACTTCCTGTTTAGTTAGAATTTTACTACATTTCTGCAGGAATTTAAAAAAAAACTGACATTATTTTTCTTGGTCAAACAAAAAACTATGTGTTACAGTTACAAACTGCGATGCATCTTTATCCCATCAAACATTTTATCTGGTCTCAAATAGATATCTGCAGTACTGTATGTGCAGCATATAACTCCAGTGCTTCAGTCTTATCTATCCGTGCCAGTGGCACTCCAAGCAGTCGCAGATAAACCATATTTATAGATGCTCTCAGCATTAAGGAATGTGTTGACAAAGATGTCGAGGCTGCTTTGTTTGTGCTGTTTAATGATGGTCACAGCCTTCACATCATCTCCATTATTATCTGGATGCAGGTGGAGCCTCAACTTGAGTTCTGGAACAGTTTCACCTGCATAAAGCTCCATGTCGTCCGAGCTGCAACCCTCACTTCCTGCCACACGGAGATTTCAACCTCTTGCATAATCATTTGTTTGATTCCAATGTCAAACAATCTGGTGACCTTACAAGAGGTTAAACACCAGTCAGAAATAATGAAGACTAATAAATGCAATTTTTCTGCCTCATTACATGGATCACAGATACATTACTAGCAGTACTGAAGGGAGGTGGTCATGCAGATGAAAGTAAATCTACTGCTCTGTCTTAAAAGAAGCTGGATTTGGCAGAGGGTTGAAACACAGAGGGTATAAAAGAATTACAGTGTAATTACAGCTGTACAATGTGACGCTGGTTGTTGGCTCTTGACTTCCAATCAAATACCTGCTGGGATTACAGCTGTCATGAATTTAATGGCTGTTTAATTTCAAATAAAGCAGATTAGCTGGACTCTTGGACCGTGTTAATGTGCTGAATTTTTGTATGAGGTTGGAGGAGTGTCTTTAATCTCAAAACAACAGTAGTAAGAACGAGAGCAGCAATGTCTGTGTGTTAATTGATACTTCTGTACGTATGCACATTCCATAAACCTGGATCAGGTGTTTGGTGTGACTTCAATAGGGCCACACCTCGGTGTAATTATTACCATAGAAACTGTAAATTCAACAACAGATCCATTTCAATGCAGCTATAACTGAGTTTAACACTTTCTGCATGTCGTATAGTAAGTTTGAAGTTCCACCTATCCAACATTAGATACAAACATGGTATGAAAATCCTGACCACGAGCAACAGACGTGCACAAACACTGCTGAAAGCAACAAAACACAAAGGGCGAGCTCGAGGGTTTAACGCAGACAGCTTGTCCCTCTGTGGGCCTTTACAGATAGAAATCTAGTCGCCATCAAGGTGGAAACAATAAGAACCATCAAGTCCATAACAAATGCCTGAAGCTGTACGGCCATGAAGGTTCAGAGAGATAAAACAAGGACAGCAACAGAAACATAAGGAAAAATTGAGAGGAACGAGGACTGAAGGCTTGTGTTTGAGTCTCAGCGCAAGGAAACAGAGACAGTATTATCATGTTATAGATAAAGTCATATTCACTTCCTGGAAAGTGAACATCTAAAACTCTGATAATCACAACCTAATATAAGATATTGTTTTCGCATATTTTACAACACTACCTACCAACAGCCTCAAACACAAGCAAATCATATGGTTTGACAAGGTATCAACAATTTGGATTAGAATTTTTTTAAGAATCAAAATACCAGGAAGTGTGAAGATTCCAGCTTTTTAAATCTAAAATATAAATAAAATCTGGACCAAATCAGCTATTTATCATTGTATATTTATAAAAAAAAGTGTACTTTAAAGCTTTTAAAGCATTGGACTAACAGTTAGTTAAAATTTTACTTAATAAAATGTCTTATTAATGGGCAAAATAAAAAGCTAATTCATTAAAAATAAACATTATGTACAATGTTGACACTTTTCCACGTGTAAATGCAACAACTTTCAAACAATTTAGAAACTAATTAATTCATTTTAATCGTCAACATGAGAAAGAAAAGTGCAGAAAAAGTAAATAAAAATCTGAAGTTGATAAACTTCCACATGAACTTTTTTACTCTTTTAACATGACACCTTTTATAATTACACTTTTTTTTGTATAATATTAATTGTAATGATGTATTGTTTTGTAATGAATGAACACTTTCTCCATTCATTGAGCCACTCAGGAGGTCTAATCGGCTGGTGACACCGTTTTAGTCACGTACTCCACCAACTCTTACAGGAACAGACCGCGCTCTTCTTCGTTAGTCCCCAAATACACTGAAAACCAAATATGACTAAACCGCAAACCTGTGACGTCAAAACTCAGAGAGGAATTCTCCTTCATATTTATTAATTTGAAGCTAACCTAAAATATAAGCTAAATTGGTATTTCACTCCAGGTTTTTATTTCCGTGTGTTTAAAGACTAAAATAAAATAATAATAAAAAAACACAAAAGAAAGAGTAAGCAGAGGACGTTACAGTTTCATAACGACGCGTTTTAGCTATGCTACAGATGGTTGGAGCCACATGTGAGAGTGTAATGAGTTAACTATACAGGAGTTTTTAAAAGAAGTCTCAGCTACAGCATAAACAGGTTGGACAAGACTGAAAACTTGTTATAACGTTTATTTACCTTCCCCGAATCCATGGCTGCAACGTTTTTACTCTTCTTCTTTGTCTGTGAATTTTACGTAAAGTTGTAGTCGACGGGAGGACTTCCTGTGGCTTTCCTGATGCTCCTGATTAGAAATTCTTCATCTTTAGATGTTTTGGCTCCCCTAAAAAGCGTCGATGAGTTTTTTTAGAGTAGAGTTTTAATGTTCTTATTTCAGGGAGTTTTTTTTTCAATGTCCAGTCAGCGTTGATTCGGATCCGTTTCTTCTCTTCTGTGTTGCTTTAAAATTGGACCTCCAAAACCTTCGGGGTTTTGTAAAATCTTCCACAGTGTAAGAGCTGGGCTACAGTTGTAGATTTATGAGTTAATGGAAACAAATCGTGAGAGAGAGCCGCCAAACATGAGGTATTTAACGCAGTTTGTGGGCGTTTGTGGGAAGGCGTTTACCGAGAGGACCAACCTCCCCTCACCTCAAAAAGGAGGCTGGTTTACCGAGAAGACCAGCCTCCTCTCACAGAGGACAAGAGCAGCCTCCTCCAAATAAATAAATAGAAAAGAAAAGAAGAGAAGAGAAGAGAAGAGAAAAAAGTTACAAAATTTACATTATTTTGTTACATTTACAAAACACTTCCTATTTTTATGTTGTTTCACTTCAAATTATTTGAATTTTTCCTATTTGCTCTGCCATCAGATGTGTTTTTGGTACTTTCATGTGCTGTTAATGCAACATTCTAACATTGTCCAAAACAAAAAAAAACGTCCTTTTATACCTTTATTTTATTGCAATGTATGATTTACCTTCAGTTCTTGGATATTAGTTGTGTGTTAAATGGTTTTGTTAAACATTTTGGAGAAATAGCATGTTTGTCCTTGTTTGACCTTTCTGTCCTGATCTGTAATATTTGAAAACAAGAGGTGAAAAAAACTTTAATAAAATATATGATTAAATCAGCTTATTTGAGATTTATAGGAGATGTCCAGAATATGGCAAATTTAGTTCACATGTTCTTTTTTTTTCTTTGAAATCTTGGGGAAACAAATGTAGGTTGAGGTTAAATTGAGACCTGCCAAATTAGTGATTTGTAAATTGTATTTGCTTTAATAACAAAAATGATAGTCATGTCTTCAGACATCAAAACAACACTCAGCTTTTATTCAACAAATAAAACAATTGTATGAGCTAAAACGAACCTGCAAGCAAAGTGAAGACAAGCTGCAGGTATCCGGCAGAAGACCATTGAAATTGTAATTGAATAGATGAAGAGGAAGAACCCTCAGATTCTTACAGCAGCAAGGAGGGGAAAATATGAAAAGGTGACACACTCTGGAACTGTATGTTATTGTAAATCCTTTGAAACGCTAACAAAAACAATAACAGACATTTTACTGGAACAATGAGCGAATGTTCGTATGACAATGTTGCACCGTAAATCAAACGTGCAGGATGTCAGTCACAAAAAGTTGGAATTTTGCCTTGTTTCAACAAAAAAAGCTACTGCAAAATACATAAACTACTGGAAACTTTTCTACATTTGCAGTATAAGTCAAAGTTTCTGATTATCTATCTGCTTTCCAGGAATCATTTTGCGTCTGGGCTGCAGTTTGGGCAGAGTAGTTTGACTTTAATTTCTAATGCCAACATGTTTCCATCATCACATCTTTAAAATTACAAGACAAATACTTAATGTCTCTAATTATACTGAATATGTTTTACCATCAACAACTGAACACTAATTAACCACAGCATTTTGATTAAAAATGTAATTTCTTTGAAGCAAAAAAGATTTTATTTTAATGTGTGTCAGTTTTGTCATAGAAAAAATAAATAATAATTCCACAATTTCCCTTTATCATATTTAAACTTCTGATTTGTGTAAATAATGTTTTAGTGTTCTGTTCTTTTTCTATTCATTGACTGATTAATTTCAGGTTTTAAATATGTCAAGCAGACAAAATTCTTATAATTTTGACAATTTGTTCAATGTCTTTGTTTCTAGTCTGTGTTTTAAGTTACAACAGATACATTTTATATTTTGATTTATTTATATCACATAAACTTTCCTTTAATAACTCTTCTCAAGGAATCAAATCTGTATAATTATATCTTACAATATGTGTGATATTTATTTGAATGAAATCTTTGTTTCTGAATTTTTGTGTCTGCCTGACAGAAAGCTGGTAAACAGAAATCAGATGCTCCTGTCGGCACTCAGGCTAACTTTCACGTGACTGGATGAGCAGCTCAAATTCACCTGCTCACAATGAGAGCTGGTCTGTGCCCTCAGGCACGTATAAGCTCTCCCGCTGGGTCGTGAGTCAGTGTTCACTGTCAAAACTCTTCTCAGGACACCAGTCTCTATTTTCATCAGATCTTCTGTTTGTGAGTAAATCAGTGACACTGAGCCAAAAACATTCTCAACACATGAAACTGATTATTTAATCTTAATCTATTAGGGGTTGCTTCTTTGTGCACTGAAATATCTATTAACTCTAGAAGTGATATGTTTGTGAGCGAATGTAAGTTGATAAACTCGTGTGTGTTGTTTGGTGCCAGAAACAAAAAGACAATTCATTGAGATGAACATGAACCCTGGCTGGTTGAGATATTTAAGTAAGAACTGATTATTTGTGAACTATTAGTTAAATAATACAAGCAGGTTTTAAAAGCAATCTGAATCATCACATTACTCAGTTTGGAGCAGATTGGGGTAAAGCTGAATTCTTCTAGAGGAGATTTTTGGTTACTAAATTCTTAGTTGTTAAAATGAGGTTCCAATTTTGACTAATAACAAAAAGAAGTGTGGATTAACATCAAAATAGTATTAAATAACTTTTCTGCAGCCGGTGTTCTGTTGAGATATGCTACCTGTTGAGATGTGCTACCAATTCCTTCTGCACATGTGCCGTTCCACAAGCTGGACTTCAATATTTATATAGACTTCAAACTTCAAATTTATATAAAAAATATCACAGAAGGATCATGAAAATATTCTTAAATAATTAACAGGACACACTCGCCATAAACAAGAATACTGTATAAACTTCCAATGAACTCTCGTTATGAAATAAGTTGTCAAATTGTAGTATGGCGGCATTTTTCATCAGGGCAGCATAAATCATCAGAACACCACTTCCGTCTGCGACCCGGATTACTGAAGTTATTAAGTGTAATATAGATTATAGATTATAGAATATAGATTATTTTGTATTGAGTTAAAGTTTAGGCTTTGTAGGTAAATAACTTCACATCCATCTAGTTGTTCTTATGGCTTTAATACTTTCTGGTAAAGGTGTTGTGGTTCAAATGAAGCCCTTTACAAACTGAAACTATAAACTGAGATTAAGACCAGACCTCTTAGTATTTAGAGAATGATTTATAAAACCTTGTAATGGTGTAATACTGGTGACTGCATGATAACTGTGTTTATAACATTCATTTACTGCACCAGCATTTGACCATATTTAGTCGCGCAGGTTCTGGTTGTGACACGGTTTTATATGCTTTACAGTCCTTCATATTACATCAGAAGCATTTCTAAAGAGGTACAAATCATCTGTCTGACTGTGTAAGTTGAATTCAGTCAAACTAATTTAAACACATTTTGATATCTAAAGATTTGACTTCTGTTCAACCCCAAAATCTCCAGTTTATCGTTGTTCTTTGTATTTTAGAGTAAAAATCAAAAGGAGTTGTGCAATCACAGAACTTATTGAGTTGTTTTTTTTCAACTTCATGTTGCCTGTTGGTTAAACTTTTTTAGGTTTGGTGCTTCTTATCCCATCTAGTTCTTAAAAACTGACTGAGAGTCTGTTTGATTCTGAAAGTTGACCAGATTTGTCAGAATATTCATCTGTATGATGACCAGCTTCTCTGCTGAAAAAATAGACTGACTGTGGATATCTGACAACCTGACCAGTCCTCCAACACGTCTATGGAACAGCAGATGACTTCGCACTTGACTGAATGTGTCATGACATGATGGGTATAAGCCTTCAGTGATTCATTAAACTGATTCAAGTCACAGGAAGTTAGAAAAAGTATAAAACAATAAATGACAGGTGTTATTAAATTTCTTTAATTCAGACAGAAATGTTTGCACAGTACCTTGTTACTAATTCAATGAGCAACAAGCAGAAAGAAAAACAAATAAACATTATAACTGTAGTTATGGCACCAAGCAGCCATTTTGGCTTCTGAGATGAGGATAGGTCAGAAACCTCCAACCTTCTGATCTGAGAGGCCTTAAAGTTGATTTTCTAACTTGTAATTCATACATTTTTGATCAGGAATGGAGAAAACAACAAATTCACAACTTCTTTACAGATCTGTGGTCTGATTTAACTTTTAAGTTGCAGGTATATTTGTATTTTTTTTACTTTCATTGTTAGCTTGATGTTTAGCATAAGGAAGAAATCCTCAAACATATTTCAAAAACCAAAACTCTCAGCTGAATTTACATGAAAAGCAGTTCAGTCTATGAGCTGAAATGCGACAGCAGGATGGACAGTGACGTCTTCGACATGCTTTACGTCTTTGCCGTAACTTCTTGGTAAACTAAGCACACAGACTCTCCCATGGGTCTGTCAGAAACTAGGTTTGTTTTCCTGATCTGTGCAGACTGGGTTGAGTTCAAGCAAAACAAATGCATCAAAGACTTTCTTTCATCGTGTGATTACAGCAGCACACAACTGGTGCCTGTTGTTTATGAGACTGCTGTCTTGTGAGAATCATATTTTTCTCAGCAGCCTAAAATCTCTAAAAATATAAAGTTATCTATTGTTTCTATAACTAGTCGTGTTATTTGTTTTATTTACGATTTGTTTCTCTAAGTGATGGAAAAAAGCTATATGATCTTAACTTAATACTAAAATCTTCAAACAACATGTGAAATATCCTAAAAAAGGAAATTCCACAAATTAAATGACATGCGGGCAAGTTCACTGTGATCATTAAGGAGTTTTCTTATTTCTAATTGGGACCAAACTAAGTTTAAAAATACTCTTTTCTTTCACAGCTGAAGATATTAATACTCTGCTGTGGTAGTTTTCCTTTAACTAGACACTGACAATCCTCACAGGTGAAAAGCAAACCTGTCGTTCATCTACTGAGACATTAGGAATGATCTCATTGCAGGACATGAAATCAAAAACTGGCTGTTAAAATAAAGGGAGGTGTCAGCTTCATGAATGGGACTGTAACCACAGGATTACCTTCCCTGAAGCGTTGCTTGTAAAACTATGGATACAACATGAAGCAAGAGAAAAGGCACGAGGGACAGAGGTCACATGGTTTTCTCTCAGACTACCTCTGAGGACAGCGATGTTAGTCTGAGTTGCACCACGACTTTGTTCCAGACTAAATTGTCTCTGATGACAGAACAGACTGCTGACTGATGAAATAGTTGTTTGGGAAGCATGACTTTGTTTTATCTGACATTGAACATCCCTGTCAATAAAAATCCATTTGTTTGTATGCTGGTTTAATGAATTTTTTTAGTGATTGAAATATTTATTCAAACATAAGACAACACATAAAAAAAACATAGTAAAAAAAGTTATACAATAAAGGAGGTGAAACAAATCTTAACCCTACAGGGAGTGGGAAGAATCCCACACCTTACACCATACAACAAATGACTTCTTATACAGTAAACATATACAATATTTCAATGTCTATTTACTTATTACAATAAAATGAGACCTGTGGTCATTTTAAATTCTAATTTCAATAAGCAGTAATAATTAAATTATAAGTAATGATTTCCTTGATTTAATAATTGTACAATGATGATTGTATTTTTTTAACAAATAGAATGACACATCCCCTATGGTCTGTGATGTTGCCACCATGTTTAAAACTGAGGCATGTGTTCGGCTAATCTCCACTGAGTCTATCAGTCCGAACTGATGACCTGATCAGTAGATGCATCATTGAAAAGTTCAAATCTTTGCATGGTCAGAAGATCAACTTTTCTGTCATGTTGTCACATTTTCTCTTGAGTAAAGTTCGATCTCCAGCAAACACAAACACATCAGAGTTAAAAACAACGTGCTGGTTTGACATTTTCTCCCTCCAATCCTGTATATCCTTAGTAAGGTATGTCTATACCTAATCCACTGAAACTTAGCATTTTTTATTTTATTTTTTACATTTTTGCCCCCCAAAATATAAAAGAATCAGTTTTCTCACAACAATAGTTGTGCATTAGTTTTTTTTTTGTTATTTGGCTTCATCAATGAGTTTGAACAAAAAAGACCTTAGATACAGAGTTTAACCCCCAAAACGCACTAATGATAGTTGTGAGAAATCTAAGCAGAAAACCACATGACTTTCTTTTATTAGAAAATTCACCAGTTCCTGGGAAAGTGATACATTTTTTTTATTACACAGTTGCCGATAAGGAAGAGCCAGTTTTCCGCATTGTGTGCATTTCACACCTGATCTCAGATACACGAGTGTTTGACTGACCTGGTTCTGCAAGACCTGGAGATCTCTTAAAGGAAAAAAAAACTTCTTTCTATCCGAATTCAGCTTTATGTTTAAATGTTCTCCACTCAGCTAAAACATGACAGTCATCATATACAGTACAGTCAGAAGAGATTGTGTTTTTACAAAAACTATATTTAATGCACATACTTTTATGTAAAAGTCATTTATAATACTCATTGCAAAATCAAACATGTTTGGATTTTCAGTGACACACTAATAAATCTTTCAGTGTCATGAACACAAACATAACAAGCCTCAGCTGCTGCACAAAATTAACTAAAAAACATAAATCACACTGCGCTGTAAAATGTCTTTTTAGTCTCACTTATAAAACATTCATCTAGTGACACGATACAGATTGAAGCAGATGTAATTATATCTGAGAAGTTGTTCCACTGATGTTTGCTTGTGATCTTTTATTCACTGACATGTGCTGACAATGTTTATGTGCTGCAGCTTTTACACCACAAATATTAATCAAATACCTTTCCAGAAAAAAAATCCCTCTTTGATTTAATCCTCTCTTCTTCCCAGAAACACCCTACAACTGAACCTCTGTTGTGACCCTCCAAAGCCGTGACGTACTGATTAAAATCCTTCTCAGCTGCTTAGAGTGATTGGCTCATTTCCAACGTGTATTACCCAACTGTTTCCAAACCAATTAAAATATTTTTTTACTAATATAAATTGCCAATAACCTCAATAAAGAGCTAAACTGAATAATTGTGGGAATGAGGTTATGGAGAAGGGAGAGAAATAGCCAAGTTTGATATGTAGGTTTTTTTTAATATTCTTTGAAATACAACAGAATGTTTCATATGTGGAATTTAAACCTACAGGAAACTGATTTCTCTTATTATCTGTTCTGTTCATATGGCTTTTTATACATGTATATTTTAGTAATATTAGAAAAAAATAGTAAAAAAATATATTTTTCTCAAAAGGTTGATTTTATTCACCAACTCAGATTTTAACACTTCACTATCATCTTTATTCACTCATGCTCCACTGAAGGAAACAGTTAAACAAACTTGTAGCAGAGTCACTAATCTGAGTTAAGAGGCGACCACACAAACAGGACCCAAGAAATTATGTAATTGTGTTGGTTTTTAACAAAGCAGTGATTTATGGGTGGAAGCTGTTCCTAGGTAGAGTTGATACTCTCTCTGAATGAAAACAACAGCAGTAGTTCAGCAGTTACTAACCTGGTAATCGCCTGATCGCTTGATCAGCTGTATTTCACCTGAAAAGAGTTTCAAGTTACATAATTCCAACAATGTTCAAAATCCTGCCATTTTTTTCCCCTAAAGAGCATAAACTTGCATGCTTATTTCTGAAAAGTTTTGGGTTCTCATGATAATCCGATAAAACATGCAAATTGCACATTTGCAAACATTTGCAGACCCTCATTGAAAAAGAGTATAGAAAAAAGAGAACAAAAGTATAAATATCAATATATTTTGTGACCATAGCTGCATGAACCAATCAGAGTCAACTTTAAAACTCCTGACAGGTAAAGTAAATTACATTTATCAGCTGAACACAATCAGCTGCTTCTAGGCATCACAAATCTTACAATGCGCCTCATCATGATGAGTAAACTGATCCGACGTGTTCCTGCATATCAGCTGGAACGTTTCACTACAGAACAGTGTGAAGAAACTCATGTGGAAACACACGAGCATTGTTCCAGCATTTGTTTACTCTGATACCATTAAGCTCCTACTTCACCAACATAAAGAGGGTCTTTGTCATTAAGCACTCTGTTGAAATTTTGCGTAAGTTTCTGTGACGTGTGATGCCAATAGTCCACGTTTGATACAGTTTTATGGAAGAAGCAATCAAAACTAATTTAAATGGGCAGAGTCAATTAGTGACGACCTGAGTTTGTTTTATTTGCGTATTGTGATGCGGGTCAGTTGTTTTGACGTATCTGTGTTGTTTTATCATGAAAGTTAAAAACTGTAAAACATCTGTTAATTTTGTTTTAGATGCACATCAGAAATCCTGCAGGATTTGTACGGTGCCGAGCAACTGTGTGGTGAGAAGTTAAGTGGAGCTGCTGAGTGATAGATCAATTCAAAGTAAAAGCAAATATCAATCTTAAGGATAAAAAAAAAACATCATTTGATTTTCATGAAATACTTTTACAAACTTATTTTTACATCTTTTCATGACACTTCATAAATTTATAAGATCATTTAATTAACTGTTATTGAGTCAGGGGGGATTCTGAGGACTTTTATTTTGAAACTGGATCAGGAAGGGGTGTCTAATCGTAATCAAAACTTTCCAAAATATGTGTGTCAATGGAAATTTTTTAAAGCTGTAAAATTTCCCTACTAGTCGAGACTTCTGACTCACGTGCAGATAGTCTGCTGGTTGTACAACGTTGTTCATGTAGTAAAACTTGCAGAGACGTAAAAGCACAGATGGAAAAATGTCATAAACATTTTAAGAGTTGTGTTTGTGTAGTTCTTTGCATCAGAGCAAAAACCAGTTTAACAGGAATGAAGTGGTTAACAAGGTGTGGTATATGCTTCAGTTGCACAGAAATAAATCCAGCTTCACCACGGCAACAAACAACAGAGCGCTTCAGCAATCTGCTGCGTGTGATGGCCTTAGGGGGAGTTGACATGTTATCTATGGGCTCTGGCTGTTTCTCAATCCCATTCATTTCCCTTCACCCACAGACTGAGATGTTGTGAAACTGAAAGATAGAGCACAAAAGCTAATATAAGATTATGGGTGGTAACAATTCAAAATCTACAACTGTCTGACATGTCGCCATGAATATTACCAGTCATATATTTATATTTCTCTAACAAATGGAGATAAAATGTGTGTAAGCTGAAATGGTTAAATAAAGAAACACTCAGATATGTGAATGAGTGTTTCATGGATGTGCTGAGGCTTGCAGTGAGATTTTGTGCATTATTTTTAATGACCTGTTCAAGGTTTAACTCCACCCTTCACCCAATGACCACCAGCCCAAACGATCCTGCACAGGAACCGGCAGATAATTCTAACCTGATTAATTCTCTCATTTTTTATGTACAAAAACACTATTGAGGGTTTGCTGGTCCCCTGTGCCATCGCAGAATCAACCAGACTATGTGAAGTTGACCAAAGAACAAATGGTTTGAAGCACAGCTCATTCCTTTGGCATCCTGGAAGCTGGGTACGATCCAAAAACCAACTAGAATGAACTGGCTGCTCCAGAAGCAGCAGGAATAAAGTCCCATTCATTTTCACCCCTTTATGCTTCATGGATCTTTGTAAACTCACCTCCATCCAACAAGGTCCTGATTCACACGCACTAACCTCGTCATTCTGCTCACTGCCCCTGAAGAAACTCAGCAGACCAGGCTGCTGACAAGAGGCCAAACATGGCTCTAGATCTCAGCTGAATTGCTGACACACTCCATTCCTTTCTGTGTGGGTCCACAAAGCCTTCGTTCCTGGAGCTGAAGACCCCAGACTGGATGCCAGGATTTAATCGTTTGAGTACTGCTATGAACCAGGACTATTACGGGACCAGGCTATCAAATCTTAGCAACTCTATACCAGAGGTGCTTAAAAGGTTTAAGATGCTCCTGAGGTGTGCATGTGTGTGTCAGGGAGATAAAATATGTGTGATCCCACAGCAATTAAACATTCAGGAACAAAGAGGCCAATATATAAAATGTAACTTGTAAATGTTAATGTAAATGTTTGGTGTAAACTTTCTCACGACCCTTTTTCTTTTGTTAGACTTGATCTGTAACTCACAATCACTCAAAGTTATTGTTCCAGTATTTACATCAAGAACAACTTTCAGGTGACTTATTACACTCACTCTGGTGAAGCTGATTTATAACTTCTCAAACAAAAGTCACCCTGTTGAGCACCTACTGGTGTCACTTTGATAATGTGGAGCTGTCAGCACAATTTCTATTCTAAAGACCAGTAAATAGAAAAATACCAGAACAGCCTTTATGCATTTGAACTACACGAAATTCTACATTCACAAAAGTACAACAGAAATATTAGAGGTCAGCTTATAACACTATGTAAGAAGATGAGAAGAAATCAAGCTGCATGAAAAACCTACAAGGTGTAAATGAAAAGAACTGGAACTCTTCAAATTTTGGTTACAGTAAAGTTATATAAGATGCTTACATTGCCCTCTGACCTTCATAAAAATGTGACTCAAGCACATTGAACCCTCCCACCTCCTCTTCATCATTATCTGTAATTAGAAAAGCATCAGTCCTTCTGCTCCCTCCAGCATCGCGCAGAATGGAAAAACAGGATGTCACATCTGATTAGAGTGCTTCTGCGCTGTTTGCTGAAATTCACTGGAGCATCTCCGAGGTCTGCAGCCTGAGCCAAATGAGGGAGATATGAGGAAGAAGCCAAACAGAGCAGTTGTTCTCTTACAACAGTGTAATGGAACAGAGATACGGTCTGTTGCACTGTCTAAAAAAACCTAAAACTCAACAAAATGTTACAGTCGATTACAACAATGCTGCTAATGCGTTACTACTGCATGTTAGATCATATTGCATCATAATGTTCCTCTGATCTGAGATCAACTCCTGCTCTGATGCTCCGCCCCCAACAGGTGACTGCAGGTGTGATCACATTATCCACAACAGACTTATTAAATATCTTTCACATCTTGCTGCAAATGATGAAGGACCTGAGCTTAATCAAGATGTCCAGTCTGTTCTGTCCCTTCTTAAAAAACATCTTCACTGTTGCATCTCCAGTTCAGTCTGTTGTCCAGGTGAACACCCAGGTATTTATACTCATACATCACCTCACTTCCTCTACCATGAAGTAAAATAAATAAAACACAAGTGTTTAAATCCAATCAAATGAATTGTATTCATTGATCTGTGTTCTCTAATATCACATATCTGCAATGGTTAAAAAATGTATCAATCTGTTTATCTGTAGGCCTGATGTGTCCTTCAATAAACAACTCTGAGTATCTGGACAAACATTAACTTATTCCTTTGTACAAATAGTTTCAGCTGTCTTGTCTATACATGTTTTCCTGCTTGATCTTTGACTTTTCTACTATGTTTTGACTGGATCAGCATCAAAGTTTTAATTTTCTCCTTCCAAAGCTTTGAATTTGTCGATCTCTGATCAGTAGTTATATAGCAACTTCAGTTTTTGGAAGGTTATAGTACTTTTTGATGATCTAATTGTAAAATGTGCTGTTATTTAGGTTAAAATGCTCCTTTCCAAAGAATCGTATTGATTCTGACAGGGCCAAACCATGATACTACCACCACCATGTTTAACAGATGGGAGCAACACATGATGCTTCTTATTTAATTTTTATTGTTGCTTTATTTTGATTTTATTCCATTAGAAAACCTTTCTTGGAAAACCTTTTACAGTTTTTTTCAATCTCTTTTTATAATCTTTATTAAAGTTTTTGAATTCTTGAGTAAAAATTATACACATGTACAAGTAATATTTTATATTTTTCTCACATCATAACTGAGAATTGTTTGAATTTTTAACCTATGCTGTAGTTTTCCTTTCACGTCCTATCAGATTTTGCCATCCTCATTGTGGTTCTGTCAACAAGTGTCAAAATAAAAGGCCTGAATCTTAGTAAACTGGGTGGATCCTTAATAATCCTTCACCCATTATAAAATAACATTAATCAAACAATAACCTGAGGCTGTGACAACATTTTACTCTCTTGCACTTTGTGATGAAACAAATCGATGAGAGCTTTGTAAACGTGAACTCACAAAACCTTGAGAAACCTGAGATTGGATTTTGTTTCCGCTGCATTATTAAAAGATCACCTATGAGGGAGAAGACTGGATCAACCAGCTCATTCAGGAGTCCATGAGTTCAGCCTCTCTTTGTGGTATATAACATGATGAGAAACACACTGACCTGGTTTCTATCACACGCCAATAAATATTTACTGGTTGCTCTTTTTCCAACTTCACGTGCATTCCTGTTGTATTTTTGTTTTGTATTTGGAAGTGTAATTTCTGTTTTATTCTAAACAAAATATGGCACATGTATTATTTATTGAATCAGTTAAAATACAGACTTTTCAACAAGTTATATATCCACCAACCTTTTTCTTATTACTTCCAGATACTTCCTCATATTTTTGTTTGTCTCAGTTGACAAACATGGTGTAAACTGGTTTTTGGCACAGAGGTGGATCATCATAATGATGCAAGTTTAACACCAAACAGAACATTAGGGGAGCTTGTGGTGACTTGTAGAACTATTCTGCTGTTGTCTGTTGCATCACAGATGTTTTATTAGCAAAAATACGAGTGAGGATTAATGTGCTATTCATGTAACTTCTTGGTACAGAAACATTTTATGAATTTCTTGTATCTTTGGTCACTGAATAAAGTTTTAAGAGAATCATTTCCTCTTCAGAAAGACTTGTGTAGTTTCAATAAATACTTGTGAGCCTTTATAGGAACTTTGATTTGTTTTGGTTGCAAATTAACTTCCTGACTATAATTTAGGTCAGTGCAACTTCTAAAATTAAAATGACAGAAATAGAACATATCATGTATGATGATATATTCTTGTTTCAACAAGCCAAAATCCATCAGAATCTCTGAAATAACTTTTCTCTCTTTCTTCATGGCGGATGTGCTCTAACTCTCGTCTACACTCAGTGTGATTCTTTCTGTCTGACTCACTGACGGTTACCAGACAGCTAAACTCTTTAAAGCTCTTTTCACATGCTGCCTTAGATCACAAGCTCCTGTGGTCTAAACCCTCAACACTCTCTTATGCCAACAAATGGGAAGTAGAAAATGTGTGCGTGCAGGGTGGCACGCTGCACACGCTCAGTAGGCTGCAGCAGACAGCCATGCTAACCACACTGAAAAGCACAAGCAGACAGTATAAAAAGTTCACACCCCTTTTCTACCAACATCAAGTTAAATATGTGGTTAAAATCATCACAGTATGTTTAGTGGAAGGTGAGTGTCCTTCCTGCAAAGTCTTTATTTGATCCTGTCACATTACCTGCAGAAAAGTTTGAAAGTTTTTTGTTAGTTTAATGATCTGCTTCATGCCAACCTATCTTTTACCACTAGGAAGATAGTTTGCATATGTTTCACTCTTGATTGATGTCAAGAGATTTTTTTTACAGTTTTGGTTTGACAGGCTGCTTTTGAGTTGCATCATTTCTGTCATGCACTTTCATTTAGTTTCAGATCTTGTGAAAGGGACTAAGTTCTAACGCAAAAATTAGCCTGACGGTTAGCTGCTCTGAGCTTTGATTCTTTTAGCATTTAAAAACCCAAATGCTTAAACAGTCTAAAAACAATTATGTTTTCTTAAAGCTTTCAAACTTGTTTTAGTGGTAGCATCTGATTTTATTTTACTGTCACAGAATTATTTCCTAGAGCAGTAAAATAACTGTCTGGTTTATTTGATAACATACTTTAAACAATAAATTGAGGATGGAAAAAGAAAAAAACAATCCAGTAAGTGGCAGCTGTGTGGACTAAATGTCTTGTTAATGTCAGAGGAGAATGAGTAGACTGGTTTAAAGCAACATGAGCTCAAATAACCACTCATTACAACCAGTGTATGCAGAACATCAGCTATGAGCACCACATATTAAACCTAAAAACTGACAGGCTGCACCAGGTGTGTGATACTTTCATATTCAGAGAGACCGAAATCTCTCACACCTTGTTGAATGTCACATAGATTTAAGGTAGTTCTTAAAAAAGTGGCCAGTAGGTGTAGAAAACATGATATTTGTCTGTACTTTCCTACTAACTTGAACATTTTCTTCTTAAATGAATGATGCAATAGAAAATTAGGGCAAAAGAACAAGCTTTACAAGAGAACTAAAGAATTTAAAGTTTCTAATTGTTTTAATTCCATTATGAGAGGCTTATTCATGCCTTTAGAAGCAGACACATTTTATGAACAATCAACCAAGTTTTGATGTAAAAAAAACAAACACATCATTTCTGTTTCAAGCTCACTGGAACGTGAAATCCACCGTGATCACATTCTCTTATTTGGAGATTTATGGCTGGGCATCTGGAACATCTCATGTTACATCTGTCTGAATCAAAATATTTTGTCACATTTCATCTTATTATTCTCACAATGAGATATCCTGCAATGTGGTAAAAAAGGCAACTAGAAAATCCAAAATAAATTGTGTTTCTTTTGATTTAACAACTCGGGGACACAAGCTGCCTGAAATGACAGATATTGAGATTCTTGTTGTGTTTAAGTATTTTCTATTATTTTATAATGTATGTCTCAGCTTTACTGACTTTTGTGGGGTGAGTATTATCCTGTTTTGCTGGCTGTAAAATTATGCTGTGAAACCAAATCAAACAGCAACTGAAAGGCAGATGGGCTCATTTCTGGCAGAGGATGCACTGTGAAACACTGAGGCCTTGTTCCTCTGTTCACATCATGGCACAGTACCCAGAATGTCATCATGTCAGTGGCAAAAATCCTGCTCTTATGATTGGATGTCTGGGAACAGAAGTAATGAATAAGTTTGATGTGTTTGGCTGTTACTGTAACTCAGATGCAAGTGTTACCTGTAATGCCACCAGGTGGGTTCAGGACTAATTAAATTCATGGAGAAAGTTGCAGCTGTTCAAATACATCCATCTATTTTCTGCATCTGCTTGTTCCTGTTCAGGGTCGAAGGGTGCAGGTGTCTATCTGCAGTGAAAGGCGGAGTTACACCTGGACTGGCCAGTTCATCACTGGGTGACAAAGAAACAACCATTTACACACAAACACACACACCTTGAGCCAACTGAGAGTCACTAATTAACCTGACAGAGATGTCTCTTGGTCTGTGGGAGGAAAGAACATATGGATCTGTCCAAAAACAGACAAAACAGGACCTGGTGGAAGTGAAAATGATGTGTCTGTTAGTAAGAATTCATCATTCTTTTCCAGACTCAGCGCCGACAGTCAGTCTTCTTCCTGTTCTTGCCTCATATGGGCATGGTAAGTATTGAGTAACAATTGCGCAACACTCATTGTAAATAGGTGCAACTATTGGTTCAAGTCCACAGTGACGAAGTGTCAACCAAAACGTCAAAGAACAGGATGGTCATAATCTTTATGTCTGTGAAGTCTGTCTGCTGCAAGGAGAGGATGTCTGCAGAATCAGTCTAAATATCCTTTTTCACAATAGTCATCCTCGCTGTGCAAACAGAAGTGAGACAAATCAGAGAACCGCAAAACAATGAGAAGAAAATCAAATAATTTTAGAACTAATAAGCAAACTTTGATGCTGGAGGCCTTGCTATCGTCAGTCTGAAGCACTTTTATTCAGGGAAAACAGTTCAAAAAGGCATCAGGGTGGTGGTTTGGCCTTTCTTTGAAAAAATTAGTCAAAACAAACAGAACAGCAGTGAGGAAAAAGGAAGCAACAGCACACAGCCTTTGACTTCAGGAATTTTCATTGTTTCAGGGAAACAATTAACCCGCTCCTGGAGGCTATTTTAAACACCTTCCTCAGGTCTGAATCATGACAAGTGAGAAAATATTTCCCACCCACATGACATACTTCATTCTCAACTAGATAATTTAATGCAGATAGATTGAATGTTTATTTTCCAAGTATTTAAAGAACAGGGAAATAACAATCACATCAAGACACAAAAATATTTTTATCAAATTAATCAGACAGCTAAACGATTGTTGTTGTTTTGTGTTAAGTTTGTCTAAACGAGGGTGAAATTCAGTGATTGAGAGCTCCCCCTGCTGGACAAAACTTTAACAACATAAACGAACTAAAAGTGTTGGACGTTCTGTTCTGTTTGATGTTCTCGGACACTCACACTGAGGATATATTTCCAGAACCATGTGGGGTTTTTTTTGTTTGTTTGTTTGTTTTATTGTAGAATCTTTCATCATACTGGAACTACTTTTTTTCTTTAGGAGATTAAATAAAATCCATCCATCCATTTTCTAAACCTGCTTCTTCCTTCTCAGGGTCGCAGGGAGCTGATGCCGATCTTCAGCGGTCTTTGGGCGAGAGATTAAATAAAATAAACTATTTAAATTCAGACAATTTAAATTAACAAATGAACAGTTCTGAGATTCATCTTGCAAAGTAAAGTCCTGCAGAGTGCACACGTGTTGCCCCTTTTCAGAGTGCAACAGGTCATCATACTGTATATGTAACAAATATAATGGGTCACATCATTTAATAAACCTGTTGCTGTGTTCATGTTCTTATGGTTCCTTTCACCTAAACTTCTGTAGATGTTTCAAGTTGCAGATCGCTCAGTAAATAGCAGTAAAATCAGATGCACATGTTAGAGCAGGATGTCTGAATGAAGCTTTTACATTTACTAACCCTTTTCAAACAATTATATAAAGAAAACCACCATTTATGAGCCAGAATGGGGCTCAACACAGGCGTCATATCTCGTGTGTGTACTATGTATAGCAATGTCCAATTATCTTTATATATGTTTGTCTGCAAGCACAAGGGAAAAGTGAACCAGAATCAAATTCCTTGTGTGTGTAACATACTTATAAACATACTAATAAAACTGATTCTGATAATACTTTTCATCATATTTCGTCTGAGAATGTCCAGATGACCCACATTGATGCAGATATAATTTATAATTCAAATATACATTCATGTTCCCACATGTGTTTAATAGAGGGACTTTTAGGTCTTAAATACAAGATAACTTCAGCTGACTTTAACAAGTACACTGTAAAGACTTTCTCTGACACTAAACATCTATAAACTTTATCTTAGACTAAACTTCACCCCATTTAGAAATGTTCTGAAAACTGATGGATTTGTGTAAAACTCAAAATCGTCCACTAAAACATTATCGACAGATAAAGAATTTTAAAATATTTAAACATATTTAGTGAATAACACATCAGCTTTTATCATGCGTTATTAATGGGATTTTCTTGTTTAACAAAAACAAAAAACTTTTAAAAACAATATAGAATGTGTTTTTTATTATTATTATAATATCTCATTTGAAATGGAAAACAACTCCGAAGGTTGAACTCCAAAATCTACTTAACAAGAGTGACACATCATGGTCACTGAAGGTATGACATGAAGAGGGATCTTTATTTTTAGTGGTTTAAAGAGCAAGAGCCAGCTGAAAAAATAAAATCTGCTCTCTCAGCGTGTGAGCAGTTTTTGAACTACAGAAAACAGTTTACACAGAATTGCATTTTATTTTCTCAGCTGTGACTAGACGGGCTCTGCAAGTGTCTGTTGTCATAAAAACACGTATCTGATATTTATGAAGTCCAGCAAATACTAAGTTCTGTGTTCTTCGCAATAAATATATTTTCCATCTATGATCACACTCCCTGTTCAAAAGAGAATCATAAATGTGAAAAAAAAAGTTTCTAAATTTGTGTCACAACAGCAACAACAATAGGTCCTGTGTTGTGTTACGTTTTAGCCTTCAGCTCTGATCAGTGACTAACAGCTGTAACGGGATGGATTTAGACAATAATGACTGCAGTTGACATTTAGTCTCATTTTGTGGAGTGAAAATGTTAATTGAGGTCACACTGAAAAATCTTGCAAGTACTGTAATTTTCCAGCTTCAGCTAATTGAAAATGTTTCCCACAGAGCCATGTCTTCCTCACGAGGACTCTTCACCTTCTTAGAATCCAATTGCAACATTTTACAAGGACTTTCTGTCATTTCTTTATGAAATATGAGACAAATTAAGCGTCTATCTCTTATTTTATTATCTTTATAATCTTGAAAATGCTGTTAATCACTTCATTTACAATTTAGACTTTAAAATGCCCCAAATCTAATAGTTTGCTTTGCATTTATAAAGTGTATTTTCTTTTAATGTACATAAACCTGCCTGAGGACAGTGAGCAGAAATAATTCCCAGTGAGTTTAAACAGGAGAGTGTATCACGGATTTCATGGCAGGATCATCTTTTCGCAAACAACAAATTCATATATGAAGACTTTAAAAAACATTGAACAACTGAAAACTCAGTTAACTCAGGACAGTGTTTGATTTGGAAAAGGTATTTCATTATGCATCAGTCAAAGATGAAAATTTCAGTGACTGACAAACTGAATACAAAGTGATTCAATGTGTCTTTCTTTGTTCTGGTCTAAATTAGTAATTATTCAAATAAAATTCTATGTAAAGCATTTGACAAAAATAGTTCTCCACCACAAAATGCCTTAAATATGTTGGTAAATAAAATCAGAAGTGCTGAAATTTGCATATCTTGATATACATTTTATTGGCATTGCACAGATTTGATGATTTTGTCCCATAGTCTCATTTTGTTTATGGTTCAGTCAAAGCATGACTTTAAAATCCTGTTCGAGGTCATTGGATCTGTGTTGGAGTTTAGCTTCACCACGGTGTTAATATCACATCAATGTCCAGCAGCAAAACCAAAATGCTCCTTCAGGAGATTAACTGTTACTGGAACGATACTTTGTTCCTTCTGATGCTGCCAGTGAGGTATCAAGGGAGCTATGAAAGAGCAGATAATTAACTCAGGGGCCAACTGGATAAGTCATATTCTAATGAATTATTCAGTATTTGCAGGCAAATGAACATGGTCCCATATCAAGTTACAGGGACTACAATAGCACCTCCCTGAAAATTTTGAGATTTACTGTTATCCAGTTTATAATGAAGCTGGGTTGATACAAAGGTGTGTTCGTATGACTAATTTAACAAAATCAATAGATTTGTCAAATAAAATTATGAAAAACCATGAAAAATTGGTACAATATTACAAAAAAGATGTCAACACAAGCAGAGTTTACATGAAACAGTTCTATCATGTTGATTTTAGCAGATTGTAAACTGAAAAGTTTTGTAAGTTTCTTGATAATTTGGAAACATTACAAGACTATTTAAAACTCTATCACTGAAGGCTTCATAAACTGCATTTGAAAACTTACTGATGCAGCACAAACAAGAAAAGCAGTCTTTTTGTTACCATGGAGATCAGAACAGCGGCCTCCACCTGACAGGCGCATCGAACGGAGGGGGTATTGATTGACATAGGAAGGGGTGGGATTAAAAATATACTCGCTACTCATTGGTCCAATTTCCATGACGTTGTCGGAATGGAATGCAAATGAAAAGAGTTGCATTGGCCCACCTCGGATCTGATCCTCTGGTAGATATCAGAAAGATCACCAAGGAAGCCTGGATATAAGGAGGAGCGAGGCTATAAGGCTTTGGAATACGGTAAGACGAGAAATGTTCTGCTTTTCGGCACGAGGTCAGTTAGCTGTGTGGAATTGTGTTGGAACGCATGAGGTTATTCGGCCACACAAGCTAATGTCTACACGGGGGCCCCAGTTCAGCACCAAGCGTTTGTTATTTTAGCTTGACTACTAACGTTGACATTAGTTTAGCGTCTAAGTTCAATGTTCAGCAGCTCATATACGCCAAAAATACGTCTGTTGTGGAAAAATAACACTTAAGATCGAGCTAACGTTAGCTACTTTGTACTGGAATTTGGTGTCAGGCGGAATTGTGGGAAAAAAAGAGCTTTGAATGAAATTTAGCGCGTGAGCGGAACGTTAAAACGTTTTCATGCGTCAATGTGAGCTGTAATAACGTTTATTCTTTGTCAGTTTATAAGAAAAATCAGCTTAATACAGCTTTATTGTGTAAAAATGTTGGACAGATGCTGAGTCTTCTTCGGGAACTGATTTTTTTCTTTGACAGGTCGCGACCCTTGACAGAACAGAATCTGCTCATTTGACAGATGAAGGACATTCCTATCGCTACCAAACATTATGGAATAAGTCAGGAATATGTCAGTGCTGGTGCTAAGAGAAATACACTGAGATGCATGCGATGCATATATAATAAGTTAGTAACACATGGTTTTGCTTATTTTAAAAGTTAAAATGGTATCAACAGCATATTTTCCTGCCCTACAACACTTAAAGGTTAATCAGTTAATCAAAATAATCATCAAAGGTCTGTTGGAGGAAAAACAAATCAAAGTGTGGAGGCTTTAACCTGCAAAGCACCTGTAAGATAAGATACTATCAGTAACACTTCCAGCCACATCATTTAGGTGTTGTTACTTCTGATCTGTGTAGTTTCTTATTGGAGAAGAATAAAACGCTTTGTTATATAAATACTTTTATCATTCTCTCACTTCACCCTGTCAAATTGCACACCGTGTGTTCACATGCAGAAAAAAGCAAGATATTGTTTTGAGTGAGAGGGTCTCCGAGCTGCTGGAGAAAACCACTTTTAACACTGATGTAAAAATTGGCTTTTTTGTATTTCTGTACAAAAAAGCTGTTATGATAGGAATCGGTTTTAATTGTAAAAATGATGACGTTAAAAACGTATGCTGGTAGATATGTTGTGATTCACCACATGTCATCCAACATGCTAACTGAGTGTGATGTTTACATCAGCACTGTTTGAACGGCAGCCAGTAAACTCCTGTAACTGCCACTAGTGATTTGATGTGGGACTTGTGATGCTTCTTACTGTGTACAAGAGCCAGATTGTGGTGTCTCAAAGCTTCTTAATAGTTCTTACATAATGCCTTATTTTAAAGACAAGGTGAATATTGGTTCTTGCTTGAAGCTCTCACTGAACTGTTGGCTTTTTAGAAAATCTCATCATTACTCTGCTCTTGAGGGTCAGATAAAGCCAAGTAATTTGCCATTCTCCAAGAATGAAAGCAGCCCCATCCTGGCTGAGGACTGAAGTTAATTGCTGGGATTCTGATCCACTTAAAAGTGTGACACACTGTTCTTATGGAACATGAAATCACACCCGAGGATAATGAATTTCACCTCAGTTTTAATAACTTAACACCTGATCTGATGTGGTAAGCTGTTATTAGATTGATTGTTCTGTCCTACTAGTGTTATACAAAGCTGATTTGTTTATTTCACGTCAGCTTGAGAGCCACACATACTTCCCCCATGTTTTGTTGAGAAGTGATCATTTACATGTGAGATGGCCCGATTGCTCCCTCACATTAACATTCACTCGCCTCATGTGATACCATCCACAGGCTAGAACTGCCCAGTGTGTTTCTGCAGCGTAAATATTTTGACTGGTTGTAAAAGCAGTGCAGCTTGTATTGCCTTGTTTGGAATAATGGTCAGCAGATCTTTACAAGATGCCAGATTGTAGATGTGTTAACCACCTTTAGCATTTATTACTGTTTTGTTAATATAATTTAAGTTAATATATTTAGTGAGATTGGACAATGATTGTTTTCAGTAACCTTTACAAGGTTTACAACTATTTAAAGTGCATCAGCTTGTGTATAATTTAGGTCTCATGTGAGCTGTGTAATATCTGTCCTTGATGTAAAAATCAAATCAAAGTAACTAATGGATGCCTTGATGGGGGTAAATTGTACTTTTTAAAACTGGCTGGTTTAGAACAGGTTCTGATTAAAATCCATGATGAAACCACTGAAGATGATGATTGCAGTTTGGCGCTACATTTTTTTAGGGCTGCTGCTCATTTCAGCTCATACCTGACCTCATTTTTTTCCCCCACTGTGTTCAAGATTCCAGAGACTGATGCCTGGGAGACTGATTTGATAGAACAGCCTGGACTAAAGCATGCCGGTAATTGGCGAGCTTTGCAAGAACTATTTAACCGTGGTATTTATAGATCAGAGACAATCTTTCTGTGATCTGTCTGCACTTCAGCCGCCTCTCAATCAGTCTCTGTGCCTTTTGCTCTGCTTCTCCCATCTAGATTTTGAGAGGACTTAACATTCCAAGTAGCATCTAGTGAAGCTTTTTTTTTTTTTTTTTTACTTTTATTTTTTTCTTGCAGGCAAAGGATTTTCTAAATGAGGCTAAACAGAGAGACGCCACAGGCATCTTGAGAGAGTGAAGTGCAAGTGTTTTATTATCTTCACAGTGTGAGAGTGCATATGCTGGAACTGTGGACACACTTGACACGCTCAACTTGGAAAACAGTCAGACTCTTCTTGTGCTGCTCTGCTCAGCTGTGAAGACGAGGTCTAACTGAGTCAGATGGCTCAATTACAGGTCCTCAACCAATCTTGTCTTAAGATCTGTGGGTACTTTTGTCGATACCTTGTTCTCTTTGTTTGGAATAGGCACATCAACTATGTCCAGTCTGTGTAAATAATACCAGCATCACCAATGAGCTACCTAAAAATATACTCATCAAGTAAATAAAATAAAGTTTATTTTTAAAGTTTTTAAATGTGTCTTTGAAGGAAATTTTAGAAATTTGTAATCTTCCTGTCCCAAGATCTTACCATCTTGTGGACACATTATCTGTTTTTGTGCTTTATTTTCATTAACCCCTTTTTGTGCATATTCTTATGTTGTATTTCTGTATTTATAAGATTAATAAAATTGTAAATAATAATATCTGGAACTGAGACAATAACTTTTTAAGGAATCGTTGAATTATTAAAGTCTTGAAACAAGATGTGAGAAATTGTCAGTAATAATAATAAGAGTCTCATCAGCCTTGATTTAGGTTTTATCACATTACAGATCTTTCTGAATAATCCTGCCAATAAAAGATGATAGTCTGATTTTCTAAAATGATTTTAACCTGTTTGAACTCTAACCACAACATTTAATGAAGCAGTTCTTACACATGCCCCGTGTGAGTAATTGAATGTACAGATGGATGTTCCCTTCTGAAGAATTTATTTAACCCGTTAATGTCATAAATCATTTGCTGTTTTTAATGACTACTTTTGTTTAGAAGTAACTCTTTAAAATGAATAATTTTACTTAATTTCTCATTCTATAGCTTATTTTCAGTTTAAGATTAATTATAATCAGTATGTGGTCCGAATGGGATGGTGTATCAGTTCTTTGATAGATGAATCCAATACCAAAGCTGATATGATCTACTGTTCATTCATTTTCCAGCTGCTTCTCAGAATAGCTTGTTTAGTGTTAGTTCTCTTAAAGCTTTAATCTTTCAAACACCTTTTTATTTGATAGAGACTGTTTGCTGGAACTCTCCTCATCTCTGCAGCTGCTATGTTTTTCCTCAAGTTTCATCCTCTCAGATCTCGTATTCAACTGAGCCTTTGCAATTTCCCTGTTTTCTGTTTGTTTTTTAGCATTTCGGCTGCGCAGCTTTGTCAGCTGAGTGTAAGACTCAAAGCTTGTGTTTCAGGCTGCACCATTAGCTAATCTATATGCTAATGAGAAGATGATAATCAATGGGGTTCGTGCATGGTTGGCCCCAATCAATTCCACATTGCAGTGGCAAATGACACAAATGGCTACATTTCATACAGCTAGACAGTTGGGTGGCATGTTAATGTGGTGGAGCGGACCATTATATGCCATTATCCTCTGGTTTTATTTAGCCTATTCCACACAAATGAATTCTGATGTAACGAAGAAGGGTTCTAATTCACCTGCAGCGGTATCATATATTATTATTATTATTATTAGGGGATGCACTTTTCAACTATTTTTGTTTTGCATGTTTTGTTTCTCTGTAACAGCTATAAATAGATGGAATATCATTTCCAACTAGCCTATGCCTGCTATATGTTTTTATTTTTATTCTAGGTGTATTTGAAAAAATTCTGAACATCTCAGTGGGTCTGGGACAGCTTTTGTCTCCATGATGATGGTTTTTATTTAAGGATTGCTGTTACATATATATTTTTCTTTTTTTTTCTCACCGATTTGTAAATGTTAATTCTGATCATAAGTCAAAACTTAACCTCACATTTAAATATAAGATAAAAGATTTGCTAGTTAAAAAAAATAATTGTGGAAATTCTACTTTGCATATTGTGTCTAAAAACCTGTCTCACAGACCAGCAGCTGAAAACAAGGGACTGATGGTAAACATTCAGTTTTCAGTTTTCCACACTGATACCAAGCAAAGTAGAAGAAAATGACTTTTAGGGATAAAAATAATGGATTTAAAAGATGAATGGCTCATGTCAGTGGATCTGTGTATTTAAAATAATTCAGTATTCAGCAGGAGAGAGCGTAAAGTCATTACCATCATCTTCATTAGAGAAGATCCCATCAGCCAATCAGCATCCTGCTCTGCACAGGGGATTCCATAAGCACCTCGTTGGTTGTCGCTAGGATACCACATAATCAGGAGGTTGGTAGACTTGGGTGTTGATGCTGGGACGAGGAGCTTGCTGTGTGTTGGGGGTTGATAAGAGGGGCTGGGGGTTTGAATATAGCACAGAAACTCCCTCGCACGCGCTCACTCCTTCATTCAGCCAGCCAGCCAAGCAGCCTGCCACTCAGTGAGAGACAGACAAAGAGGAGCAGCATCCTGCTGGAGGACAGCACGCTCCCGGGGGATGGGGCATCATACCCCTGCATCGCGTTGGGGGTGTCGAAGGAGGTAGGGAGCATAAGGATGTGGGGGGCTTTGTCTCAACATTAGAAAACCTTCAAAAATACAGACGGGCATCTATTTCTTTGTAGATCTCCTGCCTTTTAAAGCTTTTAGGCCTAAAGTTGATTAGTGCAGCAGAGGAACATTTTCCTGTGGTGTTTTTAATGTGGGTCATCAGAGTGGCCATATCACAGACTGAAGCATGAACCCTGATAGAGGCTCTTGCACGTTCGTATTGTGATGTACACGCTGTGGAGACAGCCAGTCTGTCTGACAGACTCTCAGCAGCTCACATCATTACGCTGGTTACGCAGATCCTACAGACACAAATTTGACAGTCAGTTTTTTGTGGTTTAACGTCAGCATGAGTAGATCAATATGTTCTTTTACGAGAGGAGGACAGTACTGATAATGTAATGGTGTTTACTGGTAATGCTTTGATCCTCTATCAGACACATCAGCTGTTTGGAATTTCAAAACAATTTAATGTGGAAGCAGGATGCGGGATTGGAGTGGGGGGTGTTTCCCATTGGACCCAGCCATTCGCTGATGGATGGGTGACTCTGCTCAAAGAGACAGGGGTTTAAGCTATCATTACCAGAGGGGATTCTCTCCTCCCTGCTCTCATAAGGATGTGATGGGAGGCAGACTCTGGGATGTAGGCTAATGACTGCACACAGGCAGGCAGCTGTGGTGCTTTGTTTACAACCGCAAACCCTCCGTGTCTGTCTCGATCTCGGCCTTTTCACTGCCACAAACATGCAAACATGCAGTTCTCCATTAATGACTGACATTTTACCTTGATTTTAATTGTTTTGTTAATCTTGAAATTCATTTTCATTTAGTTTTATCTGCAGTCCTTTTATGCTTCTTACATTTATTTAAAATTTTCACTCTAATGATTAAAATTATTCTAATTTTAACTGTTTTTTTTATCTTCTAAAAGTTTGTATTTAAATATGCATTATGATAGAAAACATTTAAGCTTAAAATTCAGCTTTTTATTCAGCAGTTAGTGCACGAAACAGTTTTTGTTTTGCTGATTTTACATTTTAGTGAGATGGAAGTGTGATCTGAAGCCTGTTTTAGCTTTTAATTGACACAGAGTAATAATGAGGAGTGAGAGGAAATGACTTGGAAGTGGCATTGCTCCTTATTTAATTACTTCCATCACACACTTTCCAGTCCAGCCCATTTAACCTCGTGTGCTCAGCCTTTAGTCCCCGCTGGCTCTTTCTTCCATCTAGCCGCTACAGCTTAATGTGATAACCTCTAACCTCAAAACTAGCAGAGTCCTCGTCTCAGCTTGGTGCTTTTTCACTTTAGTTACATCACTTCTTACCAGAGGCTGCTGTGGGTTTTCCTGCCAGTCAAAATGACTGACGGGTCAAAAAAACTCTTGTCAGTGCAAAAATTTGTTTCTTAATTTCTTTGTAAAATCAGACACACGCAGCAGTAATTAGAACTGAGACTTCTGTTTTACAGAATGAAACTTATTTAGCAAGTGAATGAGAAGAAATTTGCTCTATTTTTTGATTGTAAAAAATATGTAATTCGTGTTCAATGCTAAATATGCTAATCGTTTAAAAGCAATTTGTAGCCGTCAACTAATTATTATTTATAACTATTGAAGATTCTTGTCAGTTGTGTGTAACTTTAGGTTTATATTGTTCTTTTTTACTTTGCCAAGGAGAGAATATTTTGGTTTAGGTTTATTATTTCCTCTCTTTGTTTTTTTTACCAAAACAACTCAAAATGTAAAGAATGAGTTAATGTGAAGAACTAGCATGGATGAAAGGGTTAATGTCAAGAAGGGCATGGATGATAGGGTTAATGTGAAGAACTAGCATGGATGATAGGGTTAATGTGAAGAACTTGCATGGATGAAAGGGTAAATGTGAAGAAGTGGCATGGATGAAAGGGTTAATGTGAAGAAGTGGCATGGATGAAAGGATTAATGTGAAGAAGTGGCATGGATGAAAGGATTAATGTGAAGAAGTGGCATGGATGAAAGGGTAAATGTGAAGAAGTGGCATGGATGAAAGGATTAATGTCAAGAAGGGCATGGATGATAGGGTTAATGTCAAGAAGGGCATGGATGATAGGGTTAATGTGAAGAACTTGCATGGATGAAAGGGTTAATGTGAAGAACTAGCATGGATGAAAGGGTAAATGTGAAGAACTAGCATGGATGAAAGGGTAAATGTGAAGAAGTGGCATGGATGAAAGGGTAAATGTGAAGAAGTGGCATGGATGAAAGGATTAATGTGAAGAAGTGGCATGGATGAAAGGATTAATGTGAAGAAGTGGCATGGATGAAAGGGTTAATGTGAAGAAGTGGCATGGATGAAAGGGTTAATGTGAAGAAGTGGCATGGATGAAAGTGTAAATGTGAAGAAGTGGCATGGATGAAAGGATTAATGTGAAGAAGTGGCATGGATGAAAGGGTTAATGTGAAGAAGTGGCATGGATGAAAGGGTAAATGTGAAGAAGTGGCATGGATGAAAGGGTTAAATGTGAAGAAGTGGCATGGATGAAAGGGTAAATGTGAAGAAGTGGCATGGATGAAAGGGTAAATGTGAAGAAGTGGCATGGATGAAAGGGTAAATGTGAAGAAGTGGCATGGATGAAAGGGTTAAATGTGAAGAAGTGGCATGGATGAAAGGGTAAATGTGAAGAAGTGGCATGGATGAAAGGGTAAATGTGAAGAAGTGGCATGGATGAAAGGGTTAATGTGTTTGGAATGACATGGGGACTAAGTGATCTGGGTTACTGTTTAGATCCAGGAATATTTTGAATATTTTATTGTGAGATCACATAAAGGGGGAAAGCTACTTGGTAGACGTCTGCACTCACTGAATGTTTTCAAGTTTCTCATGCGTTCTTTTTTTTTCTGTCTTCAAGGCACAGGAGAGCCATTCAGAAGAGCCGAGGGTCAAAGGTGAGAAGAGCAGAGGGCACCATGGAGAGTGAACCTGGGGCCCCTGCCTTGTCTGCTGGCAGTGCTGGAACCACTTCCACCACCAGCAGCTCCTCGTCCTCCTCTTCCACCACCACCACAACCACCAGCTCCTTCAGCACAACAGCTGTTAGCAGTAGTAGTACTTCTAACACCACTGCTGCAACTTCTACCACCTCCAGTAGCACCAACAGCAGCAACAGCAGCAGTATTACAAGCTGTAGTACCAGTAGTAATACTACAGCAGGAAGACAGGCAGTGCCTCAGATATCAGTTTACAGTGGGATACCTGACAGACAAACAGTGCAGGTGAGCATCTCTGTGTGACAGGGCTCATTCAACCATGATGTTTAACTAGGGATGTTTTTAACATGACCATAAAATGACCACACAAGTTGACATACTTTATTTGCTCTGCTGCCATCTGTTGGTGTTAAAGCAAATCTTAACATTCTCATTGTTTATTCAAGTTATGTGATAATTTAACTTCTAATTAAAAGTAAATGAGTCGAGGATGAAGGCGACTGAAAGTAAGTTTTGGATTCACAGGGTCATTGGAAGTTGAATGAAGAATTCTTCTGTTTTATTGCTCTTGACCCTTTAACGTCGGGGTAAACCTCTTCAGAGGCTGTTTGAATGAGCTCCACTCAACTTGTGGTGCCAGTTCTTTGACAGGAGGGTTATTGTGACACTGAACCCTCCTTTTCTTGGGCTCCACTCACTAACAATTATAAGGCAAGCACCATTATGACCAAGCTGCCCTCTGAACATAAAGGACTGCTGGTTCTTTATGTTCCCTGACAGCTGAACTCATGCATGTATTCCACCTCTGCTAATTTTACCCTCGTTCCTGGAGGTGTTTGTCCGGATGGTACCGCGACACGGTGGACTGCAGGTCAGCACATTCTTTAGTTACCAGGAAACGAGGCAGAGGGCATCTACAGGGGTGAAGGGTGAGGGGAGTTGTTAGGACATTGAGAGCTTTAGCTCTGATAGGTCAAGGAGATGTTGGGATTTGTTTGGCTCAGGTTTCTTTATCTGTGTGCTCTCAGTCTCGGTACATTTTTAAATGTTTACTATTCGTATATTTAACTTATAAATAAAAAGTTGTCTCATTTTACTAACAGCTCTAAACAGATTTGTCTTTTCTTCATGACTGTCTCTGTTTTCATGATACATCTGACTGCTGAGTTTCTCCTTGTGTCATTCTTTATGACACAAGACACATTAGAAACAGAGTTGTAGTTTATTAATATAAGATGTTAGTGGCTGTTCTGTGACTTTAATTGTCTCTTAGATTGACTTTACTACCCTGATTTTTATTTAAGCTTGAAAGGAAACTTTATTAAACATGAACATTTAGTGCTCCCAGACTGGAATTATAATTAATTTCATTATATTTAATTTTAATGGTTAATACTTGCTCTGTACCAGTAAAATGCATTGTTACAAACATCTGGACTTCAAAGCTTTATAATAGACGCTGTCACTGAAGGCAGTGGACATTGAATTAATAAGGGTCATTTTCAACGCACAGGTGTTTAATTTCCCAGATCCAAATGAATAGAATGAACTACATATTGCTGCATTATGATTCTCCTTTACAGTGAACATTCATGTTTGTGTTCCAGCTGAAAAACATGACTGAATGTTTTTTGTATTATTTCATTTCATACAACATATTATTTTTATTTGTTTTAAATGCTTCATTTGTAAAGAAATGTTTTGATCAATCAGATGATGTTTACAGCACTCCCATTTTTTTATTGCATTTGATGGAATATATCAGAATACCCCGTGTTTTAATTGACAGGAAACTGTAAAGCAGGTCAGAAAATGTTTTTCCATCATTTTATTGTAATTATTGTATGTGTGAAATGGTTGGAGGTGATGACTGTCTTTACTCTGTGTGTGTGTTGCAGGTATTTCAGCAGGCGTTACACAGACAGCCAAACACAGCTGCACAGTACCTGCAGCAGATGTACGCTGCCCAGCAGCAGCATCTGATGTTACAAACTGCAGCCCTCCAGCAGCACAGCCTCAGCACCGCCCAGCTGCAGAGCCTGGCTGCTGTTCAACAGGTCAACAAACATCACATTTCATTTAGTTTCACACATTAGAGGTGATGATTGTTGCTGCTGTTGACCTGCTTGAGGACATCTGTATTTCTTGTATGTCTCTTTTCTTGTAATAGGCCAGTATCGCTGCTGGTCGGCAAACCTCTTCACAGAATTCCACTTCATCTCAGCAGACAGGGTCTGCTCAGGCTACAGTAAGTGCAGTTTTGAGTGCAGAGCCGTGCTGCACTGAAGAATCCTCTGTGCTAATAGCAGCTTAGAAACATCAGTGTAAAACAAATAATCCTGGTAATTTCTCTCTATAGATCAACCTGACCACCTCTCCAGCGGCAGCTCAGTTGATCAGCCGGGCCCAGAGCATCAGCTCCACCCCCACCAGTATTTCACAGCAAGCTGTTCTGCTCGGCAGCCAACCCAGCCCCACTCTCACAGCCAGCCAGGCTCAGATGTACCTGCGTACACAGATGGTGAGAGCACAGCCACTGGAACATTTACACAAGCTTGCACACATATCAGCTCAAATGCACTCAGAGAGTGGTTGAGTAAATAACTTGAACCTAATTCACAATCTCTCTTCAAAGCTGTGTGTGTCTCTGGTTTAATTCTTGTTGTCCCAACTAGTCTCACTTGTTACCAAACAAGGTGATATAATCATCTGTCTCACAGCTCAGATTGTTGATGAAGCTGCATGAAAACATTTCACTCTGTCTAACAGACCGGATTTTATACAGCTGCTTGTTGCTGAAGGGTCTGTTTCGGTTTGCCGTCAGTTGTGGAGCTGAGAAAAAATATCTGTTATCTCATTAAAATCACACACTCAGGCTGAAGAAACACATTTGTAGACGGAATGATTGTCATAAATTTGTGCTTATGACAATCTCCTTGCACATCGATGATACTCATAAATACCACCTTATAAGTACTTGAAATATAGAAATAGCAGTTGATAATGTCTTCTCTTAATGTTTTTATGTGGTTTAGGTGGCCCGGAGTTTGGGCCGGGCCGTTCCTCTGTCTCCACAGCTCATCTTCACCCCAGCCGCTACAGTGACGGCCGTCCAGTCAGAGAGTTCCACACAAGCTTCCTCACAGGTAGCTCCATCTGTCAGACATCTGTGAAAAGATTTCTAATGCATCAAAATATAATACAGTCAAATACAATTTTAACCCTCGTCGATGTTAGTAAGTCTGTCTGCATCTGTCTTTTAGAATCAGGTCCAGAATCTGGCCATCCGTGGCCAGCAGGGGGCGACAACATCCTCCTCTCAGACTCAGACCGCTCAGCCTCTCACTCTAAAGCAAAGCCCAGTGCCCATTCAGCCTGCTTCACTCATCAAGAATCCAAGCCAAGGAACCCAAACCTCCACAGCAGGGAAGTTCAGTCCCTCTGACAGCCCCTCTGATGGAGGGAAGAAAGGGGACGGTCCAGCAGTCACAGAAGTCAGAGCTCTAAATATGAGCCGTAGTGTTACAGCTGTCAGCGCGCAGCCTCTTATTGCACCAGGTAAGAACAACTTCTTTCTCACAGAAAAAAATCCTCTGAAGGGCAGTTAAAATAAACTGATTTATACATCTGAAATTTTGCAGAAATACAGTGCATCTTAATATTGACACTTTAATTTTTGAGATGATCAGACACTTTCTAGTATTTACCATGCAGAGGATAATTTTAAAATGGAAAAATAAATATTTCTTTAAAATAATCAGTGTTTTAACTTGTGTGTTATTTCTGTACAGGCATCAACACTAAATATTTCATAGAAAGTTTTTCAGATTTGCCACCAGAGAGATGAAACAGTCAAACTGCCCACCAGCTGCTTGTTTTTGTAGCAGATGCTCACGTCAAATCCAAAATAAACTGGAGGTTTGAAGCAGCTGACAGATGCACAGCAGAAATGCACCCTTGTGTTTGTAGTAAGATTAGAGGAGAAGGCATCCATACTTTGTACTTCTCATACATCGACATGTCAGAGCCTGCATCACAAATCCATTCACTCACTAAAAGGGTGAAACCAGGCGTATTATAAACAGTGTGTTGGGTTGTGTCTGGAATTGTCTGGCTGCTTTGTGAAAGCCACACTCTAACACAAAAGTGTTTCTAAACCACTTACTTGTGTAATTGAAAGTTGGCGGTTGTTATTTTCTTTCCTCTCCTTTTAACTGTGAATTAGTCAACTGAACAGGCCGATTACATCAAATTAAGTTTGTTTTGTTCAGATAAATTTCCTCTTTCTAAACAGACCTGATGAGGAAAAACATTACATGAAATAATGTATGTGCATGCATGTGCTACATCTGTGTTGTGCATGATTTTACCCATTTATAGACTAAATGCTGTTAATGGATCATTTTGTTGTCGTGTGCTTACTCAAACGTATGTGTGTGTTTTGTGTTTTTGGTTTGTGGATCTCTGAAGGGAGTGGGAGTGGGATTATCTGAGCGTGTCAGTGCACAACTGAGTCTTGCTTTGTTTCAGTAATGGATTCACAGAAAATGAAAGGAAGGATGGCAGCTGAAAATTTGGCTGCATGCTGTCTGGGAAAAAATGAACTTGTGTTGCCATGGCAGCAGGCCACGAGGGACAGGTGTGTGCATGAGATGCTGGGGAGTTAATTCACTGTTGATCAGGAGCAGAGGAAGCTGGAAGGCTAGCTGCTGGGATTCAGATAAGGAGACGAGCTTGACTGTGACTGGGTCTTTAAGAGCTTGGAGTTCCAGGTCATAGTGTTTTAAAGACTGACTTTTTATATCATCAGGACAAAAGAAGTCTCATCAGCTTGTTCTGGTTAGATGTTCTAACTTTAACCTTGGTTTTAGAAACAATGTGATTAGTGGCTAATTAGCTCCATCAGCACTTACTACAGTATGTTCTCTTAATGTTGTTTGCACACACATTTTTTTGACACAAATTTATTTCTCATGAGAAAAACATGTTATTAAAATCCAGAACGAGTATGAATGCTGTGAATAGACTTTCAGATGATATTGAGCTTATGGCAGGTGAAAAGATTTTCTCTGTCCATCATGTGACACTGGAGGGTCACGTTAATCTTTAGATGGTCTGTAATACATACAAGTTACAATACAAGTTAATTAATAAAGAAAAACTTGACACCTCAGACACTTGGTCTAAATAATCTTCTATAAAAGCAGAATGACCACGTTCCAGCACATAAACAAAACATATCACACTCCTGTGTCTGGTTATGCAGAGCTGGTTATTATTATTATTTTATCAATTTATTTTCCATCACTGTATTTGTGCAGTTAAACCTCAGTCATGTTGAATGTCTCTATAACTGACTCCTTCTCTTTCACTTAAAGATTTGAGAAAGTAACGTTAAGCCATTTGGCTCGGTGCAGTAAGTGTCTGTCATCGCCTCCTCTTGTTAAGAAAGAGCCAAGAACTTATTATAAAACCACAGCAGGGAACCCCCAAAAGCACAATACTGGCAGATTAAAAGACCAGATCTGTTCAGGATGTGGTGTCATAGTTTGATAGCAAGAGACTAAGTAGCTAGACCTAAATACAATTATTAAAAGGCTTAGACGGATAAAAACTATTATACTAAAGGGAAAAATCTGCAACATTAAGAAAATTATTTTATAGACTTAAAGAGTTTTATTATATCTTTCTCTCTGATAAGCTTTTCTGTTGGTGGATCAAGCTTTTGTTTGACTCATGTCAGATTTGTATTGGTTTTTTATTAGAGGAGTTCAGCCTAAACTGGACTGATGTGACAGCTGTTCTCTTTAAGCTTAAACCTGCTTGTTAGAACATCTGAAAACCTGATTTTGATTCTCTGGCACTGACGAAAGATGCCAGATATCTGACTAATATACGTGTTTGTTGAAGCCAATGTGGCAGCCATGAATGTGGAAACTCTGGGATTTTCCAGCGCTACAAAAACTGAAAGGAATGTGTGATGTCCTCAATTTCATTTCACAACAGTACACACAGTAAGTGGTCCATAAAGATAGTCTTTTGAAGGAGTGGTGACCAGTGTTACAAAATGAATATCATGTGGTTTACATGTGTATATTAAGAGTGCTTGTTGGGGGAGGGGTCTGAAGTTTTCCTGAAGAGTCATCTTAACATTTCTTTTCTCTGTCCTGTTCTCCTGTCCAAACCTCTTTCTGGTGTTCATTTGAACCTGGAGAGAGTTGTTAGCATTTATAGCAAAATCTGATTATATCCAGTTGTTATTGATCCAGAAGTTTCGCTCTTTCATCCAGACCGTGTCTGAGAATCCCAGGATTCAACTCTTTAACAACATTTTAACAAAAGAATCATAACATCTGCAGTGGGTGTGTGTGTTGTCTTGACTTGCTGGTTTCATAGTAAGAGGTTCCATCGTGAAACAGTTTAACAAATTAATTTAAATAAGTTTCAAATAATACATGTTTTTAATAAACATGAGGATGAAGATGCTGTTTAATCCATGACAGTAAAGTCACTGTAAAACAACAGGACTGTATCTGTTTTCAGTGAGAGCTCTGAATATTGTTTTGAGACTGTACCTGGTGTAAATAGTTGGAAACTTCACCAAACTCAGATCTGAGTTTATTGTTTAGTTCTTTTTTTTTTTTTGTAAATTACAGGGTTAAAAGATTAAAATCTAGAAAATCTTTGAAGCTTTTAGAGATTTTAGGTTGATCAAGTTTCTGCAAAGTTTTTCTTAATATCACATGGCGTCATCATTTAGTGATGTTCAAGATTATAATTTGATGCAATATTGTATTTTTAGGGGTTAAATCAACTTATACAACATTTTATGACTATGGCATTACCTTGTAATATTAATTTAGTTTTGATTAAATATTCTTCAAACACAAACAACAATAATTTTTTATATTGATTCTTTTTTTTTACGAATTAGAAAGGATGTGTTTAATACGGGGTCTCCTAGGCGACAGCGTGACCTGATGAATGTTGCTCTTCCATTAATAATTTTTTTCTTTTTAATTTTGAAACAGGGGTGTAAAACTCCAGACCTGAAGAGCCATTATCCTGCAGGTTTTAGATGTTCCTCTGCTTCAACTCACCTGGTTTGATGAGCAGGTCATTAACAGGCCGATGCAGAACTTCCTGATGTGACGAGGAAGTAATTAAATCATTTCAGTCAGGTGTGTTGGAGCTGAAAAACATCTAGCAGCCCTTCGACACCCATGTTTTAAAACATCTTTGATATTTTTTAACTGTTTCTCCAGTCAGCTGTATCAACTCTTTCACATGCTGCTCATTGTAAATATTAACTGGAGGCCCCTCCCTCTTTGCCTCAGCTGAGCCAGATCTTCTGTAAGTGGGTCCCCCTGTGTCTCACCGTCTGAAAAAGAAAACACTTTCGTGCGCAACGTGTCACATTAAAAGCACTAATGACATGCAAACCCTGCTGGATAAAAACATCTATATTTTCCATGGTCGGGTACAGACTGTGGTTAATGCCTCACAGGGGAACTTTGAAACCAGATGGAGCCTTTCCCACACAAAAACAACATGAAAAGAGCAGGAGAGGAGGGTGGCATGAGGGGGATCCGGGACAATTACTGATGTACTTGGCAATTTTCCACTCATGGATTTATTGTGAGGTTTATTAACATCAGCGAGCACACGTCTGTGTTCACATGGGTGTTAGAGCCGGAGCCACTGTGCAGTGCTTTGGTGCAGAAGTAAGTCATTTCTTGATTGGGTTCAGTAATAAGAGTAAGGTTGTTAGTTTTTATGTTTCCTGGTGGAGCTGTTGCAGGTGAAGGAGGAGAGACAGAGGTTGAGACCTACTGACTCTACATCAACTTTTTAGAGGGTGTCATGGACAGTTGGCTCAGCATGTTTCTTTCTGAATCATTTCTAATATTAGAGTTGCTTCAGGGTGCTTCTGCAGAACACTCTCCCACTCACGCATGTTGCCACAATACAAGATTGATGTGTTGTGTCTCTGGCTTGAGGGCAAGTTATGAGTTCAGGATGTCTTTTTACCCACAGCAGCACAGACAGGTGGTGACAGGCCGTTTTGAGACAATTTATGAGCAATACTAAGGTCAAAACTGCAACATTGGGCTTGTCTGTGCACCTTTCAACAAGCTCTTGATATTACATCTTGTCAGCGAGGGGTAGAAAGGTGAAGGCATCACTGTGAAACAAGATCTTTTCTACATTTTCCACTGTTTACACACCGGAGGCTGAGTCCTCCTTATCACTTTTTGCTATTTTCTCACACATTTTCCATCTGTACTCACTTTGCTAATCATCAAAGGCGGCTGCAAATGCGATTTTGGGAAACATTTATGTTTTATTTATTTTCAATTGCTTTAAGGCCAGTTTTAAAAATAACCTCAGTCTAATTTATGTATATAAAAATAAAATTTTCAGTCTTACACAGACATAAACATCTTCAGCCACAGGAAACATAATATGATGGCAAACTGAAACATAATAATTAGCATAGCTTAGCAGGAGACATTATCAGAAAAGTATACAGTAGCTTTAGAGGTTGAATTTGACTGAGGTGGATTTTGTTCTGTTTCCAGCGTACACCCAGATTCAGCCTCATTCGCTGGTTCAACAGCACAAGCAGACGCAGTTTGTAGTCCAGCAGAGCCAAAGTTCCCAAAGGACAACAGGTCCGCTGCAGCAGACAGCTTCCATTCAGCCATCACAGCACCCCGTCCACGTGCTGCCCAAACCTGCCCATCACCAGCCCCCCACTCCCAGCCAGCAGGCCACCATCTTCCACTCCACCATCAGCCCCCATGCCCTCCACTCCTCACTGAACCATGCCAAAGCTCAGCCCGTCCAGCTCACTGCCATCAACCTCCAAATACAGCCAACTGTAAGTACCCAAACTTATAAGACTCTGTTCTGCTTCAGTGACAAGATGTTACTGTCTTCACACATTTCTTTACTGCTAGTTGTCTGATTAGAAATGTTGTATAGTGAGCTCATACTGGCATTAACATGCCAGGAACTCTTTAAATGTAAACAGTAGAGTAATCCACTTATGTTACCTTTAATTTTTTGGTATTCTTCAGGAATATTATCTTTTTCTCCGGTTTTGCAAAAATCAGATAATCTGTTCTCTAAAGATTTTATTTAATTTTATTGAAACCCAGGATTTATTCATGCATTCATACATTATCCACTGTAGATGTTCGATCAATCAACATATGTTTCTAATTAAATAATTCAGCTTTCCTCTTTCTTTTCTTGCTCAATTTTAGTACTTTAGCAACAAAAAACTGCAGTTCTAACAGCGTCCAGTCTGCGTTTCTTCTCCACAACAAACTCACAAAACAAACTAAAAGAAAATCACCAGGATCTTCTTTGTTTTTGCTGTAATATTTTCCTAGTGATGTGATGTTTTCCAGTCCTGATGGGTTTCAGTTTGAGTCACATTAAAAGCACTTACTGTCTAAATCATGGAGTTATTAACATCTCAGATTTCTTTTCTCATATATTTGCCCTTCTGTGTTTTGTATCCTGCACGCTGCAGGCCGCTCGACTGGTTCAGGACAGCAAGGATAAACCAACTTCACTAGTGGTTAGAGAGACGAGTCAGACACCGTCCACACATCAACAACAACAACAACAGCAGCAACAGCAACAACAACAACAACAACAACAACAGCAGCAGCAAAAGCCACCACCACAACCTGCACCTTCTCCATCACAGCCCTCTAAACCTGGAGAGCAGCCCAAGGTTAACCCTTCCATGCCACCTGTTCAACCACGAGGTAAAGTCTGACCAGATACACCAACTTACTGCTGGTTAACTCTTCCACTAGCAGGCAACTGGAACATGAAGTTAAACATCTAACATCTAAATTAAAACCAGCAATGAACTAGGGCATTAAGTTAAACACGTCTTTTCAGAATAAAGTGCTGTTCGATAATTAAGACACCAAAAGTTTGTAGCTCTTGTAACTTTCACCAGTCTCAGATGTGAATGGGCTCGTTCAGGGTTTGAAGGTATTAGAACTCTGTTTGTTTTGTAAGGATCTCATCTGAGCTATAAAACACGTTTGCACGGTGGGACAGCTGGTAGCACTGCTGCCTTGCAGCAGGAGGGTCTTGTGTTTGAATCCAGGCATGGATGCATGGAGATTGTATCTTCCTCCTGTGTATGTGTGGATTTTCTGTGATACGTGTGTGAATGGTTTGTTTATATGTGGCCCTGTGATGGATCCAGTGACCACTGCAGATACTGCCCCCCCCCGCCGACCCTTCTTGGCAATAAGTGAGATTAGAAAATGTGTGGATGGTTTTCTGTTCATGGTGCCACAGTTTAATAAACAACACGTAATGGGACCATTAGAGAGTTGTGTGACTGTATAAATAACTGCTCATATCATCCATCTCATTAGAGTTTACAACAATAAAAGTTAACATGCAAACATGTAACATAAACATCATCTGTGTGATGTTATGCTGTACGTTTGCTTCAGAATGTTTCTATGACCTTGACAGCTGTTTATTCTCTGCTTTTAATATGAAAACCATAATAACTTTCATTCTTTAATCAGCAAAACAGAATATTTGCATTGCTCCATTTCCTGTTTATCATATACGTTTTATTGAACTGGTGGTTCAGATTACAAAGTAGTTGGTAAATTTGCAGCAGCTATACACTGGATCCGCTATCTCTCAGTACTAGAAACAGTACTCAGTACTGTGTTTCTCACAAAGTTGAATATGCACTAAATGTAGCTTTTACTGGCAAGTCTTTCTTTATGTGGTCATATCCAAACTTCAGTCCAGGCTGAATGTTTTAAGCAGCAGTTTCATTCTCAGTTAACAGACTGTCGTTAGTTCTACTGGCAGCTTCCGTTTCTAACAGATCCGTATCTTTGTGGTTTCTGCTCTTAAAAACAATTTCCTCTTTTTTGCAAATCAGTTCTGAAACTATATTTCCCATTCACAACGTGGTGTTTTTACACCTAGAATATAAACATAAATAATACATAATACTCACTAACATGAATATGTTGATTTGAAACAAGTTGTAGAAGATTTATTATCGGGTCTGTGTGTGATTCATAGACTGGGGGCGGGGGCCTCAGCTGCTCTGTAATCCTGTTTACGGCCCTGTTGATACACGCTGTATAAGCTAATGGTTAATGGAGTCTGATATTTTGGCTGTGGGAGACAGCGGTGGGCTGCAGGCTCGAGTTCCCAGTGGAAACACGTGGATCTTTAGCTTGAGGAGTTTAGGAGCTGGTGTGGGAGGAAACGGGGAGGCGGACTCAGATTACAGGCTGGTTTTAACGGACGTAAAGCGGCGCTGCGTGTTTCTGTCTCAGATCATCAGAACAACAAACAGACCGAAGCAACCACGTGTTTTCTGTGTGAACAGCGCAGGAAGTTGCGCGGTAAGAAAACTCTTCTCATTCAACTTTTAAATGACGGAGCATGTCGGACGCTTGTTTACTTTCGGTTGCGTTTAGCTCAGCTGTTGTTGTGATGGATCAAGCGTGAGCAGAAGATCTGGACTTATTGTTCGACACTGAGCGACATTTTACCCGGTAAAATCCCGAAATCTTCGCTTGTTGTTTGGCTGTCGGCAGAGTTTTAACCCTTTCATGCTTGGATTCTATCCTCAGTCAAGATTTTGGCAAGAAAATTATAAACTTTATTTGTGCTTAAGTTTTAATTATTTATTTTCCTGAAAGGTGTTTGATGCGTTTGAAATATAAAGTGTTTGACAAACACTTGTAGGTTATTGAGTCAATGGCTGGTTGTACACATTACAGCTCAGTTTGTTGGCTCATGTGTTTTTGTGTAGATGGTTACTGTGATCACTGTGCATGAAAGGGTTAAACTAGCAGGTGGATCAGACTAACAGCTTGTCAGAAATGTAGGGGCTAAATCTATAAATCAAATAAAACATGATTATCGTGCAAACTGTTAATAATTAAAGTGAATATATGAAGCAGCTATGAAGTTTAGGAGGATAGACTTTCCTCATTAAAGACTGTAGACAGTGATCATAGAAATAAACTGAAATGTGATCATTATAAACTCACAGTGTAACATTGTTAATTCTATCCAGTTCATCATCACTCATGTCAGGAAAAGCATCAAATTAAACATCTATACAATCAGGTTCATCAACAACTTTTGTTCCAGCTTTAAACAGATGTGTTTCTTAGTGAGCCAGCTGTTTTATCTCTTATTGATGTTCTTTTCTTGGTCAGGAGGAGGCTCAATTAAGAGGCCAAGTGCAGCGACAGAGACCTCATCTCCAACCATGACCTCAGGAAATGAGAGCGAGGCTCCTACCGTGACAGGCAGCACGCCGCAAAATGGAGAGAACAAACCTCCGCAGGCGATAGTCAAGCCCCAAGTCCTCACGCATGTCATCGAAGGCTTCGTCATCCAGGAGGGAGCGGAGCCGTTTCCCGTGTGTGTGAGTGCCTGACCTCAGATTTTACTGGCAGAGAAACACAATAAACAACCCAGAGCCTCCATGTTCTCCAGTGTACACGCCTGCAGGGAGCCTGTCAGCAGGCAAACACAAACCCTCTGCTGCTGCTCACAGTGACGGCTCAAAGCATCTGTTTAAAGTGGTCACTAATTACAGGGTCTCTGTCTCACAGTACAGATGGATGGAGGTAAACGAGTGTAACAACCAGCACATTCGACTGTTTGTGAAGATGTAAAACATCTCCATTAAAATGATGCAGTGCTGTCTCATCGTTTATGGACTGAACACACCATCAGTTCATTCAGAAGTGTGTAAATTCTGAACAACACCATGACAAACACTTTCTCTGCCTCCTTCTGGACAGTTTATGTAAATGCTTGAAGCACATGAACATTTTTCTGTTTAGCATTTGATTAATTAAATGACTGAAGCAACTTGTCTATCTTTAAACATGTACATTTCCTTTTTCAGCACATATTTTTACTCTGCTAGTGATTTCCCCACTTGTACATTTTAAACAGTTTTCATGTAAAACTTGAAAACATTTCGTTACAACACAGAGGATTTAAATTTACTGTTGTGCCGAATTCCCAGCGATTGTGATCGTTGAATGTTGGTCAGTTTCACAAATTTTTGTATTCTGGCTCCAGGTGGAGCGTCTGCCCATTCTCATCGACAGCCCAAAGAAGCTGGATCATCAACTGTCTTCAGATCCTGATAAAACTCCTGTCAGCAACGCAGCAAACAGCGACTCAGAACCCGAAGACATGAACCAACCAGGTGAGACCAAACAGATTAAAGTCTAACCATTTCTGCACTTTTATTTGTTGCTTTATCCCTTTAGCACAACAGATAATCCCACACGCTGCTCCCACATGTTCTTTATATATTAAAAAATGCAGGAAACTTGACCTTTATGATGAGTCAAGCTCATACTGGTGACAGAGCAGGTAACCTGCTGCTTACTGTTTGCTTTTAAACAGAACATGAGCTCATTTCTCTGCCTATTTTCAGACATGCGTGTCTCTTTACTAAAACGGATTACCTGTATGTGTTTTTAGAATAATCTGAAGCAACCTGCTCATGAATTGAACATCCTGGCCTGTTGTACAAAAAGAATCAGAAACATGTGAAGGAAAATAATATGGGATTTCCAGTTACACTCTGAGGTACAGGAGGGTGAAACTGCTCTGAGCACAAACTGTTACTGAATCTGCTGGTGACGGTCTGGATGCTCCTGAACTGCACAACAAATGAGTGTGTTAGGTTCAAAGATCTGGAACAGAGTCAAAAATACTGTTTTAATGTGTTGGATTTTTTTTTTCTATCATTTGAAAATGTATCTTTAGCCTATTGTTATTGTTTTATTTAGCTTTTTTCAGAAAGTGAATGCTTTTTGTTGTTTTTTGTCCCACAGAGAAAGAAGAACCCAAGCTGACGTGTGAATATTGCGGCTGGGTGGACTTTGCGTACACGTTTAAGGGTTCTAAAAGGTTCTGCTCAGTGGTTTGTGCAAAGAGGCAAGTCTCTTGCGTGTTTACATTTCTTCCTTTGTGACAAAGACACAATAAAGTTCTGACATAATAAAAGAAAATCCATAAAACTCGTGGGTCTTTCTGAACAGGTACAACGTGGGCTGCACAAAGCGGGTCGGACTTTTCCGTCCAGAAAGAAACAAACCAACAAATCGCTGGCGTCGAAGAGCTCATGGCCGCTCCAGTATAGAAGCTAAAAAACAGGTACAGACACTCTTCACCTCTGATGCAGTGTTATCTCTGTTTCTAAAACAAGTTTCTGTTTTATTGTACAGAAACAAATCAAACTTTTTCTCTCCCCAGAAACTGTCCCCTTCACCTCAACAGCCTCAGGGTGGCTCTGTATCATCACCACACGCTTCTCAGCCCAGCCAGGAGGAGTCCAGTCCATGTTCGGATATGTCCAGCTACGAAGAGCCGCCGTCCCCCCTGTCAGCAGCCAGCTCAGGACCTCCCGCTCCCGCTTCAGCCCAAGCTCCCGCCCATCGGCAGCCGAGCAGGTCCTCAGACCAGGAGGGCTGCACTGGGAGAGACGCACCGTCACTATGCGAGCGCTTTTTACCCAACGACCCTACCAAGTGGAACGTAGAAGAAGTTTACGAGTTCATCCGTTCGCTGCCAGGTCAGTGGGGTTCGTTAGGCTGGTACATTCCTACAAGCTCAACGTAGACGTGTAGTTGATGTTGTCCTCTTCTGCCCGTGCAGGTTGCCAGGAGATCGCAGACGAGTTTCGCTCTCAGGAGATAGATGGGCAGGCCCTGCTCCTCTTGAAAGAAGACCATCTAATGAGCACCATGAATATTAAACTTGGACCTGCACTTAAGATTTTTGCACGTATCAACATGCTCAAAGACTCATAGCAGGAATGTGTGTGGACTGTAGCCCTGACTGCACTATGACCCACCCACCCACGACTGGACTAGTCCTGCTGGACTTAAACATGCCAACATAGAAAACAGGCTTCTGTTGGTTATTATGGTTTACAACATGTGTACATACGTGCAGAACGTCCACCAAACTGGTACAATGAAAATGTTTTTATTGGAGAGATGAGGACGAAGGAAGATGTTGTGGTTGTTGGTTTTGTGCTCCACCAGAAACCAACAGTCATGAAAAACTAAATTTTCCTAGCATGTTAAAATCTTTTAACTTGCTTTTAGGAAGCTACAAACATCTGTTTCATCTGTATAGAAAAAGCCACTTGGTTTTTGGATTTATCCATATTCTCTCTTTTCTAATATCTGATCTCACTCAAGTCTTTATCGGCTCAAAAGAAAAAAACGATTTTCAACAGAAAATGGAGCGAAAGGATTTTGTGCCGGAGTGCCCTTATTTGTTCAGCGTGGGTTGTAACACAGTCTGCGCTGATGTGAGATAAACACGAGTAATGTCTGAGTTTAATATACTAATATATGTTTTTATAGAGTTTTGTCTGTTTGTGAATATGAGAGAGACGGTTGAACGGTATGTGATTCATTCATGAGTCTCTTCATTCAGCAGATTTTCTTTTTCCTTTCCACACACTGACTCCCACAGTGATCAAACGCAAAGCTTCATACAGAGAAAACCCTTTCAGGGACATCTTCAGTGGCATTGATTTCTATATATTTTTTTTTTTTCAATCACTAATTTTTCTTGTAGATTTTAACTGCTTACAGATGTTTTTCTCTGCTTTTTTAATGATCTAAAATATAACATTGATTTTCTGTCTCAGGTTCAGAGGAGGACACTAATTTATCCCAGGAATAATTTGGTTTTGCTGCTATACGTTCACAATCTGGCTTTTGGCTCTTTTCTTCTGTGTTATTTTGTATGCAAAATAGGCTACAGCATTTTGTGACTTTGTAAGCCAATACAAAGATTCCTGCATCGCTGTAGAAGCAAGGAGAAACAGAAAGGAATTGTTCTTTCTGTAAGTTATCGTTTATGTTCGAAAACAAAAGTTTAAAGTTGTTTTGTGTTTTAAAATATGCAAATTTGTATGATTGAGTTTGTGTGGGAGAATTTTTCTTTGCTTTTCTATGATTTTTTTGTGATAGAAAGTAAACTTTTTAGATGTAAAATGCTTGTATTTATGAAAACACTTTGTTACACATTTTACAGTTATAAATGATTTACAGAAGATTTCAGTCTTGGGTCCGTTTTTTATGCTTTTGTGGTTCAATTTATCAGCAGATGAACAGAATATGAAAATCAAGTGTCAGTGAATTGAGGAGAATTTGGTACTTTTTATTCAGCTAAATAAATGGCGACAAGCTGGTGGTAACAACGAGCCTAAAGATGTTCACTGGACTCCTATTGAAATGATCAAAAAGAAGAAAAGACGCCAAATTTAAAGATGGGCTGCAGTGTTGTTTGTGCTGTAGTTTCACTGCATTGGGATGAATAATCGTCACATCGTTCATAGTCCGCAGAAAACTCGAGATTCAGTTACAAAAGAGCCTTTATTCAAAAGTATCGAGCGCTGTCTGTTTTGTTTTTAGCACAGAAACAACCAAAAAAAACAAGTCCCTACAGGAACTTACAGCAGCGACACGCCCCTAGTTATGATTCGAGAATGGACCGAACTAAAGAAACGAACTACTTTAAAATATTTATTCTAAAAGACAAATCTTAAACGCACTGAAGGTTGGTAGTTCATTATGACTAATACATTTCGTATAATAGCTGAGCATCTTAGGTGGGTTTAAAGCACGTGCCCAACCACTAACAAACTATTATTTTTCAGCCCCCCCATATTTGTGACTACATGGTTTCGTCCGGTTTGAAATGGGACTTTGACGTCGATGAACGCGACTTTTAAATTTGGAACAGGAAGCGCAGCTGGAAAACCAGAGAAAACACCCTTTTTCTTTTTATTTAAGAACCCACAGCGAGTAAGTAAATTATATTGTACATTATTAATACGGTGCGGATGTACTTCAGCTTGTATTTCTTTGTGTATCTCCTAAAATGCGTTTGTATTTTATTTATTAAGAGGAATTGTATGCAGGCAGCCTGGGGTTTTAGTGATCTAATGAATTTGGAAGCATATATAAATTAACATATGATACTTAAATTGATCAAATAAAAAGTTTGGCTGGTTAATAGTTTCATTATAAAGTTTTGTCAAACAAAATGTATAAAATATATAAATTAAATTCTAAATTACACTTAATGGACGTTTTCCTGCTTTTTGACTTTTCAGTGTCATTTTGTTAAATAAAATTTTAACTTTGGACTGTACATGAAGGTACTGGTGTGACAATGGTCAAATATCTCAGCACTATTTTTAAACCCTAAATGTGTTTTATCTGGGCAATATTCTGCAGTGTTTTGGGATTTTTTAAATTATTATTGTTGACAATTTGTCCACAGACGTTTTCTCAAAATATTGTTTTCAATGTTGTTATCTGATCATTACTAAAGACATGGATAGTTGATTAAAAGGCTATAATCTTAATACTCAAGTTTTCATGTTTAGAATATTCAGAAAAATAAACCCTTAAAAATTTAATCTGTAATCATGAGTTGCAACAAAATGGTTATTAAGAACTCTAAATGTTGCAGAAATGTCAAATCGGAGCGAGGAGGCTTCTGATGAGTCCCCTGCTGATCTTCCAAGTCTAGAAAAACTCGACTCTCCTACAGGTGAGTTTTATTGCAGCAGCCCAGAGACTGTTAGTAATTGAATTATTACCTCTTTAGTAACTTTAATTATGCGTGGATGTGCGTGTCCCTTCTATGGTGTCAGGGAGTCCACCCACTGCCTCATTATCTAGTCTGATGGAGCTGGAAAACTGTGTTTCCAACCTGAGTCTCGCACATGAGATAGTGGTGAATGAAGACTTCTGCTTCAAACCCAGGAGCCCCCCCACCGACAGGCAAAAGACAAAAAACCCTCCACTGATTCTTGTTTTCTGAATTTAAACATAAAGTAAATGAGACTGTTTGTCCTTCTTTAGCCTGGAGGGACGAGTGAAACAGATCGCTCACCGAGCCTTTTGGGACTGTCTTCAGGAACAGCTGAGCAGTGATCCTCCAAACCACGACCAGGCACTGGTTCTGCTGCAGGAGGTTAAAACTGTAAGTTAAACGATCCTCTGACTCAAACGCCTTCTAACATTTATCTCTTCCAAAGTGAGTAAAAACCTTTTGTTTCTGAGCAGATGCTCTGCTCACTGCTGCTACCTGCTCACGTCAGGATGAGGTCTCAGCTGGACGAGGTGCTGGACATGGAGCTCATACAGCAGCAGGTTGACCACGGAGCTCTCAACCTACACAGACTGGCAGGGTTTGTAATCAACACCATGGCGTCTTTATGTGCTCCCGTCCGAGACCCCGAAGTCAGGGCCCTGCAAGACCTGAAGGACCCTGTGGAACTCTTTAAGTAAGAACTGGATCACAATGACTCAAACCGCTGCAAAATACTTTCTCTATAAAGATGTTTAAATGCTAATTCTGCAAAATTTACCAGCATATGTGTTCATTACCTTTCTGCCCAGGACTTTGAATTTAATGTAAGTTAAATGTGAATAATTTTTAAAGATCACAAAAGATGCTCATGTTGTTGTTGCAGGTCAGATTTTCTAAAACATTAAAGAAACTGCAGTAATCAGAAGTTTCATTTTAATGAAAAGGATTCCCTCCATCTTTTCTTCAGGAACATCTTCCATGTTTTAGGACTGATGAAGAGCGACATGGTAAACTTCACCATCCACAGCCTGAGACCTCACCTCCTGCAGCAGGCCGTGCAGTACGAGAGGACAAAATTCCAGCAGATCCTGGACAAGCAGCCAGGTGACCGGGGCTTTTTACTCCTTCTTACAGTTTGTCAGTGACAGTAAAATATGGAAATGACATAGGTGACTTTATCAGAAGAACATTGATGGTCATTTTATGTTGCACTTTTAAGTTAAAGACATTTTGACCTCTTTCATAATAAATGATTGTCCTTCAATTTAAACTTTGTAAAACTGCGAGGAATAAAACTGTCACTCCCACCTCGAACGTCTCCTCCCAGGACAAGTTTGTAGAATACCAACTAATTTTATGAAACTTTTGGAAACTTTATTTTTCAAAACACTGAAGATAATTCAGCGATTTATATTTATTATTTGTTGAAGAGTTTTTACAGGACTGTATGTTTCTCCTCAGCTTCTCTAGACAACACATCCGCTTGGCTTCAGGCAGCAGCATCAGAGGAGGCGTCAGAGTTCAGAGCTCGGTGTGATTCTCCTGGTCTTGACAGCCGAGGCCTCTTCAGCCTCACAGCTGTCCTTAACCGGGCCTACATGCATCTGCTCCACTGGGACCCGCAGGACCAGAAATATCCTGAGGTCAGTAGCAGCCTGTAAATTTACATCTCTCCAGCTTTTATTACACTGGTTGATATTTTATTGATTATAAGGGAGTATTCGGTTGCCCTGTGCACTTTTCCTCATCTCGCTGCATGTTAAAGCATGTGACAAGACATTATAGTTCTTGTAGAACAGAAGCTCCAAACCTCCTTTATTAGATGTATCAACACAGTGCTGTCAGATGAACTCACATACTCACTCATCAGCATCACGTGTGCTGCAAGTCTCTTCACTTTGGATTTAGTTTTATAAACTGACAGAAGCTGAATGTTTAAACCAGTTTATCCATTAAGCTTCTCTACAGGTGACCATTTTGGTTTTCACACACAGACTGTGCTGATGGACCGGGCTCGTTTAGACCACCTGAGTCAGAACCTCCAGATGTTGGTCCTGGAGGCTTCGGTGTTGCTCCTGACCAGCAGCCAGTTTAGGGGCGTCTCCATCACCCTGCATGGGTTCGTAGGTAAACTCAGGCAGGCCGTCGCTGCCCTGCTGGAGGGCAGTCACAGCAGGTAAGAGGAGGGCGGGGTGATGCATGTACTGGCTGTCATGGGGAACAGGTATTGTATAAGAAGGACACCATTGGAGGTGACAGGAGGCAACTAGCTTGTCAGAACAGATCCAGCTAACCTAATTCTTTCTGTTAAGAGAAGCCTGGCGTGATTATCAGATGACTGTGGAACAGAAGCCTGTAATAATAATTAGGTCCATTTCAAAACATCTGATTACTTTTAAATCACCTCTAACAAAATAGATGTTTGATTAATTTATATAACTTTTAAAAGAACTACTCTAATTTTTAAAATTTGTGCTTAAAATAATGAATTTCTATTGTCTCAGAGCCGACCAGCTTGTGAAGAGATTAACTTGTTTCTGATGCTCTAGGGAGGCTGACCTGAAGAGGGCCCTGTTGGAGCTCGGTGAGACGGTACTGCAGCAGATGACTGAAGCTCTGAGCAGCCAGGGAGGAGGAGCGCTGCCTCGGGAGAACCAGGATCTGCTGAGAGGACAGATATCTGACCTGTGGAGGAACGACAACCCTGTTCGGACTCTTATAGGTCAGGCGTGAATCCAAGAGGAATTGTTATTCTGTCGGTCACTCACTAGAAAGGAAACATGTCATGCAGAAGATTCACATTCTTTGACATAAATGACCTTGCTTTATATTTACAGGGAACATGTTTAAAAAAGAGAAAATCTTTATAAAGAACAAATGAAATAAAAACATGTCTTGCAACTGTGTCTTTTCTCTTGTGATCAGTGAGCATTTTTCCTCCTGCGTTGTCTGTGTTTAAATAAACTGGATGTTAGCAGCTGCATAACTTTGACTTTCCTCCCTCTTTCTTTCAACCACAGGAGAACGAGTTCAGAGCTTCCTCCTGGCCACGCTGCAGGGCGGCCCAGCTAAAAGGATTCCAGAGCTGCCTTTTCCCCTCGGGCTGCTGAGAGCTGAGTTAACAGAGCTGGGGACGGCCTTCGGGCAAATTGTCCGCTTCAACCAAACCGTCTTTGGTCCCTTCTACGCACCCATCCTCAGGAAACTGCTGCTCCCACCAGGAGACGCCGAGACTGCGGCGGACGACTCACGCTGAGCTGAGGGTGACCTCGATGCAGCCCAACAGCTGATATCAAATTTATATTTTTAACTCAAAAGTCAGACGTGAGATTTAAAACATAAAACCATGCAGCTGAATTTGTTCTTTCTCTTTAATTAATGTTTAAGCTTGTTGTCTTGAGATGTAACGTCCCAGTGAAATAAGGCAGATACTGAATCATGGAGCAGGAAAAACGTTCAGGTTTAATCAGGAAAAAACTAAGTTCCTCCCCAAAAAAATCTGTTTAGATTTTGTAAATAATTCTTCCTATGAATCTGGGTTGAATGTTTCTTTATGATTTCTGATTTACCAAAGACAATATGCACTTTTTTTATGAATTTCTTTTTATTTGTTATTTGCACCTTTGATCGTAGACCAAAAATATGCTGATGCGTTTCCTCCTGTTGTTGGTGTTTGAGGGGTGTGTGATATTAAACAGCGTTGTATTTTTAAACAAAGAGCAAAGTGAATAATTTTAATATTTCATACAGCCATTTAAATAACACACATTACAGAGCAAAGAAATAAAAACACGTCAAAATCTCCCAGATGAAGCTTCTGAATGAAAAATACTCAAACAATTAGAAGATCAGATGAACGAAACGAAAAATGTTTCAGATGATTTTCATCAAAATGTAATTTTCTAGTTTAAGGTTCATTTACAAATTGGTTATTTTCTCATTTTGTAATTTACTCTGGAGCCAAAAACATGTATTTAAAGCATTTGCATGATATATATATATATTTTTAAAATAATGAAGCAGATACGGAGCAAGACTTAACGTTCCTTTTGTTGAGGAAATTCTTGTCTATTCATTTGCCTGCAGTTAATAATAATAATAATGATAATAGGAATTTGTTGTTGTTGTTTAATCCATCACGGTGAACCAGGGCATTAAGGGTTTGTACATTTTATTAAGATTCTTCTTTAACATATTTTACTTATCTTAGTTTATCCATTAAAAGTGGAACATGTACAGCATGAGCTCAACCTGTAAATGTGACATATTTAGCCACACAAACTTATTTTAAACTGTTAATATTACAGAGTTTAAGAAGAAATTCCAGCAATTAAATCATTACAAAAAATTTCACTTGATTATTTAAAATAACATGATCTTAAAGAAAAGGATTTAAATCAGCTTCAGTTCATTTACAGACCGAAGTTTCAGTTTGAATTAATAATAGTTCCAATGTTGTTTGTTTGTTTCTCTTCTGTTGTATTTTTGTGATGACAAGGACTAAAAACCAAAATCTACCCAAAACATTCAGAAAGCCAGAATAAAATTCAGTTTTAATAAATAAACATGCTAAAACTGAGACTCTAAATCTGTTTGTTTTTATTTTTAAGTTTATTGTTGATTTTTTTCCCTCTACAGCTTTTGATTGAATTCTGATGATTTTAATAACTCGATTTAAATCAGAAGTAAAACATCAATCCAGGTGAATGATTCACTGTGATGGATTGTTGCAACATCAAATTTCAAGTATCGGCTTTAAAAGTTTTTCCTTTCGTTTTGAAATAAAATCCCAGTGAACAGCTTGAAGCTGAATAAAGACTTCTGTAAACAGTAAGATCTTGTTAGTTTAAGGGTTTAAATATCAGGTAAGTGGGTCACAACATGCAAAAACTGATAATACTGCTTCAATGTCGAGGGATTTTACTGTTAAATTGGACAGATTGTAAAGTTACAGAGTCACAGCTGCATGTAAAATGCTACGTTCAAAAACACCAAAGCCCCATTAAATTCCATCTGCTGCAAGATGAAGATTTTTAACCTGTTTCCTAAATTAAAACCTTAAGTTTAAGTACTCAAAAATACTTATTTTTACATTTTTAATACAGCACAGGAAAAACACAAAATAATATAGTGTATAGAAAAATATAATCAAATGTAAAGTTCTGCTACCACTTCTTCAATTTCAAAGAGTTTCAGCTTAATAAACAGGTTGAAAATTTCATTATTGTTTGTTTGTGGGTGTTCTGTGAATCCCAACTCCTTCAACACAACACTGATCTGTGTTTTTAACACGCGGCTCTGCAGCTTGAAAGTAAGAAAGTACATGAGAGGCACAAACTGGGCTAATCGTTTGTTTAGATTAGAAGCTGCACCACCCACTAATCTCTGCAGCGGGGGAAACAATGAAAGTACAATTTTACAATAATTACCATCTTGTAACGTCACTTCTGATTTCAAACAGCTGCTTTAATGTGTCTGTTTTTAACTGCTCAGCTGAGTAAAGGAAATCAAAGCTGACAACAGACTTGACAGGGGTTGTTTAGTCTTTGTATTATTTAATGTCATTAATATAATATTGCTTTGAAATTTGAAACATTTTCCATCACAAACTAACTTTTTCCACCATCATGGGCAAAGCATTTTATGCTGGTACAGTTATTTTCTTTGTCTCTTCTGCATTTTGTTACCCTTTAACACTGTTATTATTTTCAGTAGACCTGAATCAATAGAAATGCTCATTAATGGTTTATATTATTAACGGTCTATGGTGCTCTACATATAACACTTCCTACATGACAAGATCAGTAAGTCACATGAAGGCAGGGAAATGGACTTGACCTTTCTGACTGACCTTTCTGGAGACAGGAGTGATGTACAGGTCCTGTTTAGTCAGTGACTTGGGACCACGAGTTACCTTTTGACTGTGTATGGATTCATCTCAGTAGCAGTGGAGGAGCACAAGATACAGATTGAAATTTAAATGTCAGAGAAGTGCTGATTGGCCCTGCACATTCCACAAGCTTACCTCTCAGTTTCCCCTTTTCTACTTCTCATTTAACTTTTTTTATTTTTACTCAAATAACCGAAACACACTCGCATCTGCTGCTCCCCTTCAACTCACAGCTTGGTATCCGGAAACTTGAACGCTGGGGTGAGCTACACAAGGAAAACACGAATGTTAAAAAGGCCAGTACATGCACAGCCATAACATGCCACCAAAAACTTGCTTTAAATAGCTGCAGTTCATTAAAATGTAATGCTTTGAGATTATGAATCCATACTGGAGCAGGTTGTCCTGGTGACACACAAAATGGAGGAAGATGTGTGACAAAATGTTGGCAGTGAAAACAATGATGGTAAAATGGAGGGATGAGGATGAAGGGTGGAATTAGCATGTAAACAGATATAGAGGAAACATAAAAGGCAGATGAGTGAGCGGAGACGAGACGCTGCTACAGTACATACAGAGACTGCTCAGGCCGAGTGCATCAGAGGGGACAAAACACAAAAACACTGCCAACATGCATCATCAGTGGAAGCTAACAGATAAAAGTCAGAACAGAGTGGCAATGACACAGCCACAGAGCAGCTACATCAAAACAGTCTCCAGACACAGCGTCTGTGGAGAGGAGCTCAGTCCCTCACTCCTCCTGCAGCACACACAAACAAGGACAGCAGCTGGTGACGTAACAGTCCAAACTTCCACGAGGACAGACACAAACAAAGCATTCAGCACACACACACCAGGTAGTGCACAGGAGGGAGAACTCAGATAAGTGTCGACTCCACAATGAGCAGCTCGGAATCACTGCGCGTGTCGTGTCCCAGATTAAAACACAAAATTTACGTTAACATGACACAAAAGCAAAGCTTAGATTTGGCTCTTTCTGTGAGGTGGAGTTCAATCTTTTCACTCTTTCTTTTGAGGTGACACACTTTGCGTGTACTTAAATCTAGATTAATGTGAAATAGTTAACCTCTACCCATGTCGTCATGCTACGAAGGGAAATGTTCACCAAACTGTGCTGGAGGCTCATTAATACGTTCGAGTTAAAAGAAAGTATGTTGAAGTGAAGATTACAAAAGTAAGTGAAACATGGAACCAATATAATATACTCTATATGCGTACTTAAGTTTTTTGACTATTTTTTTTTTTGCTTTTACTTCTAGTTGTAATAAAGTTGGGATATCTCTGATAATCTCCTACTCACTCCAAGTGTTTCAGTTAGACCCCTTCTATCAAAAAGTATCACAAAATGTAATAATATTCCACTTTTACTTTAAGGAAAGAAGATTTTAAAAGGGATAGTGCCGTTTTGAACACAGTGATTTTGTTTTTTTTTTTGTTTTTTTTTTGAATGGATAAGAAGATTTGCAGGCTCTCAGCGCTACCATTGATGCTGACAGGCACTGGGCAGAACAAGGCCAGAGCAGAAACTCATCCTGACAAACCTGAACCTTCATCAAATAAACATCCTTCCATCAAGTTTCACACAACAACAAATCTTTTTTTTTTTTCTCTCTCTTTCTCCGTCTTTTATGTTGGAGACGTGCAGTTGGTGCAGTTTATTAGGGGAAAGGAGTTTAATTGATTATAAGATAACCGCAATGACGTAAGGCTGTTATCCTCATTAAAGTGGAGGAAAGTTGTCCTCAAGTGTTGGAGGTTTCAGTTCTCGGTCTGCTTTACATTTCGACATCAGTGACAGATTTGTGACCGATCCAGAGTGGTTATCCTATGAGTTCTGTACAAATGAGTAAAAAAATGTTGTTTGCTGCATGTTGCTGTTTTGTCTTTCATTGATTTATTGTTCATCTTGCATCCCTTGCTAGTAAAACAGCCTCCTCATAGTGCCTCACAGTGGTAGATGCCTGGTAAGGCAGGACAGGCTACAGATGGAGAAAGAAAAGAAGCATAACTGTCTTCAAGTAAAGAAAACTTAAGAAGTTAAAGAAAATATATGTGTTAATGTTAACAGAAATAACAGTTTTACTTTACTGTTAAACCTGCTAAAAACATTTTGGGAAATGTTCTTGTTTTTTTTCTTGTAGAGTATTATTTTGTTTGTTTTTGCCAAATTTTGAAACATATTTTATAAAACTTGTATCAGATTTGTTTGGAGCTGCAAGTATCAGATAAAACTAGGAATCAATCTGACTGTAAAACAGAATAATTCAATGAATTTAGCATCTTTTCTGTCTTTATGTTGTTTGTTAGCTCATGTTTGTGTAGATTCTCAGTCGTCCAGGGCGTCGATCCAAAAAGGTTTTCCAAAGAAACGAAGAGAGAACGAAAGTTCACTGGGCTTTTTTGTGAAAACTTTTGGGTTTGATAGCTTGTTAGTTTGTGACTGATAAAAATTGGCTGGTTTACTGAAAATATATTTGAATAAATAAACTGCAGCTTGAAATTTGTGATGCAAAAATTGAACTGTCCTCCATCAAACTCTGACAAACTAAATAAAAGCTAAAGTTTGAGACTTTTAGGAACCGAAACGTCACACACACACTTGCAATGCATGTTGGGTTTATGAAGTTAAGCCTGTGTTGTTTTATTGTCCTAGCTCTGAAACTGCTTTATAATGAATAATAATTATCAAATCAAACTCTCTGCAAGAAAGTGAATAAGCATATTTCCCAAAATGTTAAACTTCACTTAAAAAATTTGAACCCAATGACTAATTTAGCATTACACAAATGTTTTCTAACATCTCTAAATTACTTAAACTTGCTGTCGGGTCAAACCATTTTAAATTAAGTTAAATAACAGAATAAAAATAAGCATACTTGTTTTGCCTGTAAAATAAGGAGAAAACTTTACTGAAAGAAGAAGAAGAAGAATAAAGATGCAACCTCTGGGAGCTATCGGGGATTTGGAGGCAGATGCAAGTTGGCAGGAAGAGGAGGATGAGGAGGAAGAGGCAGTTTGGTTGAGAGAGCAGGACCACTATAAAATGAGATCAGTCCAGGATCATCTGTTCCAGGGCTCCGCCATTGGCTGCAGGAGCAACAGGCGAGGGAGGCTGCCGGGGATGTTGGGGGAGCTCAGGAGAGCTGCAGGAGTGTTTGTCATGGCATGTAGGAGGTCGGTGTGGGTCACTGGGCAGGGCAAAGGAAGGTGCAGGAGTAGGCAGCCCTGAGGGATGCTATACCATCACAGTGAGAAGGCACGGGGCTCACATGTGTATATATGTGTGTATGTGTTTGTGTGCATGTGTGTGTCTCAGTGAAAGATATGAACCGGATGCAAAGGTAGAGGAAAGTACGGGGGGTGCAGTGGGGGCGGCTGTGGGGATCCGGCCTCAGAATATGGTGGTCTCGTACTTGGTGCTGACGGGACGCCTGTTGGAGTCCCGCTGGTCACAGAGCCAGGTGGTGCTGCCCAAGGACTGCATGTCTGCATCCATCTCCAGGGGGTCGATCTGCCGGAGGGGGGAGGGAGGGAGGAGGGACGAGAGGAGGGTGTGAGACGTTCGGCAGCGGAGGCCACTGAGCCACACTGACAAGTCCTCAGCTCACACACGTGCATGTGGATTAGAGGTACAGTCCAGTGATCATGTTACAATCACAGACACTGAGGGCTCAATCCACAAAAATGGATGATGTTTGACAGAAAATACTCTCAGTCTCTGTAAACAACAACACATAACCAAACATACATCCCTCTGGGAGTCAGAAAATATACTGATTAGCACTTCAAATCCAACAATTACTCTTTATATGGCACAAATTAAACATCTCATACTGATTCATTTACTTTGATGTCAATTTTAAATGGCTGAAAAAATCAAGGTAAGCATTTGTCATTTGAAAATTTCCTGCTGACACTGATATCAAATACACATAAAGACATTTACATCCAACCAACAGACACAACATCAACCATTAAATTACTGTTACGCTGCTTTAAACCCTGTCTAGCCATTTAGCCAAGAGTTTTATAGAGACTGTAAATCACATCAGGAAACCCTCTCTTCCATGAAAACGGGTTTAACCACAAAACTTTAATCTAAATGCATTTTTTAAGTCCCAAATGTAAGATGAAGATGAGAAATGCAAAAGTAAAAGGGATGAGGAGGTTAATGGTTGGAAAAAATTCAAAACCACCAAACAAAGAGTCAAAGTGCACAGCAGCATCTCAAGAAGAAAAACATAAAATGCCATAAAATAATCAGGGAGGGTTTGCTGTAAAAGTGGATGTTTGATGGCTGAGGATTGAATAGAGGAAAGGAAAAAAGAAGGACCTGGATTCCAGGGCTAACAGAGTGCAACGGGAGGAAGGAAGGACGGTGGGTAGTACACGTGTGACAGTGACAGCAGCGGCATTCGAGCAGAGGGGCACCCTGGGAAGCAGGAGGACCAAGAAGACAAGAACAAAGACATGTTAAATAAGAAGAGACGGGGAGGAAGGACAAAGCATTTAACTGCACTAAATGAACAGTGAAGAAATCCAGCAGCAGCACTTTCTAACCTGTTTTTAATTTAAATAACGTGGTATTTGATAAAAGCTGAAATAGTAACAGTCCAATCACGGCTTAGCGCCTGCTGCTGAGGGTGGCAGATCTGTGAAGCCGTGGATTTCTACACATGAGGTGGTGTGCACGTGGCAGTAATCAGGGGGGAGCAGAGTGTAATTAATTAAACATTGTGTTCTTTGGTTTTTCATATAAGCAGCAGCTCTTTACATGCCTGGCAAACATGGACAGAGGATGAAGACAATCAGACACAAAAACACATTTTAGAAAACAAACAAATTCATTTTCGAGGTTGTTTTTCCAATTAAATGTCAGAATTTTGCTGCTTTTTGAACCATTTTGTTCATTTTTTGTTTAATTTTAACATTTTTTTTACATCATTGTGGTTATTTTAGCATAATTTTTTGCTGTTTGCATCTTTACTTTTTATCTTTTTTTGTAGCTTTGTGTGACAGGTTTACATTTATATTTGGTCCTTTTAGGGTCATAGTTCAGTTCTTCCATCTCTTTAGTGTTTTTTTTATATTTGAGACTCTTAATTTCATGTTCCTGTCAAAGCAACTTAAAGTGTCATTTTATTTGACAGAAACCTAATTATTCATCAACTTAAAAGCTTTTCCTAACTACTTTAAAACAAAGAGGAGGAGAGTGGTGTCAGATTTTTCTCATATAATCTTTGAAAAACATCCATGTTTGCCACATGGATCATCTGCCAGTGTGTGTGTGTGTGTGTGTGTGTAAACCATGTACAACAGAAAACTGGGCGGTCAGTGTTAGCTTAATTAACTATTTCCTGCAGTTTATAAAATTTGCTAGCATCAGATGTAGTGGTAAACTGTAAATGAGAAACCTGCATGTTACAGCATGTGATTACATGGATCAGAGCTTAGCAGACAGTTTATGGCACCTCAGGAAGAACATATAAAAACTGTGTGACTGTCTCAGTTTCTATTCCAACAAACTACTTTCTGTAGCAACAAAAAGCAGGAAAACTAATTATGGATGACAGAATCTGCCCCCCTTCCATCTAAAACTCAAACACCGAGCCAGGCTCATTATGCAGATCTGTGATTACTATATAAATTATAGTAACAGGCAGGTAGTAAAACAAAATGATTTGTGTCTCTGCATAAGCAGTTGGTCCTGCAGTAAACATGCTCCTGGCTGTGCGGCTCGCTCAGGTGACAGTGATCACTGAATGCCTATTATATGCTGCCTGAAAGGTCAATACATCAATACGCCCCAGAGAATCGGCGTGAACATTTACGCAGCGCACTCAATCAGAAGCGAGGAAGTGGTGGGTGGGTCCGACCGTGGGTACTGAGCTTTAAGAAAAGGCCCACAGCAAATCATTCATCTGCCTGTAAGCAACAAATAAACCTTTCATTCATCACTTTTCTTTTTGTCTTTTGTTTTTTTCCACATATGCACAAATAGAAAATCTCCTCTGATTCAGAGTGACTCTCAGTGCTGTCGGGTGTGTGAGATGAAGCTGGTAGCAAAGTAATGACTCATCACTTTCAACCACACACAGCAAATTTTCCTTTGTAGGTGGTCCATTGGGGATTCAGCAGAGGAAGAAAGTCGGTCACGAGGTCTGTGAATATTTCCTGAATTATTTCTCCACCACCTGATATTTACACCCCCCCTCCACCCACCCACCCCCAGTTTTTGTTGTTATTATCCCACTGAGCAAATTCAACATTCACACACTACATTCACCGTGGTCTTTTTGCAGATACTCACCGCCGATCTTCTCACGTTGCTCCACGACTGAGACACAGGACGGCTGGCTTTAGTCTCTATGAACTCTGACCCCAAAGATGACGGGGGAACATAGGTTCTCGCCCTGGACTGAACTGCCATTTGATAAGCCACCTCGAATGCTTGTCCCAGTGTCAAGATGATCTCATAGGTCTGTATCTGTATGATACATATGATTAAGAACTAAACACCTGGCAGCAGCTGCATCAAACTCTGAATTCTGACTCCCTCTCATAGTTTTATCCATGAATTTATACAGATTCCACTAATTTATCATTTACATATAAAAAGTAAGTTGCACCACAAATAAATAGACACAACAATGAAACCAAGTGTCAAACTGAGAAACTTTACTGAACCAAAGAAACCCAATTTATTTAATGGGATTTGTAATAATTCTCAGATTTTAGTTGAAAAGAATTTCCTGCTGTTTAAGTCTGACTAATATAAACGATTGTTGTTGACCTTTTCACAACTGCTGAGACACAAATCACAACCCAATCTGTGTCCACAGGAGTGAAACCAAATCAAGCCATCTGATTATCCTATCAGGAAATCATTTCAACAGGATGGAAGTTTAACTGCTGGGTGTCCGGATTCACACAAAGAGCTGTGATTTTTATAAATTATTTACTGACAAAAAAAATCACAAACATCTGCATAAGTTTGTTTCATCACTTACCACTTCCACAGTGCTGAAGACGTGACAGAAGTGGTGACCACTCTTCGAATCCTTGGTGATGTAAGCGAACGTGCAGAGGTCATCTGGGTCTTGGGCGGCACATGAGATGTTTCGGATTTCATGCTCTGCAACTATAGTCTGTTAGAGAGAGAAACAAAGTGACTGTTAATAAACAGAAACCAGAAAAAAAATGACTTCTGTGGTTGATGGTCTGTAGAGAAAAACATCACTTACCTTAGTGGCTGCATCGATGAACTTGACCCCTCTGTAGGTAATGGACAGTATGACAACTGGACCCTTTTTTGAGTCCTTTGATTTCTATAAAATAAATGAGTATAAAAAAGAGGATTAAGTCTCATAAATACACCCTATAGTATAATTTGTGTATGAACTGTGTAAAAAGTTTTGGTCCCTGGGATTTCACAAACTATAATCAGTCAAACATTCTCGTTTCTTCTTTAAAGATCATATCAAATAAAACAAGAAGGGAAAAAGTCCAACATTTTTAAAAATAAACACTCACCCTAATTTTAGCGCAGGCATCTTGTGTGGATTCAATCCCCCGCAGATCTCTGATTATCATTGATCCAAGATACTGAGAGAACGGATCAGAATTCAGCATGTAACATCATCTGATGCACGACAATCAATAAATTGCTTAAAAACAAACCAGGACACTTTTAAACAGTGCCCACAATAGAAACTCTTCCTGAGTGATGAAGACAGTAAAAGATACTTACTGTTGCCTCGTACCTGCAGGAGTCCAGGATGAGCTTCTCAGGCTGGTGATGCCAGGCGGACACCGTGGCGTACGTGGCTGAGTGACTCGGCGGTCGGAGATTTAAACGAGACTCTTTGTGTCGGTCACTGTGTCTGTCCTGCAGAGACACACAATCACATTGTGTCCACATTGATGTCTCACCTTTTACAGTCCAAACTGAGCAGAAAGTGACTTTCTATTTTGTGATAAATTAAAAATGAATTTCTAGCCTATTGAACCCAAAACGTGTGTGTTTCTGTCAAACTGTTAAGGTAGAAAAGCTCTAATCTCTGTGTAAAAAAGCCTTGGAAGTCCGTCTGGTCAGCACTTTATAGTAATTCGTTTTTGATATGCTAGTAGGCTTATAAATATTCATGCATCTTGTGCTTTTAGGTCAGAGCAGTATCTGCTCAGCTCATTCATAAATCGCTTGTCAGAATTAGATCTACTTATGATAATAAGGCCTAAAATTGTAGGAAATGTATTGATTCAAGACGTCACCCTCGCTGAGCGGTCGGATGACTTTCTTTTTGTTAATGCTGTTTTCCCTTTGACCTCAGTCTCAAACCAGATGTGTCAGTTTGACTCTTTGTGTCTCTGTTTGACCTTTAGCAAGTTATTTTTGGGTCAGAAAATTCAAAGAGGCAGAACGGAACTCAAGACAGTCAATAAAGATCTAAAACAGCTGCAGGGGAAAGTTCTAATTAAATGCAGCCATATTTTGACTTTAAACTCATCCAAATAAATGATTCTATGCAAATACAAAAGGAAGAAAGTCACAATTAAATTGGTAAATCTGCCTTTGTTAACATGTATGTTGCAAGAACTTTGACTAATGCTATGACGAGGTTTGGAACAGTTCATTGCACTGAACATCAGTTTGTTTTATTTGATGTATTTCCATGTTCTGACATAATGAAACTTGAATGAATTCATCCAGATCAGGCAGCCCTAAGGGACGATTGACTGAGTTTAGCCTGGTAAACCTAAAAATATTTTTAAAATGTCATGAGCTGCAGTTTTTTTAGTCGGTGGTAGGTTTTAGAATACAGAACTGACAGGATTAAGATGTTTTTATGGAGAATATATTGAATGCAAACAATGTTAAACAGCAAAGAATGTCTTTGACAAACCCCATGAATCAAAACGCTCTGTGGTTTCTGATGGAGATCTAAAGATTGCTCTAATTTATCCACAGCTTATGGTAAAATTCAACTCTGGTTGAGTGACTCTGCTCACTAATTATACCAATATGTTCAACTGTCTGTAAACACAACAGCTCCATCTCTGAGGAAAGAAAGAGTGCAGCATCCCCCTCGATGTTTTTCATTCATCCATTTAAAATAAAATACAGTAGACGGTTTCCTTCACACTGACGTGCGTGAATATCGGTTGATCTTACCACCGAGCGTGGCCTCTCATTATAAGATCGCAGAGAAACGCTGCAGTCCTGGTCGGCTCCTCTTCGCCTGCGGTCCGACTCGGTCAAGGGGAGCAGCATGTCCATGGAGCGACTGGTGTAGGGGTCCATTTGACCGAGGGGTGACGTGGTCTGGGACAGGAGGTCATGGAACTGTCACACACATGTAACAAACACAGACACAAAGTAGATTAATAGCTTGGCAGTACTGGTCCCTTTAATCTACATCCAAGCTTAGTTCTTGACAAAAGAAGCTCTTCAATAGAGAATTTAAATTCTTTTTAGCTCAGTTTAATCTGCCTGGGAAATCAGCTCTCCGTATTTAACTATTGTGAATTCAATAATACCATATCAGATTCCAAATTTAGAATCTGTTCCAGAAAGAAAACAATATTTTTCCCATAAAAGTATCCTAGTTTGGAATCCCAGCGTTCACTGTCGTGTTGTTTAACCGAATGTTCGAGTTAAACCTCCAATGAAACACATCAACACAAATTAACAAATGTGATTCACTTAAGGAAAAAAAAGCACTTCTGAGAAATTTAGTGACACTAATTAAAGGTTATACACAGAGCATGAGCAGAGCTACCCTTCTAATTGTGCACATTAAGCATATCTAATGTTTCAGCCTAATTAAAGCTGACAGTGGATTTCTGCACATCACTTGTTAAAAGTAGCTCTGACACTGCTGCAGTCTTGGTGCTGCTAAGTGCTTCGGTTTTTCTAAAGTTATACAGAGCAGATATTAAAACATGGACACTGTGTATCAAAGACAGCATAATAAATGTGGGCTCAATGCATTCCTTCCATCATCAATCTTACCATAATTGGGGACAGTCGGCGGGATTTAGAAGGAGCCTCTTCATAGGGTCTCTCTGCTAGAGAGGCAATGATCCTCTTCCTGTGACCTAAAGCGCTTATCTTAATGACCTGAAGAGGACAACACCAGAATGAGAACTTCAACTAAACTGCCATGTAAATATGTCATGCAGAAGAATTTATCCAGACAATGCTAACAGAGATACATCCAAAGTACACTGACAGAGCTGATGGCATGTACCCGTCACTGGCAGGCAAACAGAAGTGACTCTCGTCAATAATTCAGCCCCAATCTGTTTTGCTGTAAGCCTAAAGTACAACACTGTGTCCTTCTTGGGACACTCCATAATTCATGAGCCATTTTTGGACCTTGCGCTTCAAAAATAGACAGAAGTTTAGAGACTTATAGGACAATAACTCACTGAGGACCGTATAGACACAACACAAAACCAACATTTTTTAGAATGTTTCCAATATTATTATTTACACTAAAACAAATCCATCTGTCCAATCTGCATGGGCCACATCTGCTCATGTGTTGGACCCTCACAGGATGAAGCACAGGTTAATTTTATATCATCAAACCCCATCATGCTGAAATTACATATTTGCATAATTGGCTATTAACATTCATACTCATCCACAAAGGCTGGATGCCGAGTGATTAATGTTACATTTGCAATTATGTTCCTGGTACAAAGTTTTCCAGAACAGGCTGGTATAATTCTTTGTCTGATGAGTTTAATTACTTATTCAGTGAGTGTCACAGAGGCGGATGAGGAAACTGGTCTGAATGTTAGATTTCTGGTGATTTTTCTGTTATAATTATGTACAACACTAAACTGAGACTAGTTTATACAAAAGCTTGTGAAAAAAAACCAAACGTTGGGATTATGTGGGCGTGTGACCCAGCCCATAGATCATCATGAAGCTCAGTGCCATTTGCTGTAATATGCTGAAGAGGATGTAAGAAAATGTAATGGGCAATGTGAGTTCTGCCAAGATGCTCAGAGGCAGTTCTGCTACTCTGCACACTGAGAGTAATGTGCCCCCCTCCCATCTCTCTGCATCGCAGTCTGCTGGACATCGTCCCTCACACACTGCATTGGCAGTGAGCATAGCTGCTGCTTCTCTGTTGATGCTACTGCAGCTGTTTCTGTTATTTATCTTGTGAGTCCGTTTGCATTGAGTGAAAACAGACTCACAAGCAGGAGCGATATGAATTCTAAATTCTCATATGGATTCTTATTTTAGTCTTCTTCACTTCTTTTTGATTGCACAGCACACATTCAGGTTTGCTTGTTTTGTTTGTCTGGTTTCCTCCCATGTGTACTTTATTGTTTTACTCACAGCCTGCACTTTATCACTGTTGTAAACATTAACATGTGACATAATAAGATGCCTGACAACATGTAAAACAGGATTAATGGCAAAAAAAAGTAGTTTAAATTAGAAGCACTAAAGTATAATTAAAATAAATAAAAGCTACGCATGTAGTTAAAAATTATGAAAACTCAAAACCAAATTTAGCATCAACTTGTGATTTCGCAATTAAAATTCTGCTGAGATGGTCGAAATCTTACTTTGGAACTTTCATGTATCAACAGGCAGTGAGTCAGACTGAAATTGCTAAAAAAAAGTCTCAAGGAACATAACAGTCTGTCTGAGGTGTTCATCCCGACTCCGAACTCTCCATTTATCAATCTGATGGGTTCTACTGACATCTTTTGGAAGCGAGCCCAATCCGGTGAAATCCCAAACCACCAAGCCAAAGGATACATCACTAATATTGCAACAGCAGACGCTGCAAAAACTTTAGATGTTTTTTCATCTTTACCCCGACCGGATGAAGACGTGTTGCACAAGAAGGACATCTTCAGTTTTAAGCAGGTGGATATGATATCATGGATAATCATTTTTTCATCCTTTAAATTCAATTATCTTTTAGTTATCTCATAATAACTTAGCGATTTCGAAAGTGTTTTAAGCTTCTCTTTTATGTAAATTTTTCCATCACTGAGAATGTCTTTGAATTCAGTTCGGCTTCTTAATCCTTCAACACTCAAATCAAAGTGTCCTGATGATTGTCCTGACCAGAGAGTGAGAAGGGATGTCTCAGATCTGAAACAAAGTTAAATGATCAATGGATTCTTACATTGATGATCTCCAGCTCCCACAGGTTTTTCACACACTCAAGAGTTCGATAGCCATTTGAGAGGAAGTTGGGCAAATATTCATGCAGGCCGAGGACATCCAACCAGGAGGCGAGCGATGTGCTGCCATCACAGCCAAGTGGTTTAATCTACAGACAGAGATGCACGTGTGATTTCAACTCTAAGTTAGGCTGTTTTTGTTTAAAACAGGGTTGTGTGGAGTAATATGAGGAGTCAGTGTCTTACTCTTTGCCTGATTCCCTGCACAGATGTTGTTCTTTCTGTCTCCTGTTGTTAATCAACTGTGACATGCAGCTTATTCCAAAAACAACAACTACAGAGACTAAAACTGAGTAATTAGCAGTAATTGAGGATGGTAATTACATAAGAGCAGCGGTTTCTCGTTGGCCGAGATGTGTGCACAGTTTTATTTTAAGTGCAAACTTATTTTTAGTTACAGCAGAGACGTGTTTCTAAATAGTTCTTGTTCAGGGAAGCTTTTAGCTCGATGTCTCCATGAAAACCTCTTCTGTTTACTGCAGGTCAAACTGCTTAGAAGTCATCAGAACGGTCCCTCATCGAAACATTCAACTATCTCTTTAAAGAAGAATTCTTTTTTTGTTTTGCTATCTTATCTGTTGTAAACAACATGGCAAACATTAACATGCTAACAAGCTATGAATTCTGACATTTTCAGAATATTAACATGTTGGTAGTAACACATAGTCACACATATCTCTAAAAAGAATCTAAAATCTCTGAAAATTAAAAAGATTTTTCAGTAGTTTCAAAATGAATCTTTTCATGGTTCCATTCATTCATTCATGGTTTAAATCCATTCTCCCTTTAATTATCCAGTTTTACTTCATGGTACTGATATGAAAGTTGGGTATAGGTCACAGTGTGAGGTACCTTGGGTAGGTTGCGTGCTGCATGGAGGATTTTCTTTCTGTGCCCTGGGTCAGTGATCCCCATGTCTCTCAGATCTTGATCCTCCATCACGTTACTTCCCTGCATGTGTATAAACATGAGAGAAACATGCAAATAAACTCATTCACACACAGGCGCACACGCAAACATGTTCATCAGAACACACATGCAAGCAACCACCCACAGAGAGAAACAATAATAAAGAGCAAAAACCATAAAGAACTAAAATAATCTGTTAGTTATCCTGTTGTACACCTAATTCACACAGACACACACAGTTAATGACTCTGAAAATATCACATCAGGTTAGTAAAACCACTGTGACTTCTTCTGCATTCTTAACCGAGAAGGGTAAATTGTAGCTGTTCTCAACATCCACAACATGCAGACTTGCAGAATATGCACATTTCTGACACGAGCACTAACAAGTGAGTGGGAGGACAATGAAGTCAAATAAATTGTGCATGCCAAGAGTAATCAATCTAATCTGGTACGACTCAGAGGGAACAAAGACTCCACAACGGCAGCAGCATCTACAGGATGTCTTTGTTGCTGTTTCGTTGTGGGGACACGAAACTACAGACATTTCCTTCACAACTAAAGCTCGATTCAGAACGTGACATAAAAAGAAGAAAACAATCATATTCCACATCCTGAAATCTTGACCAAAAGCAGATCTGTTTCATGGATATGTTCATGTTTGTTCTAACCATTTTGTCATCCTATTTTATTTTCCCTTCGTAAGCTGGTATGAAGTCACAAGGACAAGCATGAAAATGAGGAGCTAAATGTTTTCCCCTGTGGACCGCTGCAGATTGATTCTCGCTGGCCAAGAATGTTACAATGTTCTGTAGTCTTTACTCAATCTGCTCTCACTGGATTGATTTCAGAGCACAATGCAGCAGTATCCAAAGCCTTGCATCAGGGTGCAGTCAGGAGATTACTCACTGATCGCTAGAATAAAGGTCAAAATGAAGTAGGGTCAGACGTAAGGGAGGCCCAGAATAGATTCTCCACTTTTATTAACACAGTTGGAAGTTTGATGATGCCTCGGGAGACTCTGCAAACTTATTATTTCATGCCGCATTTGAAACATGTGATGGGAATATATGGTTCAGTTCTTACATAGCTTATGAGCTATGGTAGCTTGATTTAATCGGATACGACTTGCAGATGTAGCCGTGGAAGAAGTCCTTCATCCCACTAAATGCACTCGGTTAGGGCAGCAGTGAATTAGAATTGCTCTATTGGTCTGCCCCACAGAGGAATTGTTTAGAAAATCAAATTTTGTTACTTTTTCAAGACCCAGGGAGCATTAACAATGAAGTGGTGTGGAAAAAATAGGTTTATGTGTTACAATATGTATGTTCAGTTCCACATTATACCATCTGAAACAGAAAGGGCTGCAGAGCCTGATGCAATATTAATGCAGTGGAGATGCAATGTAAATGCATGATGAGTAACTTCTAAGATGCTCTGCACTAGACGTTTTGCCTTAGTGCCACATTTGTTTGGAAATCAGATCCACAAAGCATAATGATGTAGGAAAAATTAAAGAAATTATATGTAATTTTTGACCAGAAATGAAATGTGTAAGCATAAAGGCTGAGAGAATGAAAGCCATGGGCGTCCCACTTCTGGTACCACAAAAAGAGCACAAAATGATAATCTTCGTGTAAAAATTATGAGAATGGGCACATGGTTGTTCATTATTTACGATCCCTCAAAAGCCACATCTCCCAGCAATCGTCACATGTGGAGAGCCCTGCAGAATCATGTGAAAGCCTGCTCTCTTGCTCTGATGGTTGGGTACAAAGAAACTTTGCAAGCTGCACTGTAGAACATCTCTTCAGCCATGACAGCAGGGGTTTGTGTGTACAGTAAGACTCAACTCACTCACTGAGACTCCTGTTGTTTCAAAATTACACAAAATAGAGTTTTAAATTCTCCTCTGGGTTACAAAGGGAAACTGAGTTTTGGACATGGTTAAATACTCTGTTAAGACAATTTGTCAAGGTTTTATTGTGTTATTTCTCAGTTCCTGTCCCAATAAGAACTGAGGTCCATTGTCCAATATGACAAGCCAACTTTTATGAATCTTGATGGGCAATTGGAGCAACGAATCTGCAGTTACAGTAAAATTAATTAGAAGAAAACTGAATTAAGAACAAGCCACAGTGGTGCCCACTACCAATACGTCTAATAGTCTTTGCAAAGAGTCCCACAGAAAAGTTCTGATTGATCACACCTGAAGCAAGTCTAGCACGATCTAAAAGGGCACAATATTAAACATTCACAATGACTGCCTGACTACTCTGACCTTTCTCTTGTTTGCAGCCTCCATGTCTGGAGGATGCATGGGTGATTTACCTTGTGAGCCTAATGATATATCTCTTAGATGTGTCAAGCTCAGCAGACACATTAATTGTGGCATCATGAACATCTGAGTATCTGATGAGCTGTTGACCAATTCTTCTTTTACCCAAAAATCTTCATTATTATGAATTCTAAAGCCCATCAGACAAAAAAATTGTCTGCAGTTTCTTTATACCTTCAGTGTTTTCTTTTGTATGCTTTAGATCAGCACAACAGGCCATGAGTAATATTTGATATATAGTTATATATTGTTGCAATGTTTAAATAGAGATAATAATTTTTAAATGAGAACTTATTGAATAAACATATTTGCTATTTTGAATTCACAAATTCACAAAATAATACTGAACTTCACATCACAGTTTAAATTAACATCTTTTCATACATGTAAACAATTTGTTTCAAGCTAGCTAACATCTAGTGAAGTGGTTTATAATCCTGGTCATCAGGGAACAAATATTCCTTATGGTTTAGTTGTTCCCACCTGCAGCACACCTGAGTCAAAGGTTAAATTACCTGTTCAGCACTTTCTCATGTTTCTGATGTTAAATCAGATGTGCTGGAGCGAGGGAACATCCTAAACATGCAGGATAGACACTAATCTAACATCTGTTTGAGAGCTGTAGCTAGCTGACAGACAGACAGACAGACAGACAGACAGACAGACAGACAGACAGACAGACAGACAGACAGATAGATAATGAAAACTGAAGATAGATAGATAGATAGATAGATAGATAGATAGATAGATAGATAGATAGATAGATAGATAGATAGATAGATAGATAGATAGATAGATAGATAGATAGATAGATAGATAGATAGATAGATAGATAGATAGATAGATAGATAGATAGATAGATAGATAGATAGATAGATAGATAGATAGATAGATAGATAGATAGATATCAGTGACAGTAAAATGGCATTAAAGCTGATGAATAGATAAGTGACTCATTGATTGTTCACTAAGCTAAAGATCATTTACTGTAACAAACCCAGGACTGTATGACGCCTGTAGTTTATCCACACATACAGATAAACACATTAAGCTTTATTTCTGAGCTGCACCTTAAAATAAGAGTGATCGTTTACCATTAAAGATCTCCTTTGACAGAAATCATCTAACACTTTCTCAGAAAGTGAGACTAACATCTCAGCTGGAACGCTTTGTGAATATAACCACTTTATCTTTGAGCTAACTGATCTCAGTTAACTGAGTTCAGCTGTGACAAACAGATGTAACATAGAGCCCCTGGTTCTAATACGGCTTTGTGGTCTGAGAAATGTCCAAATTTACCCTGTGGGCCTACTTTTTTACAACGTACAACCTTGTTGTTAGAGAAACATGACCAGTGGATGGAAACTCTAATGATGTTTTCAGCAGTCTCTGACAATTGCACTATCAAGTTTCCTTGAAATGTTCTTTTTGGGAAACATGATAAAGCTTTTAGTCAGATTGTGGACGTCCTTTGAGCTGCAGCTGCATGAAATTATTCAGATGTAATCTGACATAGTTCTTTCCAAAAGAAATAAAATATCATGCTATTTATAAAAATGTGTCAGTGTGTAAAATATAGATACACAAATACAAGATCATCATTATTTAACTGATATCTTTCCATAACTTTGTGGATTTTGATCATTCATGTACCAGCTAAATAATAAATTTATATCCAAAAACCAAAGCATGCATTCAAAAATATGTACTATTGTTCATGCTGCTGCAGTGTAATGATGCAGGTTCTACTATAGTGTCTCAACTAGAATCAAAGACAATGACGGGTGAAGAATTACGTCAGAGTTAAAATGCAACCATGCAAAATATAATTTGAATGAACTACATTTAGTTTTAATGGAAAACTGTTCATCCTGATCACAAAATAAATAAGGAGAAGAATCCTTATTGGGAAAAGGAGGTAAAGTTGGAATTCTAGAGTAAATAATAGAATGATTGGGAAAGCTAGGAAGCTGTGTTCTTGTTGTCATTTGTCTTGCTACTGGTGGCAGCCCATACACTTTAAAAGGATTCAGTATGGAGCCATAAATCTTTGCCCGGTCATGTGGTGCACAGAGTTGAAGAGGAGGTATTAAGGAGAAAGGGGAAAGTGTTTTGAGGGAAGGGTGAAAGGGTGAGTAAGAAAGAGAAATCAAGGGGGTGGGGCTTCAAAGAGACAAGCAGAGGGTGAGTGAGTGGAGTGGTGACATAAAGAGACAAATGGAGCTGGGCTGACAGAGGGGGAGAGTGGGTGATGCAAAGTGGAACCGACCCCTGAGATGACATGCTGCAGGTGACTCACCATGAATCGTAGGTCATCAAAGCCATTGAGCAGGAACTTGCTCTCGTATTGCGGCAGCCCCACGTGCTCCAGCCACTCTCCCACCGGCTGGTCCAGGGCTTTACCACAGGCCCCATCTGCCGAGAGAGGGAAGCGCTTCAGCAGGGAGAAGCCGTTCAGCCGGTAGCAGCGGCACTCAGAGGACGACACATGGCATTGCCACATCATCCTCGGCCAGCAGAGACAGAGCCGAGTGCAGCAGCACCAGGCAGGGTGGGGGGGAGACAGGGTCCAGGCTGGGGATGAGGGGCTCCCACAGTACAAGCGGGGGCCCGGCTAAACTCAACACAGGAGGAGGATAGGAAAGTGCTGCAGACACCACTTGGTCCCTGCAGGGGATTGACTAGACTAATATTACACCTACTGGTGTTAGTGTGACTGACTGGAGCTGTCAGGCAGGGTGGAGGTAGTGAAGGGAAGGAAGCCCATCTGAAGCTTGGGTTTGTTAATTATGTTGGACTGAGCCACTACGGCATCTTCCAACCAGCAATGTTCACTAAACATTCCTTTAGTGAGCAGATGAGCAAATGTGAAAACAAATCACTAACTAGTCCAAAATCATAACAATATTTAACAATATAAATCAAATGATTAAATATTTCTAGGCTCAAGGAAATTCTAAATGATTTATCACTAATTCAGACATTTTTCTAACTTACACATTCTTCATTACGCTAAGAAATTTCCCTGTTATTATATGTATAGTAGAATCAAAGATTATTCCTTCAGGATGTGATACAAATATATTCAGTTCCCCCAAAAATGAATTTGACAGGCTTTTCACCACATACTTGTAAAGCTCTGGCTGAGTCCCATGGCTTCATTGGTCAACCTCTTTGAGAGCTAGGACAAGGCTCATACAATGAAGGTAGCAGCATTCTAAAGTACTGTTGAGGTACTCATGTTATTTTTGATCAAGGAATGCACATATTCCTAAATCGTATTTCGTCCTCACTCCAGAGCCACACAGAATACGATCAGGTAGACATATTGTAAATCCTACATCAAAGAAACGTTGGCTTAGAATTTCCACAGTGTGCTGATTCCAAACTCCTCAATTCATAATCAAATCCAAGTATATATTCCTTGCTCCAGGTAAGTTGTTTGGAAAAAGGCTCAGTGTCCTTGGTGATGCCAGTGCTCCCAGTCCTGCAAAGCATTCACACTCCTCAGCAGGCTGCTGTCTGTGCGGCTCCGCCAGAGAACGTGCTTCTCATTCCTCAAAGCATTAAATCCAGGTTCTGAGCCAACATACGGCAGGTGAGCCTTCTTGTCTCTGAAGCAAGAATCACAGCTGGACCACAGTGCATGTTACGCTAGCTCCTTCCTGAGCTAAGCAGCCCTCCACTCCTACCCAAAGCCCACCTGGTTCTTCTCCTTGCTGGATACAGCTAGCAGCCTCAGTACTCAGGGCAGAGGTTTGCTGCATCCCTTGTCTGAGACATGCAGGCAGCGTAGATGCAGGAACACACACGCACGCACGAGCACACACACATACACACACACACCCACACCACGATACCCCTCACTGCACACAGGGCATAACGTCCAGACGCTTCAACACCGAAGACCACAGACCTGCCTCAACCTCAGCCGATGCTGCCACGTCCTTCCAACATCCACGACGGGCAACACACTCAGTGATCATCCCCCCCCCTTTTCATCCAAGCAAATCCCTCAAGCGCTTCTTTTTAACTCCCCCCCTCCTTCTTGCTCTCGTCTCCCTCTGCTTTCTTTCTCTCGTTCTCATAGCCCCATTCCCATGCTGTGTGATCGCACTGCAGGTCTGCCGTATGCTGCCAGATGAAGTGGGGTGCTGCTCCACGTAACCACCTCTCCCTCTCCTCACACTATATCAGTTCCCCTCCCTCTGCCTTTCTCTCCCCCTCTGTGGTTTGCACTCTCCTTCACTCCGTCTCGCTCTTTGCCAGTCGTTCTCAAACACGTACAGATACAAACACACACTCTTTCCATCATCTCGGTCTCGACCCTCTTTACCCTTGTTTTATTTCCAAACTAACACACGTATGCCTTCTCCATCTTTAACCTCAACCTCCCCCTTTTTCTCCTCCACAGCACTGATTAGAATTACACAGAGGGACTCAGATCTCGCCAACTGAGAAAGGACACTATCATCACTGATGAGAGACAAGTGCCAAGAGCCCAAAAATCACAGTTCCTTTTCTTTCTTTAAAAAAATGACTCAATGACTATGACTTCACTGTTAAGCTGTGATGAAGTATTATTCTGTTCACGCCCTGTTTTTCGGGGGGGTTACTGAAACAAAGAGGCTCCTAAAGCACCTTCTTATTACCAGAGGGCTTTAATTCATTTACATCTTACTTTGATGATGGGACAAGGGGGGGCAGCATTGATTTAAGTTGGCAGAGAAGAGAAGAGAAGAGAAGAGAAGAGAAGAGAAGAGAAGAGAAGAGAAGAGAAGAGAAGAGAAGAGAAGAGAAGAGAAGAGAAGAGAAGAGAAGAGAAGAGAAGAGAAGAGAAGAGAAGAGAAGAAATCACTTTAAGTTCTGTCTTTTCCTCATCTTGCTCAGTCATACAGCATGACAGTAAAAAGGCAAATTCCATTATGTACTTCCAGATGTTCATGTCACATCAACCAGTATTGAAGCACAACAGAAGCTACTTACAGTGAAAAGCTTGAACGAACAAGGGATTGATATAAAATTCAGATAGATTTAGACCAAGAAAGTCGGATACAAAGCAACATTTGACAGACAAATGAAACTACCAATTGGTTTTGGGGGGGTTGCTGCTGACTTTTTTCAGTTCTAGTGTTATCTGGGTACAGCTGCAGGCAGAGCGTAATTATTCAGGCTCTCAAGCTGCTTGCAATCACCTCACACATTCCCAGACAGGTCGTCAGCCAGTCAGTTAGTCAGAGCAATAAGAAGCAGTGTGAACAAGGCTATTGATTGAAACTCTTCCGTAATTGTCCACCTGTACTGCTCTTCCTCTGATGGTAATTCCAGGTAAAAGGCGAAATCAGTTGAAGACTTTGTTTTTTATGAGGAAAAGAGACTTACTATCAGATCTGTTCTAAATGAGGAGAAGAATGATGTGAGGAAACAAGCAGAGAAGAGACAGATAAGACAGACAAAGACTAACAGAGAAGCAGATGATGAAACGTTTGGGAGATAAGATGGTAATGGTGCAAATGACTGAAGTGGACTAATGATGATTCACTTTAACTCCTCCTCTTCCTTCTTCAGGCTTTTACTCTGGAGCTTCACATTACACTCAGCTTTTCAGCCCAAAATATGAACAAAGACGGTTAAAAATATCAACCGCCCCACCCAACAACTTCCATTCACTCTGACAGCATCACCTCCCACTTCAGATGGACCTAATTACTGACTGACAGTATGGGGGGGTGGGCCGGGTCACTGTTTTTTGCCCTTCAACAGGCCAAATTGACAGATCTATCCAAACAGATTCAGGTTCTGTTTTAGCAGTAGGGTCTGCTCTGGCTTTGAGGGACCCCTTTTTACCAATGAAAGGGTAAAAGTTGTGCCTAGATAACGCAGTGCCTCTTTATCAGAGTAGGAGAAAAGCACTGGCTCCTTGTCAACACACCCAGGCACCGGAGAAAATGAGCCGCAAAGCTGAATTAATTCAGGGAAACTGAAGGCGGACGCTTTTCCTTTGAACATCGGCGTACGCCTGTACACAAACCCAACCAATGACTCCTGTTAGCCGTGCTTTTTCTCTTCTATTTCCTTTTTAGTAAGCTCATTTACTCAGTGCTCTCTTGGCACACAGTCAAGGTGCTCATAATGGGCACATAACACACACAGCTCTGTCTTAAAACTGCAGAATTTTACCTAATGAAAAAAAGTCACATTTTTTAACAATCTGCCTCCCAAAAGAAGAACTGATCGTCCACGATTTTAAAAAATAAGAGGATGAGTTTCAAATTAGGTTATATTAACCTTTTTTCTAGTGCTTCTTCTTGTCTCTATCCACCTGTTTGTTTGCTTTTAATACATGGAGGGGAGAAAATGTGCCTTTTTACTGAAATACTCCCACAAAAACAACAAGAGCATCTTCAAAACCTTCAGATCTACATGCACACGATTTCTGATTAAAATTAGCAGTGACGGCATGACTCAGCGGAATCTGGGACATCTTCATGGATGCCATTCTTCAAATAGGGTCTATAATTAGCGCATACCTATAACAGCATGTGTATATGAGGAGGAAACACCATATTGTCTCATATGTAATAAGTAACTTCAGGTCCTAACTGTTATTGTTAGTTAGCAATTAATTTAAGAATGCCTAGTGAGTTGGAAGTTATGTTTTAATTAAAATTATAAACCAATGCTCCTACAGACACCAATTTAACTCCAAATATATTTAATCTTAGCATTGAATTATTAAAATAAATCACTTTTAAAAGCTGCTGTGAAAAAAGAGTTTCAATAATCATAGCTGCTTTTAAAAATATCTATTTTTATGTCGATTATCCATTCAGTACTTCCTTTCCATATTGCAGGTACTGTTTTATTTTTTGAATCAAATTAATGAATTCAATGTTCAAGTCTTAAATAAATAAACACTTGACACAAGCCGGCCTCTGTGATGACAGAAAGATGAAACATACTGTAACAAGTCATGCACAAACTCATTCTGTCACATGTCTTGTGTCACACCTTGCTGTGGCTCATGAAGCACAGAACTGATGAAAGTTTGATCTCAGCCAGTCTGAGGAGGAGGCATGTAAAAAGCAGTGCTGTGCAGAAACAAGGTGTTACATAAAATAATGAACCCTCCTTATAGCAAAGTATCTGATGGAGACCATCTCAGTTCAGGAGTTTTAGCTGAACAATGAATTCTCCCCGTGCAAGTGAGGCCTTCTAACAAAATAAAAAACAATACAGTAAGTAAATAAACTTATACATTCATTTTTGTTAGATAAACAGGTCCAATAAGGGTTTTAAAAGGTTATTTTTGGATATTTAGAAGTCAGAATGTGCAGCGTTATTATCAGTAACAGTTCTACAAGTGATTCAGACCTACTCAGATATCCTCCTCTCTTTGAGCTGATTTTTAACTATTTAAAACCACGAAAAATGTTTGTATCTGTTGGATGCTAAATGATCAAAATGTAGATTTTTACTCGACATTCTGCTCGACGAGACTGTGACGTGTCAATCTGCGATGAGCCAAAACTGATCGTGGGACTGATAAGAACATTTTTAGTGACATTTTTCCATTAATGTCACTGATAATAACTTTACAGAAACTAACTTCTAAATATCTGTAATAATATTTTATGACTGAGTGAAGATGCCCACGCTCAACAGTCATGTATTAGTTCCCTAAAACATAGAAGTGATGAAAGATAATAAACTATTTCAAACCTGTAACCTTAAAAAACTATAAATCATAATTTCAGTGTGTATTTTAACATTTAAATCCCAACTGTTTGCAAATGAAAGGAAACTGAAAAAGGCATGTGGAAATGAAAAAAGACAGTAAAAAACTTTGTGTAGGATGAGTGTCACAATGCTTAATGCACATCGGGCCTCAGGAAGGCAACTAGCGTCAACTCAATCACATGCAGCGATGCACATTATGTCTCTGTGTGGAAATAATTCAGAGGAAAGCAGTTATTATACATCTGATGAGCATTTAATTTGGAAAATCCAAGTTTTGCATTGCAGACGATGACAAAAAAAAGCATTAAAATCAGTACCTGAGTTTGGTTCAGGCTGTTTGGTTTTAGATGTCTCAATGCCAGCTCCAATCAGCGTCATGAGCTTCTCAATCTGTAACAACAAATCACCTCACATTAGATTCAAACAATACATAACAACAACAATAATTCACAAACTTTAAATGCCGAGCCAATTCTAAATTGGGAACACTGAAAGAGTGAGAGTGGGTAAGGAGACGGGAGACTTGTGTTGCTGCTGGATGGAAGAAGACGAGCTGCTTTACAATGATGGATTAGAAGCAACAATCTACCGTAGACAGCAATTCAATGACTAATCCAACACTCAGCAAAAAAACACAGCCGGCTAATGAGGTGAGTTACAATCAAGAATCTCTGGAAACTAAACAATGCTGAGACCTTCAGGAAGTTCTGTAACTCACTGGAACGTTTGTTTAAGATCACTCTGGCTCTCAAAACCAAACTACATTTCAGGATTTGGAAATTTGAAATTAAAATGTATCTTGAATTATATTATGAGGAGCAATCATTCACGAAATGACACACACTGCAGTTAAAACCGAGTTCACACCATGTCAAGCTGTTTATCAGCTGGTGCACACACTGATCGACCTGCTGGGATCCAGTGGTGAGCTCAATCATGTGGCTGATACAAACACAACAAGACCGGGATGTTGTCATATCCAGATAATGAATTAGTGCAACAATAAGTGCAGTTTATTTATCATTCATTATGATCCATCAGTCTAGGATTCATCATATGTACTGCACAAACTGATCAAATGGTAGCATTTGTCGACATGGTGCAAAACAATTCACTGATGTTTAATCCTTAAAGACCTCTTAACAAACTGTATCAGCCACTCAAACGTAACATGTTAATAGTCTTCAATCATTTCTAACTTTTAGAGAATCAACATATTCGTCTCATTTCTGTGGAGCTAATCCACATGCACCATTGACCCTTATGCAATGTGAGAAATATTACAAATCATACTAGTATCTAAATTTAGAAACACAAGTCTATTTACAATCAGCAATACAGAATTTTGCAAGCCTGAAAAGCTGATTCTCCTTTCTCCACTGACACCAGAGACACAGCCAGGCTTATTTGATGTAATATTTAGTGTTTGAAAAAGCACTATGCACTTCGCTAGTGGCATCAACACTGTAGAAAAGCCTTGATTCATTTGGAAGTCAGGCACGTGGGACGCATGGCATATGCCTGCAGCAATACAGACCTCACATTACTCTTTGAATTAACCCAGTTACATTCTATATCACACACATGCACATGCACATACACACAAACACAACAGGACTGTATTACATCTAAACTTAAGTGCATCTTTATTAAAACCTGTCACCAAAAATACTGTTTCTGAGAGAACCAGTGTCACCACAGTTAAAAAGCTCAAATTATTCACATGTTTATCAGGAAAAAGCCTCATATCCTGCATAAAATTAGATTGTTCCACTGCCTGTACACACTGAAAATAGTTTTCACTCACCAAATGGGAGGATATGATATAAAGCACGTGAAACACAAAGTACAAAAATTATTATCCTTTACGACACAAGAAAACTCAAAAAACAGCTCACCACCCAAATCGTCATACTGCAGTGTGTTTTTTCTGCTAGTTGAATAGAAATCCCTTCAGATGATCAAAAATAAATAAAATAAAACAGCTCAGCCTCTTCAATACTGATGGACCTCTGCTGGCTCTTTAAGTTTTAGCAGCTTTATGAATGACCTCAGTTTGAAGAAACAGAGATTAGCTCTAACTGAACTGACAGCTAACAGCTCGGGTCAGTTCCACAGTAGATTACTGTCATCTTAAAAAAATGTAATTTTCAAAACTGTCACAGTGGTTCATGTGAGCACTGTATTAGAGACTGTTGCGTTGATGTAAATGTTGTATTGCAATGACTACCATACAATTCTGTGATCATTTGCAAAACAAAGATCTACTCTGATGAAAATAATGTTTTTTGTGTTGTTAACATGTTCTAATGGCATTTTTCTGATGCTAGAGGATATACCGTAAGAAAATTAAGCACACAATTGCATTTTTGAGTATTTCTGCATTCAAATCACTATGTACAGTATCAGCAGACGCAAAAATGCTTCTGAAAAAGACTGGGTTTGTGACATAGAAAAGCCACTAGGTGGGCCACAAGCTCCTGCTCCACCAACTGTAAGCTAGCAATAGCGCTATAAACAGATAGCAATCAGCAAAGGGAAGGTGCCCCCCGCGCCAACCGAGTTACTGCTGCTATGCAGAAACTACTTCCTAGAAAGTGGCACATGTTTTGTGATTTTGGGTCAAACAGCCATAATTATAATTTAAAGATCACTGAGATGCTTTATAATAGCTCAAAACACGATTGGAGTGTGTCTTTAATAGCAGAAGTGGCCAGCAGCAGGACTTCCAGTTCAGCATGTAAAATTTCTAGAAAATGTTATATTTATATCAGAATAACTGCAATGCTAAATCATTAACCTTTAACACTCACATAATCTGCTGTGTAATCTTCAGGATTAGAACTGTTTAAAACTGCAATGTTTGATTTTGAAACTTTGCAGCTAGCTGTTAGCTTGTCTGAGCTAACTTCTTTTTCTCCAAACTGTTCAAAGAAATCCTAAAGCTACATCAGATAAGACATAAACTGTCCTTTTCATAGAAACCCACTTCAAAAGAGCGGAAGAATCTTTTTAATGACTTACAGAATCACCTTCAAGTCGCTAATGCAAAGGGACCACAGGGTCTCAGTTGATATTAAATAGCCAGGCTCCTTTTTGACCTCTCAGGAACATTAGAACTGAACTGAAACGTCTCAACGTGAGACTCTGAAGTAGCTTTTTATTATTTATTACTGTCCATTCTCTTTATCTGGGTTTTTGGAATATCTTTTATTATACAGAAACCCTGAAAATTTAATCTGACGGCTGTTTTTTAAAATTAGTTTTACCATTTGCAAATGTAGTTCGTCTATCACCACGTCAGAATAATGTATCGCTCTTTTTTTTTTAACACAAGATTCTGACTTTTTGTGAACCTTTTCTTTTTATATCCAATTATAATACTGTCCTGCTGTGTTTTATACTAAAGAATGTTTTGGTTTGTTTGTTACATCTTGGGCTTCTGGCACATTATAATCTTAATTGGATCCTGACTCAGATGTTCTTTTTACACCTACAATCCTGATATCCACCACCACCTTTAAATAAAAAAGACAGAATATATGCATATTACATGTAGCATACATTAAATATTAAATACTAAAGTCAGGGAAAATTTTGACGTGTTGAAATGAACCTGAAATTTTAGAAATTTAAAGAAAATGAAATGAAACCAACTCAATACAAACTTGAGAACAGAAAAAGTTGTTATTAAGGTTTATTGTTGGTAATAAAAGTGTTACATGTTTTTTGGACAACATGAAAATAAATCCATGAATCTATTTGTTCTTTACTCAGCTTATATATTTTTTTCTTTTTTGTCGATGTGTCAATGTCCTCATGCCTATTGTCTACACGCTCGCTAATACAATAGAGATAATGTGAAATAATCTTAAACAATGTGCTTTAGAGAGACACAGATTACATTACTGTTCACTGAGCCAGCGTCTCGCGGGTATAAATGATGGCTGCAAGACAAAAACAGAGAAGATAATAAAAATGATGACTCGATAAACAAAACGGCTGCCTGCTTCACTGGCACTGGGCTGGAAACAAGATTACCGCCACAATATCACTGTCAATAAAGACAGATGGGCCAGCAGCTTCACAGTACACAAGACACAGATTACGTTATTATATCCAGCACTTTTGATGATTTGAACTGATTTTTATTTATTTGACAGCTTTGAAACCACATAGCATAAATAAAGTCTGTGAGAATGACAAAATCCAGATGGAGAAGCCACTCTAAGTGAAGAGATCTGTGAAGAGTTTTTAGTTTTTTCCTCTAGATGATTATATGATGATGTCAGTACAGATTTGATTTATTGAAATCCAGCAATAAAATAAACTCTTTAGAAAAGAAAAGAATCTCTTTAGCATGTGTAACGCAAACATATGAATGAGGAGCATAAATTGTTTTTATGAGCAGGACTTTAGACTTTTCCTGTGAGGAAAACACCTGTAGCTTGAGTCGTTGTTTGTCTTTATGGATTTACTTCATATGCGTTCAGCCATTCTTCTTCCAATTCAGTTATGTAGCATAGTTGTTTTTTTGTTTTTTTTTCTTACAGAAATATTTTTAAAATCCAAATTGTAAAACAGAAAAATAAATAAATGGATCACAGCTGCAGCTTAAACATTGTTTGTTCTCACTTGTTGCGATTTTAAAACAACATTCATCCAGTTTCTTCACCAGTGTGTTCATGCTCGGGGTTGTGGGGAGCTGGTGCCTAATTCCAGTGGTCATTAGGGGAGAGGCAGGGCTACACCTGGACAGGTAGCCAGTTCATCACAGGGACAAACATACACACACTCACACCAGTTAATTTAGAGTCAACAGTTACAGTGAACAAGGGGAGAACATGTAAACTCCATGCAGAAACGTTCCAGCTGAGTCTCAAATACAAATAACACGTGAAGCATAATTCGTTGAACTCTGATGTCACTAACTCAGTCATCGTATTTACATGTACCACATCTGTCTAACTGGAGATAGACGATGTGTTCACTACCATCTACATAAATTATCAGCAAAAAACAGACGTATTACTATTTTATTGTGACTAAATAAAAACACTTTCTGAATTAGGTCAACTTTCATTTAAGGAACAACAAAAAATATATAAATCTTGATCTTTTGAACACTATCGGTTTCTAAATGTTAGTGAACAAACACCGATACATTTTTTTTATTAATTAATCAGCTGCTCTGTAAAAGCACCGGCTTCAGTAAATGAAGAGTTTAACAGTGAACACATGAATAAGAAAAATTGGGGATTTTTAAAAACTGAGTACTGATGGAAGTCATTCCTTTGCTCTGTATTTCTGACATAAATACAAGCTTTTAGACGACAAACTTTCTTTGGCTGTAAAGTTGAAAAAACAGCATCGATACAGCAGCTAAATGTGACAGACTGTTAAACATGAGTCACACAACAGGAACTCATTACAACAACTTTTGTTAATTGACTGTTAAACTTGTATAAAGGTGTAAATTATATAAAATTACAGCTCTGGAGCTTAAATTCCTGAGTGAGCTCCATCTTTTTTAAACCGACACATTTTGAGTTTTCTTCAGGCTGACAGCTTCAGCGTTTGTGTGGCAGCACTATGACTTATTTTGACTTCATCTTCCTATTCTGCTTTTCACAAACACCTAAATTATCTGCAAAAAAACTGACAGTGAAAAGCAGCAGAAACTCGTTTTCAGATGAATCGGATGAATAATAGTTGTTGTTTTTGTGGGTTTTTGTACCAAACATAATTGACTGGGATTATTATTTTGATTAAATCAGTATTTTCTGCTGCTTGAACCACATTTAAAAATATATCTGGACTCTGCCAGTGTTGGAAAAACCATGAATAATAACTATCAGTAACTCAGGAATATTTGACAAGAAATTTCCAGTTTCGACTTGTTAATGTTAGTTAAGTAAAACTTAAAAAGTTCAGATCTAAATATTCTATTCTTTATTCAATTTATATTAAAAACTCAAAATAGAAAAAAGATACAGTTAAAAAGTTGAAAAACGATCTTCTGTGTTAACTTTGAATATTTAAACAGGTATTCTAATTCATTTGCAAAAATACTTGGAAAGGCAGATGTAAAAAAAAAAGATTTACAAATCCAACAAGAGCTTTCGGATAACAGACGTCATAATGAGTCTGACCCAACTCGCAGGCATCAGCACTCACCATGCAGACATCTGCTGTTACAGGGATCAGGGGGAATGTGGTTTTCCTCTGAGTATTTGTCCTAATTAAAGTTTTATAAACATCAAAGTCAATCTCAGAAAGATTCAAAGGAATTAAAGCATTCTGTTGTAGTGCTCCATATTCATCTACAACCCATTAAAAGAAAAAGTTCTGCATGTATAAAAAGACTTTTGGCCATTTTTGCATCAAAAGTAGTCTCATTACATCAGCTGGCTCTTGTTTTTATTGGAGGGAAAGTTTTAACAGAAGTGCTTTCACTATAACAGGGAACACTAAATATCCTACCTCTGTATAAGCTGCCAAACTGTTCTCTGCAAATGTCAATGGATTTAAAGGTTAGGGTAAACCTATACTCTCTTTTTATAAGAGAATCATCTGAATGGCATCATTTATATTCTTGTGTCTGTGTACAGACAGCTGAGTGTTTCTCTGAGCTCGATCTGATGACAAGGATTCCTCTGAGTGTTGCAGTAACGTCTTCATTTTAATGAGACGGTTGATTGCTTTGTGAATAACAGCGGCTCCAAAAAGGATCCGCACAGTTAAGCAGACGTGCCTGAAGAGTCGACGGTTATTTTATAAAACACTCTGTGATTTCAGGTAGCTTCTGATTTTATACCGCCGTTTGGAAACGTGTTAAACGCAAAGACAAAAGAATAATTAGATGAAGAGGGATAAGATTTTCTGTCTCATGTAAATTGGTGCTTCCAGAAAAGATTTAAAAATGGAGAAACAAAAGAGTGAAACCCAGAATTGGTGTTTAATAAGTAAAAACAAGCAACAGATAGTGATCAGGATTCACAGCTCAGTCAAAACTCAATAAGCGTGACAGAAACAGTGAGACTTCAGGTTTAAAATGTTATTTTTGGTCTAAATGAAATCGATTTTATGGAAGTTTTAAACACCAAAGGTCAATTAATCAGCAGTTTTTTAATAAACAACTGTAAGTGTTACATGAAACATGAAAAACTTTAATAAATGTTATCCTGACGCTTGTTTGTCGATGTAACTAATTAGTTCTGCAAAATGTATCAACATTAGCATTCTATGATAGGAAATCCTGTTAAATGTTGAACTTATTTCACAGAATTTGCTGCTTGTTTTTTAAAATTTACTCTCCTTTAATTAACAAATCCATTTTTAGTAAAAATATAGAGCATAAATGCGTCCTGAAGTCACACAGTCAGTGTTTACCATCGCCCAAAGCCAAACAGATTCCTTGAAATATGGAGAAAAAACAGACACAGTAAAACAGCTGCAAAACAGGATGCTCTCGAGAACAGGACACCCCACCCAGAACAGCCTGAACAAACAGTTCTGTCAGAAATCAGAGGGGCGGAGGTGCAGAGTGCAGCAGCATGTCGTGAGGAATTTACAAATCCAAGTGGAAGTTCAAACTTTCTCAGCTTATGAATAGAAAATCAGATTTTAGCCATCAGCAGGTCCAAAATTTAAACTGAGACCAATCTGGAAATAAAATAAACTGATGTTTCATGGCTATACATAGTAATAAATCAAAGATAATGAAATATCTGAGTGAAGAGCAGCTGCTTTGTTTAAGAGTTTAATGCATCTGCTGCTCCGTATGCTGCTGCCAGAAGAAACAGATCAGTTTGAATTTCTTTTTGTCCATTTTACACCATTTCAGCACATTTTTGTCTGTCTGGTCTCCAACTCTTAAAGTTTTTTTTTTAAATTAAATGATTAAGTAGTTTCAGGGTCTTTGTGGTTTTTTAAAAAGGGACTGATGCTCCAAAGTGCTCGAAAATCAAGAGTTGAGGTTTTTGGGATGTAAGTGGGGGTGGGAGGGGTCAGTGTTGGATTGCTCACTGTGGGCTGAAAAGCAGATAGCACAAGATGGAGCAAAGGAGCCAGAAGAGAGCAGGAGGAGACAGTGGAAGCGTGGGTCGGCCCTTGAGACATGTACTGAATGGATGTGGAATGACAGCACAAGCCCAATTAGTCTTGGATGCCAGGGCTGCTACAGGGAGGTCGGTGCAAGTGATCAAGCCATTCATGCATTCAAGCTCTTGCCCGCAGGCATTCACTGCCAACAGCGTGGGTAAAGATACTCTATCACTGATTCTGCTGCTGGACTCCTGATCATACTAACACCCCCACCCCCCCCCATCTTGAAACGTGCTGCTTTCATTTGTCCTTTTTTTTCCCTCCTGCCTCTCTTATCTTCTCGCTGTCCCTCGTTTCCTCATTCACACTCAGTAACACACTTCCTCTTAAGGACATTAACACACTCTAAAGCGTCACTCCATTTGTCATCAACACCATCCTGCTTGTTTGTGATCCCTATAGTTTGCATATTACCTCATCCCACTCAGATGTAAAGGAGGGCATGCGCTCCATGGACGGCTGCCCAGATCTACAGTTAGACACAGATCCACTGCGGTTTGCCAGACCTCCATCCTCCTCCCCGCTCGGCGATGCCAACAAGTCAGAGTCCGACTTTGACAAGTTTCGAGTCAGCCCCAGGTCTGCCGGTCTCACGTTGGCCGGTTCTGCTGATGCAGACTCAGCTGAAACATTGCTTCGATCCTGCACGTCAGCTTTTAGATTCTGGATCAGCTTGGTGGGGCTGCCATCAGACACACATTCTGCCATTGTTTTGTAGCTGAAAAGTGCAGTTCAGTCAGTTTCCTTCAGTGTTGTTAAAGTTCCAGGATTGATCCTAAATTTCTGTGAGGCTCTTAATTTTTTGGTTGTTCTGAAAGACACAGATTGATGAAATATAAGAATTGTTGCTGATGCATATAAAGGTCTTCTGCTTCGAGACAAAGAATATAAAGGAGACACTTCTGCACGGAAAACAATAACTAAGGTCCACCCACTAGTGGTATCCTGTTGCCCTCCCCTCGGTGTCTGGCTGCCTTCTTCAAATACTCCTACACTTTTTTCTTTCAGCTTATTCGATCAGATAAATTATCATAAAAATCTGAAGGAGATTAGTCCTGGAAAAACATCAGAGATTAGATTAGTTTTCTTGTTTACATGGACAAAAATATAAGACATGGAAACACATGAAAACTCTAAAACACATAGAGGCTGGAACACTTTTTCCTACCAGCTGACCTTTAAAGAAGTCCTTTTTGTTTCTTTTACTATTTGTCCATCTCCGTCTCGTTCCAAGGTTGCTTCCTGTCCTCGGGAGGACTGGTTTTATCATGGAGTGAGGATCTGAGGTCTGGAGAATCCCAAAGCCTGGCCTTATCCAGACTGACAGCTGGGGTAATCAGGTTACTGATGCACTGGGTGGCTGCTCCATTTTAAATGAATGAGAGATGGGATTTCTCCTTTGCTGTCTCGGTTTGTCTATCAGTGGATGTCTGTGAGAGACTGGCGTTACTTGGTTTTCTTATTAAAGAGATGACATGGAATAATTAAGTAAACAGCATGGACTGCCAATAAGAATTTTATATGTCAGTCTATTTTTGACTCATTTTTTTATTTTTCTGCTCAGATATCTAAACTGATCACAGGGAAAGTGAATAAGCTTTGAATGAAAAAGTCTAAAAATACCTCCAGTAATAAAATGTGTCACACTAACCACTGAAACTACTCAGGAATAGTTCGGGGGTCAGACTTCAACTCCAGAGTCAACAGGTTACAACCTGTTGGACACATACAGTCCACAAAGACCAAAAATATCCACTGTTACATACAGTTAGGCCAAATAATATTTGGACAGTAAGACAGTTTTCATGATTCCAGCTCTGTCTCCACATTGGAGCTGAAATGAAACAATGGAAATGCAGATTTTTAGGTTGAATTCAAAGGGTTGAACAAAATTATCCTATGAAATGTTTGAGTTACAACTACTTTTATACAAAGTCTGATTTCAGAGGCTCCAAACCAACTGGACAAATTAATATTACCATAAATAAAATGTTCACTTTTAAAACTTTGTTGAGAATCTATGTCTGGAACCCATGGACTTCACCAAATTCTGGGTTTCCTCTTTTCGTGATGCTTTGCCAGGTCTTTACTGCAGCTGTCTTCAGTTGTTATTGTTTGTGGGTCTTTCTGCCTTAGGTTTTATCTTAAACAAGTGAAATCCTGCTGGATCGGGTTGAGACCTGCTGATTGACTCAGACATTGCAGAATATTCCTCTTCTTAGCTTTAAGAAACTTCTGGGTTGCTTTTGCAGTAGGTTTTGTGTCACTGTCCATCTGCACTGTGAAGCGTCGTCCCATCAACTTTGCTGCATTTGGCTGAATCTTCTTACATAAGATGTAGTTTTGTGAAAAATTGTGCTGAAAATTGAAATCAATGAATTGAACCTCACGAGTGGTGTTCGTTGTTATAAGAAGTAAAACCCAGACTTGACCGTGAGTTTGAAATTCATATCCACACACATCATAATTGTTCTTGTTTTGTTCTGTAACTTTGTGAACTAAAGCAGGTCTGCAGCAACTTATAGAACAAAAACTTTAAATGTTTATGGCATGGCAGGAATGCAGAAAAGATCTCTCATACTGTGAGCTATTTATGACACTGGTACAAGTGAGTTGAAGCTGACAAAAGAGTCTCTTGTGAGACATCCTTAGTATTCACAGGCAACTGCAGTGGTGCACAGCGCTCTGTGCGCCCTGTGCCCTCAATCAGCCAAGTTCCTTGCTAGCTCACCTCTTCCCCATGGGCAGCGCTGGTGTGTGCATGACATAAAAGATAACATCCTTTGCTCACCAAGGATGGTGCATCCAGCCACAGACTGCTTAGACTGGCAATAACAAAAGCCACATCTAATGATGCACGCTAAACTGCACATCTAATGGTCTCTGAGACGGTGATGAAGGTGAAACTGTTTATGTCATCTGCGTCTTCTGTAGCATTTTAAACAATAGAAGCTCTGGAATACAACATGTTCAGGATAATGATGTCTTCACGGCATATTAGAGAGACTAAAATAAAACATGAATCCCCTCCTTCAGTTGGCTGAATGCTGAGCCTCAGGCTGGAGACAGTGGTGACTCATGAACGAAATGCTCACTGTGCAAGTCGCAGAGAAGCTGCTCGTACAGTAAACGCTCACGCTGCAACGTGGTGTTTGCATGTGTGCAGGATTTGCATCTGTTATTGCAGGTTTTTGTGCCCCCTGACATGTGATTGTCTTTGAATGTTTTTTTTTTCTGCCATGTTAATTCCAAGTTTTTCAATAAAGAGTTTTTAATTATAGAATCCTTATTTGGAGTTTGGTGTTGTGCAGTTATCTTTTAATCAGCCTGCAGTACAGAGGAGTGACGTCACTGGGTAAATAATAAATAAAGTTGAATACATTCAAAAAGCTATAACCTTCAGACAGGATTCAAAGCAAATACGCTTCTTGTGAACGTCCTAGTATGTTCAGTGGTTTTTAGATCTAAATGACTTTGTCTGTTATCCTAGTGTTGAGTGTTATCCGAAGATAAGGTAATTTGTTCCACAAAATAGTTGAAATGTTATTTATTTTTTCCTTTTTAAACCCTGAAAATGTCTCAATTTCTTGCAGTAAGTTACACAAGAAGAGTGGATAATTTACAGGCTCAAACTCCATCGTAAAATGATTCATGTTGGCAATAAACATTAATAAATGTTGCTGAAGATTTAACATATTTTTTGGAGCACTTGAGAAGAATTGTCCCAATTTCAGGCAACACTTCAAATATTTCTTCATTGGAAAAGACACTTCAAAGTTAAGCAATGAAATGAGGCGCTTCAAACAGAGGCAACAGCGAATTTACTTGCTGTTAGCCTTAGAATAGTTAAAGATGTGACTCTTGTGAAAGCTTTCCTCCAAACATGAAAAGAGCTGACCTCTCAGTGGGGAAACAGGAGAGCAGGCATGCACGGCTGAGTGAAGACGTAGTGCTGGATATGTGTCAGGAGTGAAAACAAAGAGATGGAAGAGATGTGACAAAATATTTTCTTATAGTTTCTAAGCTTTAGCTGCTTATCTCACAGTTTGTTCTGTGAATTTCCTCAAAAACTCACTAAGAAACAAATTCCGAGACATTTTTCTTTGTAGAAAAACTGACATGAGTCAAAGAAAAAACAGGGTCGGAATATATTTGAATGGTTTACGAGGATTTTATCAAATTTTAACCATTAAAATGTCATGAATCAGCTGTTTCCAGATTTATATGTTTAATGAGTGTGAAACAGAGATTTGTGGTTTCCAGCTGATAAATTTAAATGTAATTTACTTAAAGCTTATCATGAAGTTTTGATCACTTCTGTCAATTTTCAGAAGATGTTTTGTAAACAGAGATCAGATTCCAAGTTATTTTTTCGAGTTCTTCTTTTGATTTTACTTGCAGACTTGTTGGTTTGAGCCTCAGTTTCCTGGTTAGATCTATTCTGGGAACTAGGAGCAAGAAAATACCACCAAGTAAACCCGTTTCAGGTCAATTTAAACCATAATGGGTGATTTTGTATAGACTGTTCAATGTATTTCAGTGGGAAAAATCTAAGATTCAAGGAAGTTAAACACGATAAGTTACAAAATCTGTCTTATTGTAACAGTTTAGAACAGAGAACAACATCTTCAGTAAACTAATCTTAAAGTTAAATGTAAAATTTTGACAGTATCTTTTAGTTACAAGTGTGATCATGTATACTGCTGCATCCATGTACACAGACATGAAAGAGTATTTAAGCATTTAGTTGAGTATTTTTGTGCTGAAGCCAGAGGGAACAATGAATCATGTGTTAGGTTAATTCTCACTGTGCTGCTCTCACTGAGCACAGCCAGTAAATCTCTCTGTGTTTCAAACCGCCATCAGGTGCAGCGAATGTGACAACAGCAACTGACAGATTAAAAACATCCCCCGTTTCACTCTCTGAGAATATCATGGTTAAAAAAAGAAACACATTTCAAGTATTCGGATGAATAATAATAACCAACAATTCACTGTTTCTCGTCAGAGGCACACAGTGTGGAAATGAAGGAGGGACATTTAAATAAAGAGGCTGGAGTGGACAAAGATTCCTGCTGAGTGGAGCTGAGGGAGCAGGTAGTGCAGACAGGAGAAGGCAGGATAATTAATCCACAGTTAATGCTGCCAGTTCACAGCCGGGTCATATCCAAGTGTAATAGCTGTCCTTGACAAGCTCCATATCCAGCCGGTGTGGCAGATGTACTTCTAAATGATACTGATGATATTGGGAGTCATGTATCAATCAAATATGGTCAATATATTCATCCCTGAGCCATGGGATTCATTCTGAAGGAACTGTGAGACAATCCATTTCCATTATGAGCCATCACTTTAAAAAAGATGGAGAACAAGAATAAAAGACACCCTCTGCTCTGAATATTGAGGGAAAATACATTTACGAGAAAAAGACCTTGAACTACTCAAGACACAAACTGATGGGACCCTATTTTCACATTCATCTATCTGCTGAACAAAATAGGCCTCAAACTGGTCGGGAAAGGGTTTATTTCTGTGTTTAAATCTGTCGTCATCTTCAGAAACCCCGTCTCTATCCAAAGGCTTTTAGCTTTTTTAACATCTGAACATCAAAGACTTTAAAAGTAAGAATCCTCTCCTTCTTTAAATAGATTCTGCCCTCGACTCTATATCGAGCACATTTTTAGAAGCCATTTTACTTGTTGCTGGAGTAAAAAGCAACACAGCACTCTTGTATTCAGACTAGGTATAAAAAAAGGTTTTAAAAGATGAGATCACGGGGAATTTTTCTATTTTTGTAACCCTCATTCACAATGTTCCTTTTGTTTTGTATGAAATCTTCTGAGAAAAGTGTCTAATGCAAATAATCACTATGAATCTATGAACATTTTTCTCTCAAAGAAGAATTTTCTCATATAAAACTGGTTGAACAAATAAATCTGAAAACTCTTCCTCCCCCCCCCAAAAAAATCAACACAAATTTAAACAAGTCAAGTTTTATTTTATTGCACTGAACATGTCAGTGAGCAGAGAGCTTACATACTATAATTACTGATGAAACATCTATGTTCAATGGCTCATAGTGGAAGTTAAAACTGGGTCCATTTTATTTGGTGTCAAATAACAAAAGAACTACTGAGTTTTCTATGTGTTTCTCTATTTACCCCAAAATCTGAGACTCCACCCTGTAGTTTTTTTCTCCTTTGTGAACTCAGGAGCATCCCAGTGAATCGATGATGCATTGTGCGATTTGATAACTGGTCTGAGAGCAGAACCTCAGGACAACTACAAGTTTCTAAAAGATTCCATGTTCGTCCATGACAGACGAATCATAACAAGAACTGTTCAGTCCATGAAACTGTCCCTTTCAGCATGAATCAGAATAACTCACTTCAGTTTCCTGCAATTACAGAAACATTATCAATAAATAAAATATGATAAATGTTTGATTTAATGATTGAAGAGTTCTTTATTAAGACCATTGATTTCAGATGATTAAATGGCTCTAGATCAACTTTAATTTGAAAAAAATAAAAAATAGGCCAAATGGACAATTTTTACAGGCTCATTAAATATTTAGGACCTTTTTCCTTACATGTTCAGTTTGAACATGAGAGTCTGGACCCCAGGTGTGCAGCTGTCATGTCTTTGTAGTTAAAAATTTCTTCTGCTAAAGATAGTTGAGCTAAAATGAAGCTCATTAATGAAGGTTGATTCAACATTCAAACTCTCACTAAAAGGTTGTTTATAAAACTCATCAGGATGTTGGATGATGTCGGAGCATCCAGAGAAAAGCCCTCCATGCCCAGGAGAATAATGCCTCCTCACAGAAAACCCTTACCCAACAAAAACTCCTAAAACTTCCAGCAATAGTACAAAAACCTGAAACTTCAGACATTCAAGCAAAAAGAAAATTGTACAAATTTATTTTCCAAGGAGAAAAACATGAACAAAGACATAAATATAACAGCAGAGATTGTATCAAGAAATTGTCGAGCAAAAAAAAAAAAGAGACAGAATGTTTCAGATGAAGAAGAAGATGAAAAATCTGTTGGTACTTCAAAGTAAACTCTAAAAACTCTTAAACATATGCAGCTACTTTTCTATGTATGTATTGATAAGAGCCATATGTTTGAGATGATGAGGATCCTGATGAAAAATTCAAGTTCTTAAGTTGGAGGTGAAGTTATATTAAATATTGATCAAGTGGATTTTTTTTCTTTTCCAAATTTAGATCATTGGAACTGGAAAAAGTAAAAACTAGAAGAATACTTTCTCTGTGTTCCAATTTCTCAGTTTCTCCAGCTTCTATAACTCACAGCTCCTCGTTCAGTGTATTATCACCCGTAACAATCTACTTTATAACATGATGCAACATTTTATAACACAGATTGAGGATCAACATTCATTTTTGATGACTGAAACATGATCAATAACTTAAGCTCCGTCTATACTTTGACCTTAAATGTGAACATTCTCCAATAAAAGGAATTTGTTTGTTTGTTCTTTTGACTTTCTAAAATTGAAGTTCTGAACACTTTGCATGCAAATTCTGCAGGATGAATATTTAACACAGTTATTTATAAAACATGGCAGCACACAGCCGACTGAAGCAGGTGAAGGAGAATCAGTGTCAGTGTCCGCAGCGTACAGTTGGACCCCGGCCGGCGATCGGGTAAGAGAACATTCATACCCGACAGTTGATAATATTCTGTGCACAGCGAGCAAGTGTTTCTCATAGTTTGGATATTTCATGGAAGATCTCAAAGACACCTTGGCAAGACAAGCTGTTAGAGGGGATTAAATCTTTGCAGTGTATTAAAAATAACCACTCCTCTTACATAGTGCTGACAGTAAATCAGCACTATGTAAGAGATTGTTTCTGACCAGAGCAGAACCAACGACTCTCTTTTTTTAAGGTCACAGCACCTCCTAATCAAATTAGCCATAACCCAATCTGATTCAGGGGTTATTTGTTGATAAAAAAAAAGTGCTGGCGACACCAAATCTCAGCATGTGATTGCAATTTATAATGCAAAGAGGAATCTTTGGGTTCAAAATGATGAAACATCCAACTAAACATTAAAAATGTGTAAAAAACGTCCATAATGCTACAACATCTACAGCAGTGTTCATTGTTTTCTCAGATACAGTGGTGTTGTACATCTGTATCAGCCCTCAGGCCCACACGAGCCCCTGCTGGCCAACACAACCACTGCTTAAAACAAGCATATTCAAGCAGCTCTGCCTAAGGCCAAGGAAAATGGATATTGATCTGGAGCCATGACTAAATGGATTAAATTACAGAGTAGTGTTGGTAGCAGAGCTGCAGAGAGAACGAGACAAGAGGGAGGAGGAGAGGAGGAACGAGAGATGGCAAGAGATAAGCAGGGGTAGAAGAGCGCACTTGGAAGTCTTCTAAAATCTTTTCCTCGTAGACTGTTTCCGTTCTCACAGATTCTTTTAATCCATACCCAACAACCAACCCTGTGCAATCATCCTTGCATGCCGTATTCCCCATGCAGCATCATCCTGGTCTTCAAGCAGTTGTGAGCCAACTGGCTTCAGAGGAAGAGCTAGTCAGGGGATTATCATCCTCTATTCAACCAAGGCTGTTGAGTGGTTAAGACTGCTAAGTGCACGCTGGGAGCAAAAGAAGATGCACTATCATGAATACAGAACCGGAATAATCCTGCAGAGTCTGTGGCCGTCAGTCAGTCACAGTCAAACCTGTTTGATATTAACAGTTAATCAATCGGCAGACCTTTTTAAGCTGCCCTCCTGCACAGTCTTGCTGATGGGTCCAGAGGTTGCAGAGAATTGCTTTCTGAGTGCCTCTCCTGTGAGCTCTGATATTCGTGACATTAATGCATTCACTTGTGACAGGAATATCAAAGAGGTGAGTGTGAACTAAACCGTAAAAAATGAAAAACTGGAGAAAACTTGCATTTCGAAAGCAGGAAGCCTAAACCAAATTTTAGGTTGCACCATTTTATCCTTTAGACTCAGAAAAGTACAACAGGATAAATACATTAACATGCTTGAAGACATTTAGAATCATAAATCTGGAGTTACGATGTTTAAACATTTTTGTCTTTTCCACAAATCTTCAGAAATCAAGTATATAATACCTGCTGTGAAGGAAACAATGACAGTGACAGACATTTTCCTCTGAAATGTGATGTTGTGAAGAGAAGAAACTGGTCTAGGAACAGTTTGGGTTCCTCAAGAGGAACAGGAAAAGGATGTTCTATCCTGGATGGTGATGTACCTCAACACTGCATGGAAACAGGACAAGAAATTAATTTGGGAATAAATGAATATTTGTTGCCTGTAGCCTCGATGAGAGAAAGTTAAATCAATTTTCTGATGAGTTTCTGGGACTTTTCTTTTATTAGAGATTGTTTTGAAAACTTTTTGGTAGTAGAGCAAAATAAACTTAAATCCCACTATATGTTCACTTCAGCAGTTCAATAAAATGTGTTTATTTTGTTACACATGCAATGAATAAATGGGTATCTAAGGAGCTCCTCCCAAATTACATTTCTAATTCCCAAAAAGTTGGGATGTGTGTCCAAACTTTTGGTCTGTACTGTATTCTGCCCCAGAAAAAGCACCAAATTCAATGTTTTTGTACTAGTCTGGAGAAATTCACACAAAATGAGGCGACACAGAGAAACAGAGATGTAACAACTTTCATACTTTTCATGGGTAAAAAGTGAAAATTGTGAAATTTTTTAGGGTTTTATGTTATGAGTGGTTTCAGGTTTACTCCTTATTCTGAGTAGCTGTTAGCTTGATGCTATATGTCAGTTCTCTTATTCTGTCCAATGAGATTACGCAACCTGCTGTCTACTGTGAGATACAATCTACTTAGAAGTTCACCCAACCTAAAATGAAAATAATGCCAACGTTTTTAAGATTATTAACTGTTTAAAAACTCTTAGCAACAACTATGTTGAATAGATTTAAGTTATGTATAAAGAGTTTGATAAATTACATCATTTGACTACTTTATTACTTTATTTTCAAGATTAACGTCATTCAAATTGGAAATAAAAAACTGTTTTTACACGTTACTCACTCATTTGAATGGAAAAATGCTGACAAAAATAAATAAGTAAATAAGAAACTGTTTTTTTTATTAACATTATTACACAATTGTTTTTTTTTTTCCAAAACACAATCTGGATTTCTTCTACTTTCTTCACCTCCTGAGCTCTAATCATAAACACTTTTCACCACTCCACTTCATTCCCTTCAGGGCAACGCTCCACTTCATGGCTAGATTGAATATTCATAAAGGCTCAAGATGACACATGGGCATCCGCCTATGCTTGACATATGCATAAAATGTGCATTAACATGGTTTTATTTCTATCTCACTGATGTAGAGTGGATGTTTATAGGACATTAAAGGAAGTCCAGCCCTTATGAGAGGCCAGGAGATTGTATGTGATCTACTAAAGTCTCTGAAGATTACAATTTACAACATGCATGACTGACAGCTCCCAAAGGTTATCTGATGTTGTGCACGGTTCTGTAACTGTTCAGACTGTCTTTGTAGTGCTTTCCCTCCAGTATGTCAGTATATAAATTGTCAAACACAGCATGAAGCATATGGCTATTTCCCCGGACAACTTTGTTTCTTTTTTATACATGGCCTAGAAATTTCCTAAACCAAAGAGCCACAAAAATGTCCTCTGGGAGTGTGAGATACAAAGAAATTTGACAGTCCATGGAAGCACAAAAATCAGTCATTGCGCATCATTCCAGTGTCTTGACTCTAAATGCATAGAATTGCGACTCTCTAGCTCCATCTGTTGAGACGTTTCTATTTCCAGAACTATTCTGCAAGATGGAAGCACCGAGTTCTTGCAAAGCATCGTACACACAAATGTCAGCTGAGATAACGATTCTCTGGCTGCAGATGATTCTTACATAACACTTGTAATTCTTCAAATCTGCTCGACTGACTTCATTAATAAGAGCTGGGTCGACTTTCTCATTTGTCTTGTGGAGAAATATTATAAATATCCATCTGTTTGCTCTTTGCTTGCAATGTTCAGCGTGATGCTCATCTGAGTTGAGAGCACACTCTGTTCAGATCATAAGGCTATAACACTTCCTACAAACATCAACACCTACAGGCTGAGAGCAAATGTCACATCCATTCAGGTGAACTCTGTGTGTTGAGGTTGGTTCAAACCAAAGACCTTTACGTCAGTGCAACACTTCTGTCACGCACTCAGCTTAAAATCGAATTGTAAAAAATAGAAACAAGTATGATGGACTGAGTGTATTTGCTTGTTAGACAAAAGATAATTTAATTGAGACTGTTTTTTTTCCTTTGTGAAGGTTTTAAGTTCACACACTGTAAATCTTGTAATTCTGTCAACAGCTCAAGATTCAGCTGGCTGCAGCTTGAATTTCTGAGCCCCAGCATTTTATTTCTGGCTGAAACACACTCATTTTTAAAAATATGATGCATGAAAACCTGCTTTCAACATCCAGCAGACACAAATACAACATTAGCATTAATTTGGAGATGCATTACTGGCCATTGATGCTTGTTTCAGCTATTCACCTGCTCCTGAGGGGAACATCTCCCCTTTCAGCTGCTAAAAGCTTCGCTGTGCTCTCAAAGTTAGTTGCAAATGTTACATTCAATTCTGTCCAAATAGATCTGAGTTGGCACACACATGCTGGGACCAAACAACTGAAAATAAAGTTATGAACAACATTAAGTAGAAAAATATTTTTATATTTCTACTTCAATTTTATTTACACTGTTCAAAAAATGAAAGTAGCACATTTTAATAATCAGTTAGACTTGTAGGATTTTGATCTGGTCGGTTCAGTATCAGAGGGGGTTCATCAGTCTCAGCTGTTTTGGTGTTAATTAATTTATTCAATTTAACAAGAAGTGACTAAAAAGACAACCCTAAAAACAGGAATGGTTTTGTAGGTGAAGACCAGAGACCTTTTTTTACTTCTCATATATGTTTCTGACTGGACAAGGCTGTTAAAGGTCCTTAACCCATGCAGGATTGGTATCTGTTCCTATGAACCACGAGGAACTGGATGAGTCCTACAAAGTGACCTCCAAGAATATCACTGAATAAACCATTAGAAACAGACATCATAATGGGGACCCGAGGGCCCAACGTCCTCTAGTGGGCCCTGTGCTCAATGCACGGCCCTGAGGAGCTCGATTAGCATTTGCCAGAGAACACCAGGATTGGCTGGTCCAGCACCGGCACCCTGAGTGCAGGTTCACTTTGAGCTGATGTGCAGATGTGGAAGAATCTGGAGAAGTTGCAGTGAACGTTAACATGTTCACCGTGATCAGTTTGGTGGGGGGCAGTGTTGGTTCATGTCTGGCTTCATGTAGCAAGACTACGCAGTTAGTTCCAGAAAGATAAAGGAAATAATACCATGGACTGTCTCTCACACTCGCCAGACCTAAACCCAATAGAACACCTCAGGGACATCATGTTCAGGTCAATCTGATGCCACCAGGTTGGATCTTGTGATGCCCTGGTCAGGTTATTAACCAGCTTTATTGGACATTTCTTGCCCAAATCCATCCATACCGTCCCTGCAGTGATCTGGCCTCCTATCAGGATTGTTTGTGCACAAGTCATCACTGAAACTGTCCTCATTTTATATTTCTGATTTAAGTTTAAAGGAGCTAAATGATTAATTCAAATAAATCACAAATTTCCAAAATGTTTTATTTCTCATCCAACATGTAATACAAAAAACCTGCAACAAATGAAAAAACAACATTTTGTCCATCGGAGGGCTGAATGGTACATCCAGGTGAGTAGAGGTGCTTTTGATACAAAAAACTGAGGCTGATGTTAAATTTAAAAAACTGTTATGTCAAAAAACCTCAAATGAATTGGAATAAATACCAGGAAAAATAAAATCACACTGAATCGTCTTGAAAAGATGTTAAAACTCATTCTGAAAAATCCAAGTATCTTTACTAAAGATGGGCCCACAGAGTCCACGTAGCCTTATCTGTCTGGGCGCGCCATACCCGGCCTGACGGGCATCATCATGGGACGCGGATGACGCATCATGTGTGGCGGTCCTGGCATCATCTGCATGGGTCCTCCCATGGGCGGCCTCATGCCTCCTGCATGTGACGGACACAGTGGAACATAAAGACTCAGCTGCCACTTTTTACTGAGTTTTATAGAAATATTTTCTCTGTCTGCTAGTAACCCGTCATTTTATCACATAAATTGAATTTTTTAATGACACTAAAACAAATAAAAGCTACAGATCAAGAAACTTTATTTCTAAAATAATTTCATTATCTCAGCTCCATCAAACCGACTTTCTAACATCAGCTCATTTTGACAAACAAACACTTATTTATGAGGCAGAAAATGAGCAGCAGGAATATTTGATTCTTTTTATAGAAACAGGAAACAACGATCTGCGTTCTGCTTGGGACGCTTTCAAACAACAAACAGAATCGATACAAACGTTTCTGTTACCCGCTGATAGAAAAGGAAACATTTCTGTCTCAAATTACAAATGGATTGTGCAAGCGGATGACATGATCCGTTAGAGTGCTGCTTACCGGGCCCTCCAGGCATCATCCCATGTGGTGGGGGCCCCATCATGGGCATCATAGGAGGACCTCCCATTGGTGGTGTTGGTAGCATTCCGGGACGTGGCGGTCCTGTTGAACCACAAACAATGAGTGCTACTTTCTAAATACTTTATGAATTTGGCTTAGAATAAAGGTGTGACATCATAGAGTGGAAAAGGTAAAGATGTGAATTACATCCAGTGATAGTAAAAGTTTTGCGATTTTAATTAAATTGTATTTCCACATTTATGCGAAATACTCTGTAGAGTTGATGAGCTCACCTGGGGGGGGACCACCTGGGAAAGGTGTGGGAGGAATTTTTCCCTGCTGAAACGCAGCCGCTGTCGGGAAGAAAGTGGAAATATTAACACAAAAAGCACCAAACAAACGTGAATCAGATCACAACTCGCTTCAAACTGAATAAAACAAACTAAAAACATCCAACATTTATAATTTTACTGTCCACTTCACGTTGCCTGCAACATAACCACCATCATAAAACGAGCCGATGAAGTTTGTTTGGATGCAAACGAGCGTTTCCTCTGGAAAACATCTCGTGCACCAAACTGTGTTGGTGTTGCATCACATGTGAATAAATCTCATAAAGTAAAACTTTACTTCAGTGTTCAACCTTTCACTGATGTTCTGCTTGTTGTACTCGTGGTTTCCTGCTAACTCACTTATTTGTGGGACCATCATGTCTGAATCTGCAGCTTCATGGGTTGATGAAAATAAAACACATTATTGAAAAAATTAATTTGAGGACCAGGACAAGTGTTTACTTACTTGTTTTATCGATCAGGCTCTGCGCCTGCTCCTCCATCCATTTCTGATAGTAATCTTTTACATTTTCTTTGTGTTTTCGGCCGCTGCAGTGAGTCTTTCTCACCGAGGGCTTGAACAGAAAAAAGGTGGAATCAATTCAAATGAGATGATTTGAAGTGAAGTTGTGTGAGTTTCAGAAAGTTCACGTGCAGTTTAAAGAATCTGTGGCAGGTGAACCAGAAACTAACGAATCAAAACAAACACATAACACTTTAAAAACATGCTCTTACACAGGTTCAACATGGATATCAGGGATAAAAGATCTGATACAAAAGGCAACTAAAGTAACAATTACCATGTAACAATTAAGTGTAAGTTATAATTTGATTAATAAGGTAAAACATTCATTCTTCTTGTTCTGAGTTAGTTTGGGTCCTATCAGGAACCAGCTGTGTTTCTTTAGACTAGTCCCGTCTAAGTCACAATGACGTACAAATGCACCATTCATATGAATCTTCTGTTTCCTACGAAATCTGGAGTTTGTGTACATTTGTGGAGGCGGGCTCTGGTTCCTACAGGAAGTTGTTATGGCTGCAGCATGAGGAACATAATGAATTCTTGAGAATATGACGTGATTTTCTGTCGTATGCTAGCAGCAGAGTTCTTGCGCTCTTTATACGGGTGTGTTGGAACCTTCCTCCGGTCTACTGACAACCATCTTACAAAATTATTGATGCGCAACGCCCCTTCACCCAACGTGAAGCTCATAGCAATTTCAAGTCGTTGTGAAGATTCTCCTGCTGTCAGCACATTTTGTTGGGTAGTAAACATTGTGGAGGTTCAGTATTTCCAAAACTCTGTTGATTGTCACATCTGCTCAGAAATTTGTGGAAAATCTAATTTTCAAGATGACAATTATGCAGAGAGAGTCCAGCTGCAGTTGCAGGATGAAGATCTACCGGCTGTAGCTGCTGCTTTTGAGAACCTGAAGAGAAGACTGCTGGTGGGTGAAGGAATGGATCCAGAAGCAGCACCTCTACAGGCAGAATCGGATTCAGTTCCATGAGCTGGACAGCGAGTTGGACCTTTGCTGAGCTGCTGCATCATGTTGCCTCACACGTCATGAAAAATGAGGTGTAATTTTCTGGAAACAACAGCTTATCCTGGTTTATTTTACGTTGCTGTAAAAACATAATTCTCTACAACTTTAGAAGTCTGATCATCGTGCACTGTGCTCAGGTGGTTTGGAAGGTATTTACCTGGTGACCCTACGCAGAGGGTCTTGTGTGATGCTTTCATGGATCTTGAACCAGACTGTTGAACTGACTATAAACTTCCAAACGGGCCACAAACACTAAATTCTTATAGGGCTGTATTAAGGAGGCCGTAGGAAATTATCCAAAAACAGTCTGTCGCGCGTTTTCAGGTGTTAGAACAGGTCATGGTAACACTGACAGGTATGTCACACAATCATCATTTATCTTATCAATTTGTGAGTCTGTTTGTTTTCAGAATCTTATCGACTGATCAGCAAAGAAACAGACAGCGTACAAACTTTGAAACGAATGAATCGAATAAAAACACAACTTACCGAGTCATGTGTCAGGTAGGTATCACAGTAGTCACAGTAAAACCTGTGTAATGTTAAAATTGATCACAAAAAGAGAAATAAACAGTTAAACACAAGGTCACAGCTGTGGAGTGAAACAGTTTGTAATTCTTACTAATAACCTGTACAGCTTCAATGAGGAACCTCTTGATAATGTTTTTTTTTTCTTTTAAAAATAGAAATTTATTTATATGTACACCTGATTGCTATTTAAATTTACCCGCGTAATGGATCGATGGAAGTGACAGGAAGGGAAGAGAAGAAAAAGGACAGAAAGACAAAGAGAAAAAAGCAGATGCACAAAAAGAAAATGAGTCAATGACAAATATAAAGTGACGGAAAAAATGATTTAAAACTGTCAAGAAATTCTACTTATATTCCAAAAATGTGCTTATTTGAACCACCGCTGTCACTTTAGCTTTAACAAATAAACTCCAGCTGATAGAATTACGTCATTTACTTATCCATGTTATTTTACCGTTTCAATCAAGGTTCGCCCCAGCAATTAGACCGATCCCAAATAAAGAACCATCAATGTGGATAAACATGTTTCAGGGATTTTATTTCAATCACTCAGCAAATTAGGAAAGTAAATGTAACTGCTAACTGAATGAACTAAGATATATAAATATATAGTAGTTAAAAAAATAAATATTTGTTAACTTACTTCGGCATGTTTCTCCGCAGCCTTCGTCGTAAGCGCGATTCCTGTGCTTTCGCTAAAAGTCTCGGTCAGATATCGAGACAGACTTTACATAGTTCCGATCACCAGTCGTCACAGAAACTACGCGCAGATTCCTTTTCACGTCTAGCTATATTTATTACATCAATTTATTTTTTATTTACATGCAAAAATCCAGAAGTAAGCAACTGTAAATAATTAATTAATCAAATGTAATGAAATGAAACATAATTTAAAAAGGCTGGTTCCACTCAACCACAGCAAACTATAACTCGTGTATTTCTTTAAAAACAAAAGTGATGTTCCAAAATTGGATTAATTTACATTTGACGGGATTAGACGGTGCTCAGTATCCTCAGCTCAGCTTTGTCAGAAAAGCCGTATCATTTTAAATTATGCCAATACAGCCTGCCTTCAATCACGACACGAAATAAAACACAACGAGCATGCATGAGGTTAAAAACACGTGTGATCAGCTGATGAACAATAAAAATATATCCATCCCTGGCAAGTGTTTTTCTTGACAATTGGACATCTTGTACAAATTGTAACATGAACTTCGAATTTATTTTAAAATGGTTGCTACTTTCCAAAAACAATGTTATAATCCAACAAACCGTATCCAGTAAATATTCTTTTATTTCTCACAGTTCTGAGCTGAGAAAAGAAAAACGTGAAATTCATTGATAAACCAATGAAAACGTGGCCACAAATAGCAACAGATGACGTCGATAGTGACGCAAACGGTGTTGCAACGTCAAACATCGTCCCCCTGCTCGTGCCATGCGCACTGATGGTTGTTGTTGTTGTTGTTGAGCTGGTTGTTATGGCTGGACGAGGCCTCGGACTGTATTGAGAGAGGACCCGCTCCGCCACGCCGCTCATGGAGGGCACGGACATGGACGTGGACGCGGAGCTCATGCAGAAGTTCAGCTGTATGGGCACCACGGACAAGGACGTGCTGATAGCGGAGTTTCAGAGGCTGTTGGGGTTCCAGTTGAACCCCGCCGGCTGCGCTTTCTTCCTGGATATGACCAACTGGTGAGTGCGTGGATGGGAGGGCCTCAACACGACGCTAACCAAACCTAGCGTAGCAACAGTCTGCAATATCTGAAAATCATTAGTAATTAATTAGTTTTAAGTGCTTTTATTCTGAGCTTGTTTATGATGGTCATTTAAACTTTAACGGCGCGCTACGGGAAATGCCTGTTAACTCTTAATGGGTTTGTTAACGGAAGTGAAACGGTAAAGTTCGATCTGATAAATATGAGTTACAGTGAGGTTAAAATGTAGCTATAAAACTATAAATTCTGTATTTCTTTAAAACTAATAAGTAAATAATCGTAACCACACGCTTTTACTCTATTACTTTATATAATTAGTTTAAAGGAGAAGCTACAACTCAATGTACCGCCAGTCGGTTATGGCAAGCCAATATATCATACAATAACCAGGTTCTCCGAAGCAGATATCCTTACTTTTTAGAGCCAAAGCTTCACTTTTTTCTTCATGTGTCCATGTTCATCTTATTCTGGAGATCTGAAATCCATATTTTTTTCCTTATACAGAAAAACGATCTCTATATGCTTAGAAAGACCTTCTAGACCATGCTTCAGCTTAGATTTCTCTTACACACAACAGACAGCTGGAGTTTTTTTCCTGCATGTTCTAATAAAAGTTGTTATAGCAGTTTGAAAACTCCAAATCTGAGGAAGTTGATGTGACGTTTCACTTGAACTTCTTGTCCAGTCGCATGCTAATGAGAAATATCTCACATGGTTGTGATCAGTGAATGATTGACGTCGATCTAACGTGCTACCAAAGCCATCAATGTAGGACTTCCCTGATGGAAAATAATCAATGTAGAATCAATGTTCTGGTAGATAGAAGTAGAAGTGATTGATGTTTTCCTTGAAAAAGAAGCAAAACACAGCTTTATGAAATCTGTATGTGATGAAATAGCTGCATCTTTTTGAGATAAAACAGAATTGCCAAGTAGTCGTCATTTACACTGCGATTGATTGTAATAAAAGCAAAGTTCTTTCTAAAACTTGAACTTTAGTCGTTTACTCATGTTGTAACGTTGATACAGAAAGATTCACAGCTAGTGTCCATTGAATAAATGTTGACTACTGATAAGAACGTTTGTTCTATGGTGAAACAGGAATCTGCAAGCTGCTATTGGTGCATATTATGACTTTGAAAGTCCGAGCGTCAACACACCTTCCATGTCCTTCGTTGAAGATGTGACAATTGGAGAAGGAGAGTCTGTCCCTCCTGATACACTGTTCACTAAAACATGGAGGATACAAAACACAGGTACATTTACTAATCTTTCTAAATAGCACAAATATTAAATGTTTTTTCACTGAATTTGTTTTAAGTGTGTCTGAAACCTTTGTGAATTGTAGGTGCAGAGTCATGGCCACCAGGAGTTTGTCTAAAGTACATTGGAGGGGATCAGTTCGGACATGTGAATGCAGTTATGGTGAAGTCTCTAGATCCACAGGAAATCTCAGATGTGAGTGTGCAGATGCGAAGTCCCACTAATCCAGGCATGTATCAAGGCCAGTGGAGGATGTGCACAGCCACTGGATTATTCTATGGAGGTAGGAATGAAAGCATCACTGACTGTTCTTTTGGGATTTATTGATAAGTTGTGAGTTCCTTATCAGCCAAACCATATATTCAGTTAGAAAACAAGTCCATCCCATGATTGTTCATGTTTTGTCTTCCCACAGATGTAATCTGGGTGATTCTTAGTGTAGAAGTTGGAGGTCTCCTTGGCGTCACACAGCAGCTTTCTTCCTTCGAAACGGAATTCAACACGCAACCACAGCGCAGTGTGCAGGAAGACTTCAACCCCTTTGCTTCGCCACAGAAGAACAAACACGATGGCACTGACAGCAGCTTCAAAGATCCCGGTGAATCCTGGGAACACACACAGGAACCAATCCAGCAAGATCAGAATGGACTGTCTCATAACGCTGTAAATAGGGCTGCAAATGGTCTCCAAAGCAATCTTTCGATGGTGACTTATGGCCAGGTATGTTTACATAAATGTTGTTGTGGTTTCTGATGTTGGTGTTGTTTCACGTGTGACTCGACTTTGTAAAGTCTCTGTTATCAGCAGGACTGGAAATCAGTCATATTACCAGCATGAAAACAAGTTCACCTGCTCTGCATTCAGATCAGTCTTTTTATAATAACCTTCATAAATGCAGCTTTATTGTGAATATTTGACATAATTAAATAAAACATAACTTTTTCATGTGGCTAGTTTTGTCAGTTCATCAGATTCGTTTAGTTACGGCACCATCAGTCTGATTCTTGTCCTCCAAGTATTTAATTCCCCATTTACATCAATCTTCTCCTTCCTGTTTGTGAAACGATTAACACGCTGAGTTTAGGGCTCAGATTTACTGAGCGGCACCCTAAAAATAAGAAGTATTAGCAGGCTAACGGTAAATAGTCTAGTGTGTAGGTTGAAAAGGTGCACTCTGCGTTACGCTAGCAGAGGATACTAAACTTTATTTCAGTGAACTTGTGATTTAATGAGTTGTTTTAAAGTGCAGAATGGAGAGCATTTGACTGGGGCTCTTATTGTGAAGGAACTGAGGCATGATCTCTAGGTCTGTGTTTCATGTCATTATATATGTTGTTCTTTTCTTTTCTCAGTTGTTTTTGTTTGATCTCTGGTGGAGGTTTTGCTCCCGCATCCCCGATCAGGACGGCACATCAAAGTAAAATCAGCAGGCAGAATTTTATTTCCATCCTTGTATCAGGTCTATAAAACAGGGTTCTGTGGTTCTCAGTACGGGGGGATGTTATTCAGGTCTGATGACTGACAGCTCACATCAGAACAGTCTGAGTGAAAAACAACTACTTTCAGGTTTGGTAGATTGTCGTTGTGTTCCGTTCCACCATTGAACTGCATGGAACTGGTGCTGGTTGGAGAACATTGTACTGCAGATACTACAGAGGGTTGTTTAATCTGCGTTCCGTTCAGGACGTTTCCACTCAGAGTTCCAGTGAATGCAGCAAGATTTTCAGCTGTTTGGATGGATGTGGAGATGAAGAGACGAGACCATCCCGTGATTTCTCACGTTCTGCAGCTTTGTACTTTCAGACCTGCAGATGTAGAAGATACTTTCAGATCTCAAGGTTTTAAACAGAGTTTTAAAGTCGTGTTGTTTCTGAGATTATCAGATGGTTGTGACTTCAAACACCCAAATATTTGCTCTCAAGCTGAGAAGGTAACGTTTCCATAAAACATCCTAATTGCAACATCAGGGTGAAACGAAAGATCAGAGCTTTTATTTCATTTTAAAATTTTTGAACTTTGTTTTTACACAAAGAATCACTTTGATTTCACTGTTAATAACTTTTAAATGAGTCAATAGTCACAAATGAGTGTTTAAAATCTTGAACTAATTATTGTGATGTTACTTTTAAAATAATCTTTAAACGATAAATGATGTGACCATATTGGCCACACCTGGATTTTAAACTGTTCTAGTTTTGTTTTTTTTGTTTTTTTGTTTTTTTTTGTTTCATTTTCCTGGTTGAAAAAAATTTTAATGAATGAATTAGAGACTCGGTCTGCTTTGTTTCTCGTCTGGAACATGTCGGCAGCAGAAAGAGGTTCGGCTCTAAAAACTCGTCACGTTTCAGTTTGTGTCTCTCAGTCAGTCTTTGACTCTAGAAAAGAACTTCATACTGTAAATAATTCACTCTCTCATTTCTCCAGGGTATTCATGGTCCCTATCCGTTTGGACAAAGCTAGAATGACAAAGACCCCCCCCCCAACCCCCAGGAGGAGCTGGAGGGGGAAGGAACTGTTGTTTTATATTGACTCGTGACAACTCTCTCCTCAACCCCCCCGTTGGAGCGACGGAGCCTTTCACAAACTCAGTGGGCAGTAAGGTGATGGATCACGTGCCACAGTGAAACATCCTGACATGGATTCGCATGTGTGAATGCTTCATCTAAGAGTGCTATAAACCTTTAAAGACAGATACACATGGTTGTTTTTATTTCCACTCTACAACATGCCTAATTACAGAGAATCACCCTGAGCACCTCGCACTGTGGACAACCAGACGGCGTGTCTCTTCGGTTTTCCTACTCAGCCCGGGAGTATTTACAAATTCTTCACATTGTTCAGAAAAGAAGCCATACTTTTGTTCTGGCCTTGAGAATTGATTTTAAATATGAACTGAAGCAGCTGTGATCTTCCAGTCACCATGTCAAACTCATTTGTGTGAAATCCGTTAGATGATAACCTTAATATCACAGCAAGTCTGACTTGAGCAAGACTGGCTTTTAAAGGTACAGTATGTAAGAATTAGACAATGTTGTCAAATTCAAATCCTGCAGTTCATGTAGAAAAAAAACATCTGTTCTCAGCCGCTCACCCCCTCCCCTCCCTGATTCTTCTGTTGAGTTGCCAGTTCTGATTTTGATCCTCATTTAGTTTCTCTTGTATTTGTTCAATTTCTGGGAATGTCTGAAGGTCTATTTGTTCACGTAGAATTTTCCTAAGTGCATTTGAACGCCCCATCACGTGCAGCTTGGCTGCACGCATTGGAAGGATGCGGTGGTTTATTGCTTTTTGCTGCTGGGTGTTGTGGAACTGCTTGTGTTGAAGACTTGGCAGCCTTGCAGACTCACATGTGATTCGTTATGGAACCAGGAAGTCTGGACGTGTAAATAATGATTCCGGTCCAGGCTAGTTTTTTAAAATGACCGAAACTAGCGACCACCCAGTCGGCTGAGATCAAGATCTGTGACAATGTGACTTTATTTTCATCATCAGTGGGACATTATTAGACTGTTGTGTGATTATTTTACTGTAAAATTCTTACATACTGTACCTTTAAAAATTAACTCGAGGTTTCACAAATCATGAAAGATGTTGGAAGAAATCTTTGCTCTTCAGGTGCGTTGTAGCCGAACTGATTAATTTTTTAGGATAATGAACGTCACATTATACGTTTTTAAGGTTTGTTTGAGGAGGAAATCAAGAGTTTTCCCGTTTTGCAAACGCCCCATCTGTCCTTCAGAAGTTACAACAAAAAGAATCTTGTGAGCTTTGAATGTGAAGTAGGTTGTTCTTGTAAAACCCATTCAAAAATATGTTATCCAGACCTGAACCCCAAAATCTAAAACTACAACACTAAAAACTAAATTCAAACTGTCTTTGCACTAAACTCTTTTTTGTTTCTGATTTTTAGAAACAATCTTAATGTGTTGCATTTTTTTAGATTAGTAAACATCGAGTAGGAACCCGGTTTCTCCCAAAGATTCCATCCAGAGAGCCGATACACTAATCTGTGTATGTTGTCCGGTCACACCATCTACAGGTGCCCCAGTCAGACTGCATAGGACCTGGCCTGCTGTTAGGGTCCATATTCACTTCAAGTAAATGCTGGAATGCAAAAAGGATGTGAGTGAGTCTGAGAGAGAAACGTGTGAGGACGTGTTGAAAAAGCCATTTAAATCTATTTTGCCTGGTGAGTGACTAAAGCTGAGTCCGTGTCTACAGTGTTCTAAAATATTCCAGATGGATTTGTGAGTGTGCCTGTTAGGTGTGCATGTACTTTTTTTTTTTTTAAAGAAAATGTTCCTTTTTTCAGATGTAACTGACATTAAATGGTGTATACTGCTTGGGTAAAGGATGACTTGACACACACATCAATACTGAGAGAGCTTTAATAGGTGTGTGTGTACCTCAGTAGTATTTTGGAGTAGCTGTGTATCATTTGAATGATGTAACAAGTTCCCTGGTGTTATTTATTTCCCATCTTTTTGTGCACTGCAGATTGTCCCATTTGCTACCAAAAGGTGGTGCTAAAAAATCAGACGACAAACTTGACGTAATGCTGAGTTACATTGTGAGCCTGGTAGATCCAGAACATGGGATTGAACGGTTTGCACCAGCATTCTTAGTGATGTTCTGTTAATTGTTATTTGCACTATGCTGTCAGCTTGATTTGTTCTTTTTTTTTTTTTTTTGTAACACCAGCATTGTCCCCTGAAACATTCTGTGGGTTTGGTTTATGTGTTTCATGATGAAAATGAAGATTTAGTTTTGATTGCGATCAGCTGCTGTTACACCGTTGCGATGTTTGGTATGTCTGGCTGTGATTTTCATGTATTTTTGACTTCAAATAAAAATGGAAAGTCTTATTGCTAGGACTCCAAGGTAGTGGTACTTTTTTCTAAAGAAGAAAGAGTTTATTTTTATTTAATGTTTCATCAGCATGAACTTCTGTCATTCATAACAACTGTGTGTTTTTCTCTGTGTGCGACTTTGTAAAATGAGCCGTTTAGTGTTTCAGTTGTTATATCTGAGTGTCCTCTTCCCAAACAGTATACACCCTTATACATGGCCTCTGTTAGTCTCTTTTATTTTGTGTGTGTGGTTCTTTATTGATGATTGCTGGTCGTGTGTGTGTGAAAGAGAGAAGTATAAATATTGAATTGATTCTTTAGTTTTAGTTTGAGGCTGTTTGGTTGAGGTGGGTGGTGTGTTGTGGTGAGAGGATGGGATGAAAGTTTACGTAGTCCTAAAATAGCACATTTATGTGAAGAAGAAAATGGTCAAATAAAGCTTTTTTTCTGTATCTATAATTAAACATTTTTATGATTAAACTAACACTGAAACAATGACTGAGTTGTATGTTTTTGGAGTGGGATGTTCAGACATGGACAGAATTATTGGCACCTTCCAAAGAAAGTAAAACCCACAATAACTTAGAACAGATAAAAGTTACAATAAATATTCAAAATCACTTATTTCTGACATTGTTTTTGAATTGTGGGTCAATAGAATAAAAAAGAGAATTCTAAGGAGGTATGAAAGACAATAACAGGTGTCCCTGAAACCTGTGAAAATTCTCAAAATTGTTGACTCCCTGGGTTTACTAATGGTCAGTGTCACCTCATTCATTCTCATGTTTTTGCAACGCAAATACAGCAATAGCATTGTCAACTTCCACAGTGCAGGTGCTGAACTGCTGCCTGAGCAGCTGAAATTCTTTCATTGCATTTACAGTCTGTACAGATCACATAAGAAGCTATTTATACAGTTTATTGTCATTTCATTACATCATTTATGAACCAGGTTTACACTTTGACTTTTTCTTCTTTCAGTACAGATCACCTGTTAGTCTGTTTACTGCTGAATAGTATTGCAGCTGGTTTCTTGCTGGTGATACATGACTGATAGCTTTGTAAAGTACAGTTGGGCTGCTGTCAGTCAGACCACAGTGTCTGATTTGATGAGACGCTGCATGAGGGTGGAGTCAGTGTGAATAGCTCAAATTCTTCAAAAATTAAAAAAAAGAACCCTTTTAATCAAAATCTGATATTGGCACAAATCATTCAGATTTCAGATGCTCAAGTGATCATAACAGATAAAAGATCACAGGATATTTTCTGTTTTATTAGTGGTACAAGAAGGTTTTTAGACCAGCAATCAGCCATGATATCAACAGCAGTGATCATGTGACATCATGACCATCATGTTCACTGTTATTTAATATTTTATTATTAAATTTGCAGAAATGGTTCAAAAGCAAACTTTTTCCATAAATTAAGTAAGAATTATTCCATGCTGGTGTTAAAGGCTAACAGACCATCTCCAAATAGTTTCATGTTACTATTGCAGATTTTATTCATAAGCTTAGAACTCGTAAAAAAAAAAAACATCTTGTGATGAAGCAGAGTAACTGGATCTGCCAGATTATGATGAAGTCCAGACTGTTTCATATTGGTCCAGTTCAGAACACAGACCAGTTCCACAGTAGTTTCATTAGTGATTTAAACATAACAGATATTCCTGTTTATTCAGTGAAAGTTTACTTTACTCTTGCTGAGGTAGATTTTCCATAAAACATCCCAAAAGGTCACACATAACAATAAATGAGTTCATCAAGTTTTCACTAGAATTATGTTACATCGCCCTGATGTTTGTATCCAGATAACTATCAAAAAGCCAGATGGGCTGACTGTACCACTGTTATCTTTGTGTTTTTGTCACAACGTGTGTGTGTGTGTGTGTGTGTGTGTGTGTGTGTGTGTGTGCGTGCACCCGGGTGCTCTGAGGCACTTGAATGAAGCTTGAATGGGGCTTGTGCACACATGGAGAGACAGAATAACTGAAGACAAATATTGACTTTTGTCTCAGCATGAGTCCTGCCAAACCTCCGATCACATATCCCATCTCTCATCATACTTGTGTCAATAGTTTTATGTTTGACAACTGCCCGTCATTTCTGTCCTGTCAAACAGGCCTTTAGCTGTGAGGGTTCAGGAAGTTAAAGGAAAGAAAATTATGAAACAGGTATCAGATAAACTTTATTTAAATAATAAACATTTTAATTCATAGTGCAGAATGCCTTTCCACCATTTAAAGAAGCATTTCAAAGTTTCCCAGTTATTATACTGAGATCAATATGCAAAAAAATGACATATTATCACAGGTAAATAGGCTAATCTAATGCATTTATTTTATATCAAAGATTTCCAATCTTAGTTTAATAGTTTTGCTTCACCTGGACTATGTTATCCGCTGGTAAAATGCACACCAAGACAGCAATCACAAGATTGTGCTCAACTATTACAGACAAAACAAAAACAATTTTAAGATAGTTGATCATTTAAATCACATTGCATAAAGAAATAAACTTGCTGATGGTGTTGGAGACAGGAAGTGATTGTGTATTTTTATGCACCATCTGGTTGATAGAAGATCTTCTCTCTTGGAGCATTAGTATGAATAGATTAGGGATTTTATTTGTCTAGGTGGGGAACGCCGGAGGTACGATAAACGATGAGCAGCATGTGCCAAACTTTTTGTGATGGAATGACCCAGAGCACAGAGAGCTCAAACAGTGAATAAATAGAGTTGTCATTTTATCAAATTAAAGTAGTAATAAACCAATAAAGCACTTCTTTAGAAGCAGTTTCTTAATATAAAAATGTCAAATGAACACTTCATTCTCTCCAAGTGTTGGAGGAAAAAGATTAAAGGCCAATCACTCTAAAATATAACAGAAAAATAAAGTATGCTGCATAACTTGATAATTTTTTACTTTCCACTGAGTAACAACCATGTTTGCTGCAGAGACCAAAACCAAGATAAAAATTGTTTTCTTTACGTGTCTGTGCAGACAGAATTGTGTCAACAGGATCTTTTTTAACAAATGAAAACACATTAATTTCTAATTTAGACGTGGTTCTGTTGCTTTAGTGTTTCCATAGTTACCTTTGTGACGTATTACTTCAAAGACTCTGAACAAATTTTAGAGGTACATCATACTGAAAAGGCCAGAGGTCTACATCTACATCTGCATTGGTGTCTATCTCCAGTGGTCATCAGGCGAGAGGCGGGGCTACACCTGGACAGGTGGCCAGTCCATCACAAGAGTTTACATTTGTACTAAAAGTTTTTATTTCAATGAGGCATCAAATTTTTAAAAATTATAAAAACACAAAGTTTGAGTGCAAAAAACTACCAGTCTAGGGGAGAAAACTACAGCGTGAAACGTTTTCAAGGCTGCGCAGTGGTGCAGTGTGCACATTACCTTCATCTTCCATGTACATGTGTAGGGTTTCTTTAGACTCTTTGGTTTCCTTCCACAGACTAAAAACATGCATGCTATAATGATTAGAGATTGTAAGTTGGTCCTTTAGGTAAGAACAGCTGAGAAAAAACGCGGCGGAGAGAAAGACAGTGAATTTAAAAACACGGAATTATTTTTGGAAATTTATTTCATTAGACTCCTAATCTTGTGCATCATCAGCTCCATGTTGGAAGTTTTAAGATGTCTTTGTGTTTATTAGATTTATGTAAAATCTGTGAAATCCACAACACAACATCACATGCTTCACTTGTTCCATAAATGCTTTGCTGACATAATCCCTCGCTGAGTGATATGCAAAGTGCACTGAAAGATTACACACAGAAAAACAAACAAATAAATATAAACAAGTTTGAACAGTTAAGATTTTAAGATGAAACGTTACTCAAGTTTGCATCAACAGATTAAACAAAGCATGAAAAATAGCATGTAGTATATTTTACTATTTCTGCACAGAAAAAAACTAAACAAAAAACTGATCAAGTTACATGAGACTGAATATGTTATAAATTGGCCGTGACAACACCAGGTGCAACTGAATAAACACACCTGAAGCATGTAAGAAAATACAAATTTTTTAGCTTTGCACAATGTAAAAAAATAGACTATCTTTGTACGTCTGTAGATGACTGTTAGTTCTCATGCCTCCAGCTAAAACTACTGACAGCTTTGGGTGGAGCAAAAAGATGAAAAGCCAATTTAATGAAAACTATTTCATCATGAACTCTGACTCATCAGTGGAGCTTTTAAACATCTCTTAGCTGTTTTGGTTGTAAAGTTTGCTACAGCACAAAAACTGCAAATAAAGAAATAAAGAGAATGATTTAAAATGCAAAAAGAAGGAATTGACTCTTGTATGAACCCAAAATGTTTTATATTTTGTTTCATTTAAATGATTACAGTAAGATCTGAACAGGCCTGTAACAAAGTGGTGGTTTGTATATTTTTATCTCTTCAAGCAATGAAGCTTTTCAGCTATTTAAGATGGACCTGAAAGGGGGATGAAAACAGGTGAGTAACGTTTACACCAGCTGCAATTCTAATTAAAAATACTTGAACATGTAAAAAGTTTACCAAAAGTTAGAGTTTTCAGGTCTGTGACAGATGATAGTTGCTCCTTGTCTATTTGGAGGGAGTCTGACCATTTAAAGATCCTTTAGACTCATATTCTACAGTTAGAATGAATATTCACAGTAGCAAAACACTGAAGATGGTGTCAAACCTTTTTGTGAGCAAATCTTAAAGGATTTGGATCTCTGGGATTAGCAAAGTGATGTGGTGCAGGTTGGTGGAATCGTCCAGGTCTTTTAACTCTCACCAGCCAATCAGGAGATCCTTCCTGTCCACAGCTGGAACATCTGTAATGACTCTGAAGAAGAACAGAGTTACTCCAACATCTAATTCCCATTCATTTAATAATTGAATTTGAAGTCAAATCAAAGATTGGATCCTCTTCCCTGAATTGATGATGAACTCTTCTGTCCACTGTCTCTTCCTTCTGATTGGAGGAGCAGATCTTACCACTCATGCTATTAAACCTGGTTTCCTGCTACGCTCCAACACCAAATCACGACCATCAGTCTCTCATTCCAGCCAATTTATAAAATATATATCTTGTTTAAATCAAATTCTCCCTTCAGAACACCCAGTCCAGTCAAGTCCAGACTTTGATCTGGTCGAAACACTGTGGGATAATCTTAAGAGAATTTGTTTATGCATAAACAAATTTAAAGATACAGTCAAACTGAAGCGATTCCTTCAAATCGCTGCAGCCAATGATGAGATGTGGTTTAACATGGACATTTGTGCTCAGTTTTATTAAATTGTTCTAAATGATGTGCTGTTGTTAATCAGAAGTTATAATTAACCAACACAGAGTCAACCCTGTTTATATGTTCAGTCAGGTTTAATGAGTCACTGTTTGTCATAATTAACATCTGCAAAGAAAATCAAATTTCCTCAAAGTCATTTACAACAACTAGTTTCTACAACCTGAAGGACGTCCACTGGCACCTCCTAGTAAACAGCTTCAGTGTAGCGTTTCCATCTGCTTTTTAAATGAAAACCATTTGCACCTAAACCACATCCAGTTTGTTTTACGTGGAAATCATGTCAGAGATAATAAAAATAACAGCTCAGCATCATTTTACCTGGCCCTGTGATGGACTGGTGACCTGTCCAGGTGGACATAGACACCAGCTCCTCGTGACTCTGAACAGGAATAAGCAGGTACAGATAATGACTGACAACATTTTCACCTCCGAATTTCATTCTTGTTGACTGTCATTACCAATTTTTTCTTATTTCCTGTCATGACACTCCATCTTTTGGCATAACATTATTAGTTTCGACATCCACAGGATCGGGCACGTTTTCTGAATCACCAACTGGCTCACAAGACTCATCGTGCTTTGCTTAACCGTCACTGGTGAATTTATTTGGTTTTCAGTATTTTCAGATCGACTGATAACAGACTCTAATAAGCCTATTTGTATTTGTAACGCATTTAAATTCACCTTTTCAAGCTGAACTCACCAAACCGTTGGAAGACCTGTCATGACCACAATGAGATGATAACTGACTGCATAACTAACTCGACAAAATACACTCGCAGATCTCACTGGGGCTAACTTGAAACTGTTTATTGACACTGCTAAGACAACTAAGGTGGGTCACAGACACTTGTTTACAGTAGGGACACCTGTACAATCATTACTCATAACAAGATCATCATGTACCAATTGTGTTTTCATTTTAAGGATCCCAGTCTTTTGCCTTTCAACAGTAGGAATGCTGTTCCAGTGCCACGGAAAAGGTCAAATGTTAGTTGAAGAAACTGCCATGCAAATTTTGTTGCAGGTTGGAATGCATGAAAAAGCCACAAGCAAATAGACATTTTCTCCAAATGAAAATCTGTCTTCATTTGTTTTCACGTGGAAACTGTTAAATAACAGAGCACCTTGAGAGTATAACATCACTATAGGTTTGCTTTCATGCATATTTTTTCCCTAGAAGTATATTGTGTGGATACATAAATCTGCACTGATGAAGACATGCAGTCAAATCCAACTTCATATTAAACTCTGAAGAAAGGCGGCTGTCATATTTCAGTTTGGTTTGGTGTGTCCTCAAACACTCAGCTACTGAGAGGTCTTGACGCATTTTGTGCACACCCTGCGAATGTCTCACGGTTAATCCTGACTGTGACTAACAACATCAAGCTCACAACTCCAGCACCGAAAAGACAAGAAGCGAAATGAAGCTCGAATCCTGAAAAAGAAAAAGAACAAAAAACCTTTGGATTTCACATCAGCTGTCAGAAAAAGCACAATATAAGCACAAATATCATATTGTTCATATTGTTTTAAATTTTGAAAACTTGTTTCCGTCAAGCTGTAGTGATTAGATTAAATATTTTTATTGGTTTATATGCACTGCCAAAAGAAGGTTTGTTTGTAGATTGTCTATTTTTGAGTAGGTTTGAAAAGAATTAAATAGTTAACAGTTAAAAGTCTGTTTTTAACACTATTTGAACTCTTTCCCAATAAAATCCGTGCTGCTGTCTAAAAAAATCAATATCATCAATAAACATGTAATACTTTAGTATTTTTCATGCCTTTGTCAGAACTGCTGTGCAGCTTTTTAATTTTTCAAATGAAACTTCTTTATTTCAGTTCTTTTCCTTGTAATTAAAGTCAGTAGGATTTCACAAACAATTACACGCTAAAAAACATGGGCAAATAATTATGGGACAGGAGATGCAGTTCCAATGAAGATGCTCTCAACCATGTTAAAGTCAATATTCTGACGTACTATACAAAGATAAAGATCTTATTATGTTTCCCATGTTGCTGTTCGTGATAATGAACGTACCCATGCAACTGAAACGCAGCGCCCAAGTTGAACTGCAAATCTCGAAGAATCTATTTCAGTGAGACAAAACAGCCTTTATTCCACCGTCTGCGGTGATGCACTGTGGCTACAACCTCACACAGATCAACAAGAAACTTCTCATATAATCTGCTCTAAAAGATTTGATTAGTTTACATTTCTGGTGTAAAAAAATATTCTCATTTATGAGTGTGAACAATTTTTCTGGGTGATCAAAATTTTAAGATTTTTCTGGCTGATTGGAATTCAGCTCAGTTTCAAGATGCTCAGTGTGTCGAGGATTAGTAAAGTGAAAACTAAAATCAATCAATTTTTAGTCAACAAACTTTGTTAAAAATCACCACAGAGATGAAAATGAACCAGATTTATTTTTTCTAATTCTTAAATATGTTTTACCTTTTATCCAAAAAGCTGCTTCAGAACTGAAGAGACAGAAAATGGAGTCCAGCACCTGTTTTTTGAAGAACCTTCAGGATCGACGTGTTCTGAGAGTTAAAAGAGCTGCAAACTGGGACAAAAAACTTCAGTGGTCAAAAATGAGTTGGAGCTTTGGAGAAATACCTGAATGTCCTATTTGTCCTAAAAGTAAACAATTTGCAATCATTTTAAGCAGATTTGAGAATAAATACATCATTTTTAATAATTGCAAAATAATTTAAGAGACTAATCAAACAGTACAAGTTTTAAGTCTCATCTAAACAGACCAGTTTTCAACATTTTATGTTGATACAAACAAGAAAAATACATTTATCTCAGTTTAGGTTTATGCAAAGATGTAAATAAAAGCTGTGAGGTAAAACATACCAGTGATGTTGGAGCTCGTTGACTCAGTGGGTCAGTTTACGCATAAAGGTTTAAAAACTTTTTTTTTTTTTTTGAGTTTCTGCCAGAAGACAACAAGGAAGACGGAAAAGATGGAGTTGAGTAAAGAAATCTTCTGAACAGGTCCGGCCAGTCTTCTTACTGCTGTGTCACAGTTACAGTAAGGATGGAATATGTTTCAGTCAACCTCACAAGTAAAATGTAAATACACAAAATATTTTTAATCTTAAAGAACTCACCGTCACCTCCAGGTTTGTCCATCCTGAGCTTCCGTAACATTTTTACACAGATTTGAACAACTTTCATGAGTATTTGACAATGTTTTGGACATCAGTTGCGTCATCACATCATTGGACAAAATTTAGCCAATTTAGTCAATTTTAACAAAAATGTTGATTTCGAGGAGCACAGAACATTCTGCTGTTACTGTCTGAGATCCATCCATCCATCCATCCATCCATCCATCCATCCATCCAAAATGGTTTTCAAAGCACAATCTAGATCAAGTAGATAAAATATATTGAAATATCCTGTTTGTACATGAAGATTTTGCCAGATCTGATCCTGAATCAATATTAAAACAACACTTTTATTTTTACAAACAGATACTCTTTACATTTGCATCCTCTTTTTTCTTCAGTCATGTTGTCTACTTGCTATCTGAAAGACCAATAAGTTCCTAATTTGGAGCTTAAACAGAGCCATTCACAAACCACAGACACATCACCGCATCACTGATCTTTTGCTCTGACTGCTTTTCATCTCTGCAATGAGACATTTTCCGTTTATGCAAAGTTTTATTTCTTGCATAATCTGACCCAAGAACTGAGGTCAACTGCTGGAGCTCTAAAGAAAACTGGAAGGAAACTTAATTCTGCATGAACACATGCACTCACGCACACACTAACTCAAAGACACACAAACCCGGGGTTTGTGCTTAAGTAAACACAACTTCCCTATAAATATAAATTGCAGTCGGTGGCACAGGAATTCCTTCACACTCAGCCACTCAGTCACTTGCTTTGTCTCACTTTGTACACACCCCCAGCAGGTGCTTTCACTTGACGTTTAGTTTGCAGTTGTGCTTTAGGCTGTGTCTTTTAGGTCTAGTGTAAATCTACCAAAACTCTTAAAGGGGGTTCTCAGGCCTCAGCCTGGGGGCTCAGCATCAGTCATCAGGAGGAAGTGGACCGAGGAGACCCCGCTGTCACCTCTGACCTCCGGCAGCATCCAAAGTCTCATCTGAGGTGACTGGAAAACTTTTGCTTTCTACCCATCAGAGCATCGTTACTGAGGTAAGAAGACTCTGTTCCAACCTTTTATATTTTTATATTTTTATTTATTTTTAACCATATTTTCCTATTTAGAACAGACACAGTTGTGTCGTGGATCTTTACTCTACTGGGATTTACTTGTGTGTGAGAGTACACATGCTGCTGTTCTCATTCAAAGCTCATAACTGTTTGTTTGTTTTTATTGCGTTTGAAGACATAATTTTTAGTCAAATTAAGGGATTACTGTGCAGTATATCAGGCATAAGAACAGTAATACGTGCAAGGGGTTGACTTAAAAATAACGGTTTTGGCCCATAACTCTAACTAATTAACGTTATGTTAGCATTGACTCAGACTGATCAAATTACAAATGTGGTTTGATAAAAGTTGCCTCCAGGGTTGATGGATGCCAAAACCTGTTTTATGAATTCAAACAGATGAAACATTTGTTTATGCTGTCTGAATTAAGAGGGAGATTGATTCAGATCAAAGCAGGATTAAATGCCGCAGTTACTTTTCTTAAACATGAAATTTACCCTGAGCAGAACAACTGGGTGGGATGTTCTGTTATTATTTATGACATCACAAATGTACATAATTACTTTACTCTGAGCTGATGCTTCTTGGAACAAGATGAACATTTGGATAAGTAAGAGAAATCGGTTTTATTTATCTGTCTTGAAATCTGAACCAAACTTCGTTTTGCCACAACAAACTGCAAACACAACTTTATTAAACAGGCTGCGGATGTATTATTTGTAACTGATTTGCATAATAAACATTTAGAGAAAATAAATGTGGCTTGAGAAAAGTGATGCTGGCCTTTTAAATAAATATTAATCTGATCTGTAACCAAGAATTGGAAAAGTAACTAAGTCGTTCACTGATGTTACACACAAGTTTAACTGCCTCAGATAAACATTAAACTGATACTGGGCCATCTTCACATTATACACAACAGTGTGCAAAGACACGATACAAACTTTTATTGAACAGAAATAACGTTAAACCTATTCGTGTCTGTTTACGGGGCGTTTGAACAATCTGTCGAACTTCAGTTACAGTAATTAAGGAGTTGATGAATGTTTTAAACGCGGTGATGGTAATCTGTGTTTGTTCTTGGCGTCGATAGTTTTTGGTAGTTGACTTTAATTCTTTCTCTGAGGGAGGAGTACTTTTCCTTTTCTGTTTTTTTTTTTTCTTTTTGCACTTCATGAACTTCTGGCACACAAAGTCCTGCTTCGTTAGCTCAGAACAAACAAAAAACTCAGATTAGATTATGATCAGATTAGACAGAATTAAAATTTGTGAACATAAAACAGGTTTTGGCCTCCATCATGTTTAAAATCTATTTAGTGGCTTATTTCTTTGACTTGTAAAAACCAACATCACAACGTTAAGCTTTATTCTCCCGATGCTTTCCGTGTTATGAAACTTATTATTCTGCTTTTAATATATACATTTCAGATTTAGGTGAACATGTACAACCTAACAGACCAGCAGTTTGTTTAGTATCATTAACAAAATCAAAGAGCTGTTGACTGCAGTACATCTACACATCACAATCAATGCAGCTGATCTTTATAAAACATGTATAAACTATATATTTTCTGTAAATTCTGATCAGTTTGGATCAGACTGCAGAGATTTTGAGCCTCTTTCATCTTCTTTTCTATAAAACAGTTGACAGGTTTCTTTCTTCACCTGTGTGAAGATGAATTTAAGACGATCCTCTGACTGAATTCATTAAGTTGCAGTGGTTTAATTTCCAAGGATTCTGATCTGATCTCTGTGCAGCTGGCAGTGGGAGTGAACCACCATCATCCACCACTGACAGTTAATACAACCCAAAGAGGGGGGGGGGGTAACATAATATGACACAAAAACAAATGCATTTCCTTTACAAATGTGGCTCCATTTAAGGGAAAACAAGCATGTTTTCCAACAATATAAGATTTATTACCATAAAGTGTTTTGATATTAAATAAATAATGTGTTAAAAGCAGATGTTCTTACTTTTTGTGTTACGTTTACTAACTTGGAGGTAAAGTTTGGCCCCTTGAACAGATAAGAAATGGGGGTTTATGACGGTATGAACACAACAGATAATGGAAGAACCTGCAGATATCATAGAATCAACAGTTATCAGAAATGTTTAAATACCTGTAAACTGGCTCATGTTATACCTGAGATGTATTTATAATGTGAACGGAGCAGCTGCACTTGCTGCCAGACAAATGGCCCGAGGCGGCTAATCCACTCATCCAGATCCTTTCCTCCAAACAGCAGACTTTATTCCTAGAAACAGACTCATCTAGCAAAACGATGCTCGACACAGTGATAAAACTCCTTCCTTGACTTTTGTTCTTGGAACAATAATGTATTGATTCACTCAAGTTTCCCATGAGAAATAATAATAAGGAAAAAAAAAGATTCCCGTTTGATGCTCACATTGCAAACGCTCACGCCTGGCTGTGCACACTCCCATAACTCCAGACTCAAACAACACCAGCAGAGCTCTGCCAACATGGTCACCTTAAGATCTATTGATTTCAAACCTTATGCACAACCTTTTTTCTTTTTTGGGAGCAGTTCAGAACATCCAAATCAAACAAGCACAGACCTTTTAGTAATTTTAATCTGCTTATTAACTTTAATTATTACCTTTTAATTTAAACATTGTTCCATTCAATGTAAGGATCAGCACTACACCCATAACCAATGGGAGGCTTGGAAGTGGAAGTTTTATCAGCATGTCATGCTTTTAAGTCAAATTAGGTTTTATAGCATCAATAATAACTTCTAATTGATCAGGTTTTACATTTTTATATAAAAAGATGAGAGATGATCCCTTTCTTTGTGTTATATGAGACTCGAAACAAATAAAGAGAGAAAAAAAGGAAAAGTGCTTGAAGGGAGTTCTCTCCCTTCAGTGTTTATGTCTGATTTTGTAAATGGAGCGAATCCTAATGCTCCTGAAATGAATATCAGCGTCTTGACCAAACTCATTTAGAGATCCGTCAGGGTCCTAATCCCCATCTCCTTAGGGGTGTGAGTTTGTGTCTTTTTTCTTGTGCCTCCTCTTCCTTTTGGAAGAAGGTAATATGGCTAAATTTGCTTTGCTAATAGGTTTAACGCAAGCTGTTGCAGAGTAGAGTTGACACTCAGCAGCAGGCTGGGATGCCAAAGACTTTTAATCTGACTCCTGATGGAGTGAAAGGGAGGATGGGATAGAGTTTACGGGAAATGTAGAGATAAAAGGAAGAATAAGGAGGAGGTTTTACAGCGGGGGAGAGCTGAGAACCAAACACTGGAAGTAAACTCTTTTTGGGATATAATGATGATTACTGAAGGAAATAAAAAATTCTCAACATATATTTTTACTTGTAATTATGTTGTAGCAATAAAAATAAAGTCTAAACCTGCTAACAGACAAACTTAAAATACATTTTAGTATTTTATAGCATTTAGTTTCCATTTTCCAAGTTATCACTGAGAGAAAAGTTTGAAAAAACAAACAAACAATTGTGTAAATTTATTTTCTACCAACCTACTAATGTACATTTGTGTCGATTTAGAATCGGTACATCTACCTCTCCAACAAATCATTTGTATTTTGGAGTAATTTGGATTTCCTGTTTTCAGTTATTGAAAACTTACCGGTCGATATGTTGTCGTTTACATTTGCCTAAGTTGTTGTTTGAATTTAAAATCAAAATTTTTACCTTCATAATACAATGTTTGTATTTAGAAATATCTATTTTGTTGCGATCAATTAAATATAGTGATTTGCACAACATGACTGACACATTTAAATTTAATAATGTACATTAATCCAAAGTATTAACTTAGATCTGCTTTCACAGGTCTAATCTATTACGTTGCACATTTTATGAGGCTTTAATTGATTATCATCTAACATATCACACAGTAACTACAGTGAACATGTGCTGTGTGGAGAAACACTTCCTTTACTGCCACTTCAGCCACAAGCACTGATAACCTGCTGAGTGACAGTAATGTGTCTTTCCATATGCCAGCTGTGGCAGGTACAAATTATTGGTGCCATTATGCAGGATTACACTTATGCTGCAGTTTTGTGTCTGTCAGTGATCCTTCTGATGACAAGCTGATGTTTGGAAACAACCTCATACTCTCCAAATACTATTTTAGAAGTTATTAAACATGTGAGTTTGAGGTTTCATCCATGTTTCTCTTTGTATTATCTAAATTCTTTTTGATTAAAATCTCCAGCTGACTCTGGAGACAGAGGGCTGCAGAGACGGCACCTTGAAAGCACAAACAGGCGGCCGAGTTGCCTCAGGTCTCAATTCAAGTCACCTACCCCCAAGACTTGAACCATTCTAGGCCAGTGACCCACAAATAAGAGACTCAGTCAAATCCATTTTGCTCCATGCCTGTCAGCGCTGTGGGTGTCTTTAACTCTCTTTAGGGGTTTTTTTCCAGCATTTTCATTAAAACTTCAGGTTTTATAAAGCACCATTTGTTCAAACCCACCTCACAAACACATGCTGATGGAATCTCTTACTCAACAGCTGCTGGTTTAGCAGGTAAACATTATGTAGAAACAGAACTTGTGGAGGTTGAGTTCCTTTAAGTGTCATGTTTCAGTGATACATTTATATTTATATGTTTGGATTCAGATTACAGGTTAGAGTTGAAATCTTTTTTTTGTGTTATTTTCAGAAAGCAGTCATGTCAAACCCAGCATGTGGTTTATCAGAGAGTCCAGAGTATGGGTCCCGAATCGGGATGACAGAGGACTCCCTCATCCTCCTGGAGCGGAACAGAGTGTGTGAAGATCCCTGGGAGATGGTGGAAACCAAACCAAACATAGAAGCTCTGGAGCGAGGCGTCCCAAGTCTTTACTTCTCCTGCTACGACATGCTGCTCACTGAAGAAGCTACATGGCTGGTGAAGGTTTCTGATGCCTCCCCAGCACTGGCTGTTCCCATGAATCGTATGGAGAGTCCGGAGGAACCGGAGCAGTGTCCCGTCATTGATAGCCAGGAACAAGGACTCTCTCCTGGGCTAGAGGGACAGGAGGAGGAGCGGTCTCTGGAGCAGGTGCAGAGCATGGTTGTGGGTGAAGTGCTGAAGGACATTGAAACTGCCTGCAAACTGCTCAACATCACTCCAGGTACAGTAGCTGATCATTTTCAGGAGACATCTCATGTAACTGACAAAAAATAAAAAGTTTTGCTCGCCAACTGCAAATAATGAACAATTGATTCAGATACTCAGAACTGACTGAACTTTACTCCCAAAATCAACATATTTTGTGTATTTGGCACAGGCAAAATGACAGATGTCCTATTCTTTCTGACGCAAAGCTGCGTGTTTGTCCGCTCCAGGATCTGTTTAATCCAAACCTTTTGCATGAGGTTTTCTGGTTTGTGACGCTGATGATTCCCCACAGCCTGCAGAAGTGTACATAGTCTTGAGGGCGAGGTCTCTCCTGTTCGTAAATCAAACAGAGGAAGTGTTTTTATATATTCTACAGCTTCTAGTTGTTATAAACCTTCTTCAGTCATCTGTTCTCCTGATTACAACTCCAGTGGCATAAAAACATAAATACATGAGGGAATTTATTGGGCATTTATTATGTGCAATAATATCGAGCTGGTGCAACTCTTATCTTGCAGAAAAAAAGGTCTTTTATTTTTGCAGCAGCTGTTAGTTTCTCATATCTCATGATTTCTAACAGACCCTTCAGAGTGGAACACAGCGAATGTCCAGAAGTGGCTGCTGTGGACTGAACACCTGTACAGGTTGCCCCATGCAGGAAAAGCCTTTCAGGAGCTGACAGGAAAAGATCTGTGTGCCATGAGCGAAGAAGAGTTTCACCTGCGCTCTCCGCTGTGTGGAGACACACTGCACGCACACCTGGACATATGGAAGTCAGGTAAATGAGTCATGTTTATTTAAGATCATAAGAGGCAACACCTCAGGATAAAGTTGTCATCTAATGTTTGGCTGCTGTGATCGTATAATAGGGAGCTTTCAGTCTTAGTTTACATAAAGGACGGTTCAAAAGTCATCACTCAACCAGTCAGAAGAAAAACCCCAAGAAGGCCCAAAGAACTGCTGATCGAGTCCATTTTAAAGGTTACAAAACCAGACTGCTTGGACACAAAGTATTAGATTCTAAACTTTTGCACAGTGTGTTCGTGTAGTTTTAAAAAGTACTGGCAATAATTTGTTTAAAGGAAAAAGCTTTTTCTTCTGATTGATTTCCTGTCACTGTTTTATCTCCAGCTGCCTGGATGAAAGAGAGGTGTTCGGTTGAAGATACCAAACCTACAGGTAGGATTGATTTACTTAAGCACTTCTAATTTAAACAACTACCTTTAATAAACATTGTTTTCACACTCACAGCGACTATAAATCTTATGTGTGGAGCAGTTTGTGTATGTATCATCAGTTCGGAGCTACTGAAACTTTTGATCTTGGCGTATTTATTTGACGTGACTCATCATTCTGACCTGTTTGTGTTTTGTTGTGCAGGCAGTGAGGAGCTGTGGTCTGAGGCAGATTCATCTTGTACAGGTCAACCTATTCATCTGTGGCAGTTCCTCCGAGAGCTTCTGCTTAAACCTCATAATTACGGACGCTGTATTCGCTGGCTCAATAAAGAAAAAGGTAGAATGAAACAACCTCAGGCCTTTTCAGACAACAGAGCCATTAGATGAGTGTTTCTTATGCTCCTTTTAGTAAATGGAGGATATTGTTATTATAAAGTGGTGTATATCTGAGTGACTGGAAGAAAATCTTTTGGTAATTGGCCATTTTGACTAACTTAACTAACTTTTAACTTATGTGCATCCTTTTGATAAATTCTAAAACAACCCCAAAAATGTATTTTTACCTCTTTAAAACAATCAGTTATGATTTAAAGATCCATGTGAGCATTTCTCCAACTTTTTGTTGTGTTGTTAAAAACATTGTATTTCCTTCCAGGTATTTTTAAAATCGAAGACTCGGCCCACGTGGCGAGACTGTGGGGACTCAGAAAGAATCGACCTGCTATGAACTATGACAAGCTGAGTCGCTCCATCCGTCAGTACTATAAAAAAGGTATAATCCGTAAACCTGATGTGTCCCAGAGACTGGTGTACCAGTTTGTTCACCCAGTATGAGTCTTCAGCCCGCTAGGAGGAGGTGGAAGGAAACCTGCAACATTAAAATGAGACTCTTGCACTTAAACACCTAACTGATAGGTGACGTGGAACATGTGTACTGACTGACCCAAGCTGCACATCCAGCATTCAAATAACAGCTGGCGTGAAGACTTTTCAGTGCAGTCGACTTTGAAGTAGAAACAAAACAAAGTGGCTGCAGAAGTTTTTTTTCCCTCCTGCAGAATCAACCGAACACAGATCACCTTAAATGAACTGCCTTTTCGTTTGCATGATCTGCCTGTTTATGTTTCTGTAATGAGACAAACGTCTCAGCTAACTGTTCTCCCACGCTTCAGGCTATCAGCTCTCTCATGTTCCTTGCAGGCGTTTTCACTGTCACCCAGTCCTGCTGTGTTCCTGAAGCACAGCCAACTCTTTCTCTGTATTGAATCTTATCTGAGACCTGAATCAAAGGATGGTTCAGCATTCTGAGATGATCGAACCCTCGAACCCGCTCTGATAATGGTGTTTGTGTGTTGTCTTTTTGAACGTGACTTCATAGCACTCCTTATGTTTCCTCTCAAACACTGAAATGACTGTTGATGTTTAAAACTCAATGGGATCAAAGCAACATGAAGAGAGAGAATTTTTTAATGATCAGATGTTTTTGTGACAATAACTAATTTGATCTGTTTGCCATTTATGTTCTTTTAAAAAAAGACAAATCTGAATTTTTCTTATTTTATTTTGTTTGCCACCCAGCCAGGAAGGAATTAGATGTTTGTTTACGGCTGATTAAGCTGAAATGATCAACTTGTGATCAGATCAGTCAAAGACAGAGTTTTCTGTAAATGTGGATTATACAGAGAGACTTAGAAACTTCTTTCTGCATGAATTTTACAGATTAAATCTTATTTTATTTTATTTTAACACATTTTATTTGACATTTTGTTCTTTATAACAGCAGTTTTTGCTTTTTGTGTAGAAATGTCTGAATATTTGACTGAGTGAAGAAAAGTCACTCGGGCTTCAAATCGGACACAATAAACTATTTTTTAACTGTATTTTTTTTGTTTGTGAGCATTTCTGTTACCGTTGAATGTAATTGTAGCTTGTTTGAAACATTATGCTTTTGTAATTATTTTTTACAGTTCTTTTCTTACTGATTGTTTCTGTTTTTCACCTACTTTTTATTTACCGTAATTTAATGTGTTTTAAAGTGTTGTCACTTGTTTTTGGTTGGCATGAGTCAGAGCGTAAACATCAGCCAAGAAAAGGAGGCCCTCAGCAAAATGAAGCAGGTTATACTCAGATAAAAAAAAAAAAAAACACTTCCTTTTTTTTCCATTGTTGCTAGCACATCAAGTGGCAGGTGAACTTGTCCCTACATGAATGGATCAGGCGTCTGATTTCTCTGAGGGAAATGGGAAATAAAAAAAATCCAGTTTCAGATGCCCTTCGGTCTTTCTGTGAAGGCTGAGATCATTTCAGCAGTCAACACCATGTTAAAGTGAAAATAAAATGACAAAAATGTAATTCATGGTGCAACCAGAGTTAAATGTAGCCTACACATTCCTCCTCAGTGTAACCCCCCCCCCTCCCCAGATGTGACCCACTTCAGATGATTTCACAAACTTCCATCAGATAAGAAGCTGCAAAGCACCTCAATAGGTTTTATTAATTAATTTATTTTAGTACGAATTAAAGAATTAATAATTTATACAGTAACCTACTTTTACTGTCACAAATGTTCTCCTAGAATCTGACAGGGTTCCAACACTAGAAGGAAACACGTGTACTTTACCTGCAGCTAATTATGAGTTCTGTGTTTAACCAGTTAAGAGAAAGACGAACTTACATAAGCCGACCACAAAGTGCAGTTTGATACGAGGATGATTTTACTTTCATGTGACACTCATAGTAACTAAACATTACCAAATTAATGCCATAAATGTGTTACTTCAGTCTGCAAAAGTTGACTAATGCCCACTGAGTTTCTGCAGTATGAACATCTGACTACATACTTAATCCTTTATTTATATAACAAAAGACAAACAATCTGTTGGCCTGTGAGTTATATGAAGGTAAATAACTGGTGTAGAGAAATCTAGAAACTGTTCCTGTTCTGCCAGCAGGTGTGTTTGTTCAGCTAAATGGAAAGTCTGTGATAAACATGCAGCTAATTCCTGGTTTTAATCTGACATTAATGTGTGTGTGAGAATGATGATGTGACCTTGTTGACCCCGTGGCAAACTGAGCACCTGACCAGCACGTACCTCAGCTCTCACTTGCTGAAAGTGAGAAAACAACTAAAGAGGTGCAGAGAATGAGATGTGACTAAACCCTGAACTGATTAAAGCCAAACATTCATGAACATATCTCCATTTTTCCTCACAGGTAATGGCTATTAGTTTGTGTGACAAACTCATTGAACTTGTACTGGTCACTGAGGCCCCCTAGTGGCAGCTTCTGCTATTAACTGGAGGCAAGAAACTGGCCAATGCTCTGTCACCCAGGGGATTATAATCCTGTAATCCAGCTGTGCTCACATAGATATCCAATTTAGATATAGTTGCTTAATTTATAAATTAATAATTGGCAACAATAAATATGAAATTTGAATTAATAGACCAAACTAAAAAATTACCCAAACAAGCACATTCTATTTAGAGGCTCGTGTAGTAAATTTTAACTCCATTACATTCTTGTGACAGACACACAACTGGTGTGTTTTATTTGTGAAGATCCATGGTGCATGTCCATGTGCACTTATGACTTTATTGGATTTGTAAGTATTTGTATTTATAAGTTCTTTACTTAAATATAAAACCTTATTTTGTTCTGAAGACAAAAGACTGTTTATCAGTGGAACTATCCGGTTTCATGTCGTGTGGCAGCTGGTCAAGGAAGTAAAGAAAAAATATCTCCACAATCAAATACTTTCAATTTAAAATATTCTTGCATTTTATATAAAGGTAATACATATTTAAGGAACTTTCCAAAAATGCATCATCTCTAAAAAATGTTTAATCTTTATACTTTTTAGCATATAATTATGAATATACTGTGTTGTTTTGTGGTTTAAATTACACAATGACTAAGATCAGGATTGAAATGTCACTAAAAAATAAATGAACATTTTACACTCTGGGGTCACAAAAAACAACTTTGAATTAGAGGTTTTGGATTTCTGTATATTTACTGCAAAGTGCTTCTACTGTCCGTAACTGTCTTTCATTCTCTGTCACTTTTTATTCTCCAAGAACATTTTTTGTGCCTCAGTTTTTAGAAGATGTATTTTATTTGTTTGCACAGAAGAACAGGCACTACAGTTTGGAAATTACAGCACTAAGCTAAAAAAAGATAAAGAAGCCCTCTAGTTAAAGTCTTACTGACTGTAGCATGAGCAAAAGACAAACAGGAGGGTGTTTGGGGAGTTTTAACGGACGTTAATCAGCCACCAGGAGCTTCACAGCTGAAACAAAGAAGATGCTGAAGATTTTACACTTATATAACCTTCAATCAGTTAATGAAGAAGCGCTTGTTGTGTCATTGTAAACTGATCTAGATGAGCAGGAGCAGGTTTCAGTGCAGGTCAGGTTGAAAGTCTCTACAGCGGCGTTTCCTCACTCTGAATCGAGTCACACAGAGTGGCATCCGGAGCCATACAGAGGCACAAAGAAGCATACAGAGGCATAAACACACCAGGAAACATCTTCCTCCTGGATTCAGTAAAAAATCATTTTGCTCCTGCAGCAGAAAAGTCGACCGTCTCATCAATATTTCAAAGACTGATCCTCTTTCTGCTTTTAACGCTACAGTGTTTGCTTTCTACATCAGCAACACCTGCCTGCCTCCCCGACAAAAGAGGAATCTTCAGAAACAAATGCAGCTAACAACCCAAATCTGTCCCAGCATGCACCTGCGACTGAGGTTTTCTGATTGAAGCAAAAATATTTAAATAGAGAGATTAAATTTAATACACCCTGTATTTTTAGTACAGCTAATCATCATCCCGATAGCGTAGGAGGTTTAATTAAACTGAGATTCAGCCAATAATTAGGTGAGAACCAATCAAGGCCATGCGCTGGATCAGTTCAGTAAACAGTGAGTGGGAGCATCAGCATGCACAAAATCACAGAGACAAGAGCTGTGACTCACAAACATTCACCCAAGAATAAACAAGTCTCATTAACAGCAGATACAAATAGGCTGGGAAATGAAGCTAATTAAAAAACAGCTTTGAGTTTCTGTTTTTAGGCAGTTTGTGCTCGCGGTTTCGATATTATCAACATGTACGGAGGGAAGAAAATAAACAGAATGTGATAAATATAACAGGCACATCATAGTAGATGGTTAAACAGTGAAGGTTATTGTAAACAATCCTTGAAGCTTTTGGTAAAGAGCGACTGTGTGTTTTGCCTTTTATCTCATTTCCAAACGCTAATTCAGTGATAGACTGTGTAACAAGACAGGAAGGTTGAAGAAAAATTAGTTTTTTAAATGTTCTGTAGGAGCTGGATGAGAAGACCAAAACAAAACTCCTTCTGCACATCTTGTACATGTAACTAATGACGGGTTTTAGGTGTGATGATAGTAACTTTGACAGACAAGTGCTTCGTCCAATCCCATGCATTCTTTGATAACATCCTGTTTGACAAAAATAAAGAGCTCAAACTAATTTGTTGCTGAAAATGTTTTGGTGGCAGCATCTGTGTTGTGCTGTCACCCTCTGGTGGGAGAGCTGGAAGGTGTTTTTGTTACATTCGGCTGAGTCTGTTTATGTTGAGCGAAGTCGCACCGAGCATCAGCACAGCTGTGAAAGTGGTTCAAAACAACTACATATCCAAAATATGACTTTGAGGCTGTGAACCGTAAACACTAAAGAAACATTGTTCATTGAGAAAACAATCTGTACAAGCATTCGGACAATAAAAATAAAAGATTAAAATACACGAGGTGCTCAGCTCATTGTTTCAGCCCAAATGATGCCAAATCAAAGTTCTGATAGGAGGAAATATCACGTTAGCATCAGTTTTCAGAGGTGACGTGATCCTGAGCGGTCTCCTGAAGACGGCTCACGGTGCCCGACAGGAACAGGAAGCTTTTCTTTCAAGTCTCTGGCAATGTGCAGGTATGAGCGGACGTTCAGTCTGAGTTTCACCTCCACAGAGGCAACAGTCCTCACTTAGATTGGCTCCACGTAATTGGCTGGGTAAAGACCCAGCTGGCCGTTGTCTAGGCGACCTTTACACCAGCCCTGATCGTCTTCGTCTTCCAGCTTTGTCAGCAAATCACCTTGATCGATAAAGAGGGACATAAAAACGCAGCAGGGGGTGATTAGATTAAACATCCGCCATGATTCACACAGTTTTCAACTAAAACATCAAAGAAAACAATCACATCTCCAGGACTTGCAAACACAATACCAGTTTTCTTTCTATGATTATTAAGATTCGTCACTGTCAGTCATAGTTGGTCACACTTCCACGTGTAAACAAACTGGCAGTTGAATGTGTGAATTGGATAAAACAGTCAATAATAAAAACTCCAGTGCAGTTAGATTAAAACAAATGTTTAAATGATTTATGTAAAAAATGCATCATCTGGAAAGCTGCAGATCATCTGTGGTTTGAGATCATTCTTTGGTAATCTAACTTTCTGCAATCTAATCTGAGATCCAACAACCATAATGATGAGAAGTATATTGAAAATTCAGTAACGAGGACCACGCCACAACAATTGGAGTTGATTGGTTTATTCTGAGTTAAGTAATGAAGGAAAATGAGGGTATGGAGGAATAAAATGGTTGAGGCTCATCTGGTTGAGTCTGGTGACTGGTGGCTAAGAAGGAGACTCGGGATGCAGGTTCAGTCAAAGTAGCCAACTTAGAACCTCTCTAGATGGAACCTGAAAAAACAAAAAGTAGAGGTGGGAAGAATGGATATGAAAGGAAGGATGAGGTACGGAATGAAGGATGACGACGGAGGAGGATAATGATGAACTGGTTTCATTTGTAATCGGACTGAATTGAGAGTTTGGGATTAAATTAGAATCTTTTACTATAGTGCTTTCAGATTATTGTGAATTTTTGCTGTGTAAATAAAGAGAATGAGTGTGATACAAATCAGTGGTGAGATGAGTAGGTTGAGTATAATAAGGGAGAGGGAGTGAGTAAGGGGTGAGGTAATGGGTGACATTAAGAGAAGGTTGGGTCAGAACCGTGTGGTAAATCATGCTGAGTGGGTGAACCAAAAGGCTTCCTCAGTAATAAGACCTGTTGTAAAGGCGTGTCCTTGCTTCTGAACAGCTGATGGTAAACTTCTTTGTTTCCGTTAGATGTTGGTGTTGTAACATAATCTGATGAAGTAATTTTGTTTGATAAACATTGTTTGTTGCAATTTTTCAGCCCAGGATGCAACACATCCCATGATGGCTGTGAAAACAATCAGTTTTAAGTCATTTACATAAAATAAAATGATTAATAGTTGCTTAGTTACTAACGATAGATTCAATGATCTGAGTGGTTTAGTTTTTTATGGTAAACCTCACGCAGTCCCGTATCTTTGTTTACCCACCTGCTCTGAAGCTGAGTTCGTCCTGCTCTTGGCCTTCGTAGTCATACAAAGCTTTGACTCTCACACCTTCGCCTTCACCTTCACCTTCGCCTTCGCCTTCATAAAACGGATTCGGTCCTCCGTTTGTGTCACTGCCGGAGTTCGAACCCTTCTGATCATCATCCGACCACTCTGTGGAAGCTGTGTACGCCTGGTTCTTCTCGTAGCTGCTCACGCTGAACACAAAATGTAACACATGAAAGTTTATATAATGATGCATCTGCTGCTGCTGCTTTCACTCTGTTCGATTCTTAAATATTTTTACTGTTTGTAGACATTTGGTAAGTCAAACTTAAATTAGATGTTTATTCTTTGTTGCAGTCATAATAAAAGTAAAAAATGTTGGATGCAGCAGAAAAATAATGCAGCAGGAGAATTAGGAATGTTTGGACATTAACTGGTTAAATGAACCTGCGTAAGACACAATTTAAAATGGTGCATTAACAGTCTGTACCTCCCCCGGTCTCCAGACTGAGCTTGGCTCACTGCTGTCTTCACATTAGTCAGCATGACGTCATTGGACTTCTTGGACTTTTCCCTTTTGGAGATGTTGTGAGAAAGGTCTGGGTTGTACTCCTGTGAGCAAACAAACAATCAAAAAAAAATAAATCAAATAAAACATAAAAGTTTAGGATTTCTAATATCTAGGTCCTAAAATGATGAGATAATAATTAACTAGTATGGTCAGTATCATTAATAAATGATGTCACAACTAATGTTCTATTATAGTGTTAGTGTGAATAAAGTGAGGAAAAATAATTAATAGAATAAGTTCCTTTTTCCTAAAATCCCTTTGAGGTAAAATAATGAAAAAATGTCATTAGGAGAATTTACATAATTAGTTTACCTCAAACTTAGGCCAGTTCATGTGCATACCAGGACCGTGAATATTGCTGAACCACTTCAGATCTTCTTGTGGACTGGCTGAAGTGATGGTTCGCTCAAGATCTCTGTATATTGTGGCATAACTGTGGAGACAGTAAGAAATCAGGATGTGCTGATGGATCAGCTGTTCTAACATGTTAATGCTTTAAACTGGACAAACCTTTGGTTCTCGGTGAGGTTGAGGTGGCGTTTGACATCCAACAGCACCTCTCGGAGGAAGCTCAGTCTCTTCTCTTCAAACTGCTGGCACTGGTTAAACACCTGCTCCATGTTCTCCATGTACTGCGGTGTGCACTTATTCAGCTCGTCCAGGGTCTTCTCGTACCTCTCCTTCGCCTACGTGAGTCACACACAAGCTGAATGCTTATCACAGTTCAGGAGCGGGAAGCTTGACTCAGTAATGAACAGAGTCCACTTTAGATAAATGTAAAGAAAAGATATAGAAGGGTGCATGTGTTGAGTTCGTCACATATTAACAACACTAACAGCAACTCTGCAGCTTGAAAAAAACATGACATCTGATTTTTCTTGAGCTTATAAGAAGTGATCTTCTCACCTTCTGTGAATCCTGTTTGCACTTGTCTAACTTCTCCAGAAGCTTCTTCTGCTGCTCAGCAGGCGCCGAAGCTTCTCCTTTACTGTTGGCCTCTCTGCTAGCTGCCAGCTTCTCCTCTTTGCAGGCCATGTGGTACGACTTCTTAGCAACCTCGACCTGAACAGCACAGATGATATAAAGCACCTGATCAGGTCTGCAGTAAATATAATTAATTTTTTGGTATAAAATATTTTTTACTGGAATAAAGAATGATCACATATTTCTTATTAAGCTGTAAACTGTTGTTTAATCTTAGAAACTCACCGATTTTTTAAATATCTACAATAAAAACCATCATAACTAGTTTCCTAAAAGTTATTTTAAAACCTTTGTAGAAGACATTAGAGCTTTATTTATTAGTTCTGGTGAACTGATTTGGTTATAAAGAGTATTTACTAACGTTCTGTACACAGCTCTCACCTCCTTCAGCTTCTTGGCCCAGGGTTTCTGCGCTTTCTTAAAGCCTTCGTCTGCCTCTTTGGTCTCCTTGAATCCTCCCATCATCTGTTTGTGGTACGAGTCTTTCTGCCAGTTCTTCACCTTCTCAAAGTCTTCGTTGATCAGGTGGTTCTTCATTTCCTGGTGAAGCTCGCTCACCCTTTCGGCCTCAGTCATCACCGCCACCCAAGCTTGCTCCACTGTGCCGTACTGAGGACCTGGAGGAGGGATGGAGGCCGAGAGCAGCTGTGAAGATTTATTTCAACACAGAAACCCAAAACAAAATGTTCCATGTGAACATTGATTTTGAACTACCTTTATCTACCAGCTGCCTCCATCTCTTGGACCACTCAGTCAGCTGCTGTGCGTAGGCTTTTTCGATTTTGGCACGTTCCTGGATGCAGTTCATCAGATCATTGCAGAGTCGATTCCCATCGTCGATGCGTTTCACTGTGCGTCTGTAGTTTCCGACCTTACACAACAGCAGGAGATCATTGTGTTAGTTTAATGCAACATGCCATTAGTTAGCCCAGCCCTTATTTAACATGTGTGCTGAGGAATCACTTACTTTTAAAGAAACCTACAAACAAATACTGAAGTTTTTGAAACAAAAATGACTGTGTGAGACTTTGAGATGTGACTTTACTCTGATAATCTGCAGGTGTTACACTGAACAGCAGGAAAGAGGCTGCTACTGCTGCTGCTGTGAGGAATTATACAACGGAAAGCAGAGGGTGGGGTGGTGTCATATAATTTACAACTCTCTGTGGACGCAGGATCAGCACCTCCCACTGAGCTGATAGTTTTGCCCAGATACTGAGGCACACAGATAAAGTAGCAGAAACTCTGTGTACTCTTATTATTTCTCACCTTTGTGATTTTGAGCAATTGAAAACATTTTTCTTGTTCAGTGTCTGATAGGTGTTTATCTTTAATTCACTCTGAATGACATTCTGCAAACCTTCTATTTGGACTAAAGCAGCTGGAGGATAAATGACCGTCTTTAACACTAAGACTTTGCTTCAGCAGCAGCAAGCTGAGTCAGCGATAAGCAGGCAGCACTGCAGCAGCTCTAATGTGATGCAGACACAGACAGTGATGAAGTGACTGTGTGCTAGTAGCAAACATTGTTACTGCTTCAGCTGATTTCTGAACACACACATGGGTTGAAGCTAAAAGGATAAGAGGAAACTGGTTTGAAAACCTGAAAATTGTGTTTTTTCTCTTGTTTGAAACGTATCATGTGTATAAACTAAGTGGCGGTAACACAGCAGCATGCATTCTGTCTTTCAGATTCCCAGTTCACACACTGTGATTAGTCACCAGTTCTTATAAATAATGAATGGTTTTTCTCGGAACTTGAAGCTCAAATTACCCGTTACTCTTTGTGTTGAATAAAGGTTGTTGATGATGTAACTTAATGGAAGAAACCAAGAACAACATAAAACCAGCTGAGAGAACTAGGTAAATATCTTTACTTTGGAGAAAATATGTACAGCTCTCAACCTCTCCTGTTAAAAACATCCTGCCTTCCTTTTTATTTTGATGTTGAACATTTTGGGATTTTGAACTGGCGTTCAAGTCCAGCTGGACATGTGAACATCAAATCAGGACTTAAAACCGTTTTATGTGGTTTTCCACATATTTTATTATATGGAATAAACTTCCAGCTGATCAACATTAATAAACTATCAAATACTGGATATTATCTGGATCTTTTGGTTTATACAGTGAAACCCCGCCCTACGGACACCCTTCGGGAACGGACACCCCTGTCCAGCGGACAGGCCCAGCGTTTTTACTACTTATATAACCCCACTGGAGCAGACACCCCGCTGTTCAGGACAACGGACACTTTATTTCTGCCCAAAAAATAAAACCAGTGAAAATTCAACCCACGGACCAGGAGGACCCTGAGCTCAGCTGCCTCCACCAGCCATCAGCACCTGCTCCCAATCCATCGCATGTGCCAATGTGACCCACAAACTACTAGCGAGACCAACTTGTGACTCCAACTACGATGAGTTGAAGTAAACAAATGACAACACCTCTGCTTCCAAAACCATTCTGAACTTTACACAAACGTCAGTAAAGCAAATTTAAGCACATTTAACTTAACATGTATTAAGAAGTAATATTTTAAAAATCTTCCCCTCTAACACAAAGAAATGACCAGAAAGCGAAACCCAAAACTCTCCTGCTCGCTCACTGTTCTCATGTTTGAATAACGGCACCAAAACATAACAGTTTGTCAGTTTGCTGAGAAACTGTGTAGGTGTCAGATCTTGATGTGTGAGTGTGAAGCATCCAAAGATCAGTGAGCCAACCCTCTTGATAGATGTGATACTGCTGACTTCATGTCAGATTTATGAGTGCCTACACTCAGCTGATAAACGAGGCTGCGGATCTTTCTCCTTTTCACCTTCTCTATATGAAGGAGGTTTGCTGGGAGTTCATCACGCGCCGGCGTCAAACCCGAGTGAGGTTTAATCTGTCAGAACGTTCTCTCTCACCTCCCAGAAACTGTCTGTGGTTTCCTCCTGGCTGGCGTACTCGTCGTAGGCTCCAGACATGGTGGCAGATTTGGCGGGGGGGGCTTCAGGCTGTCGGGGTCTGCAGCAGAGTGACGCTCTTCATGAACTGTCAGAAGAAAAATGAAAAGAACTTAGATCATAAAACTGACTGCTGTGTGAAGAACAGCATGTGAGGAAGAAGAATTAAAACAGACATAAAACCTCCATTTGATCTTATGAATCAGATTAAAAGCTTCAAAAAAAGTTGCAACATAAACCAAATCAGTAATATTCAGAATTCTATCTGAAATATCTCCTTTTACCACTATACTGTTATTTACAATTATCTTAAACAGAACGATTTTTCTTATAATGCCACAAATTCACAATCAAATGTAAGAATCTGTGACTAGAAAACAAGTAATTCTCCAAACGTCACGCTACAGGACGTCATTTCCTCCATCAACCTGATCACAACCGAACTCATAAATAAACACTTCAAACTGCAACAAGAAAATTGTAAAAATGATTTCCTACTTATCATCAGGGCTTCACTAATCAATCAGAGAGTATGTGGAATCAGCTCAGTTTTAACTGACCAGTGTCTGAACTACAAATACACTTATATTTTCATTCTCATATTTTCCCAATATGAATTCATTAAAGTTAAGTAACTATAATGAATCTAGAAAAGAATATCTGCAGGTATATAATATACATATAATTACTGCGATTAGCAGGAAATCTTAAATGACCAAAATCAGTTTTAACAGATCTGATAAAAATGGAAATGTTATGCTGAACCAGTCTCAGCTGCCTTAAAGTAGATGATTGCTATATAGAATACTGTATGTAGATAGTATAGACACTGATAACAGTTATATTAGTACAATGTTCAAACCACAGCGAAAACAATCAATGGTGATAATGGGAAATAAATGCTGGTTGCAAGTTGCAACAGTGTAAAACGTTTTACAGCACTTTCCACACAATATCTGATGAGTTCTTGTTCTCAGAATCCCACAACCACCTTCCCAATCTGGATGCGTCTAGCTCTGTCTCTGCTCTCCTGTAAACACTTTGTCAATAAATGTAATTACTGGCTATTAATTTTCAGCAACATCGACTCAGCTGGTTATTTTATTGTTTCTTAACTACAGTCATTTCAGAAGTTCAACTTACGGAATAACATGAGTGCCAAAGTGAATCGGAGTCTGCATGTCTGTTCTAAAAAAAAAGAATCATTTGTTTCTAAAGGAAAGTCTCAGAGTAAAAACTGTAACATTATTCTGCAGCAGTGTCACGCCCACCTCCATCAGTTCATGTTCTGTTTACAATTCACACTGTAATTTTAAAACAATATATGTTGTCAAACTGGCCTGAAACCAGCAGAGATTCATAGCTGACTCTCCATAAAGACTAATTAACATCTGCCAGTTCTATAAAAACATCAGACTTTAAGGTAAGACATCCTGATATCCCCTGGTGTAAAAAAGAAATATGCCATTTTAGTTAAAATAATAAATAATAATTAAAATAATTTCAATAAAGTTAGATACAAGGGTTCATTTTGGTCGTTTGATATACAAATACAGACATAAATGTATATTTTTTCATTTCATGTCATTTTAAAGGCTAACTGGGACTGAATGATAAGTTTTATTCACTTTAATCTGATATTTAACAAATAAAGGAAACCTGGTGCTTTTCTGCAGCCAAATTTTACATGAACTTTTCATACAAGTGCATAAAACACAGACACTGAACAACACAGAGATGTTTAACAAAAACATAAGATGTGAGTTATGAATGTGTACAAATGAGACACAAACAAAACAACCCAAAAAACACAGAGACAATGATTCTAACAGAACGGAGAGCAAAATAAGATGCAAAGTGTCAATGCAAACAAAATGGATGGAAAAACGAGAAAAGAGGAGTAACTGACTGACTGAGCTGTTCTCAGTGCAGAGAAATGCCATCTGCAGAGACAGCTGCTTCCATGGAGCCTCTGCTGGAATACTAATATCGATAAACAGATGATGTGACACACAGAGCATTTGATATGGATTTGGATGGTGGCGCAGTATTGGCTGAAGCTCCCAGCTTAATGCTGAGAAAGTGTCTCGCCTGAGATGGACGACAAAGTTTACGTGTCAAATGAAAAGTTTGGCATTTAGAGAGAGAGATGTGATTTCCTGCTGTGAGTTTAATGAGGTGATCGATACTGTGTTTATGTCTGTTGCTGGACTTGAAACGAAAGTGGAAGCAGGTGGTTTTACGCAATAGTCATAACATTCTTATTTACACTAAACGGAAACTGATGTAAAAATTTAGAGAAGACACAATTTCTGATCAAGAACAGTTTATTTATTGAACCTTATATTTGTGTAAATTTCCATTGGGTGGTGACAGGAAATGCCTTACAGTAAGGAAAAACCCCAGAAATTAATTTTAAAGCTTCCTGACAAATAAAAGAAGCTGCTAACGTTGACCTGACATGCTCATCAGGATCAAAATTAAATCAATCACATAGAGACATTAAGATTCTGTTTTATATTTCGAAATTTTACCTTCAGTTTTGGGCTTTTCTGAGGAAAACAGGCTTTTAAGAAGACTGATAGATTTAAAGGTTATTACAGTATTAACACATAAAAAGGTGTTAAAAATATCGAACAATAGGAGAAGCAGTGGGGATGTGTTGTGATGGGAGGTCAGGGGGAGGGGTGGAGTGTGTGATCGGTATTTGGGTCAAACGTGGACCGGAGGATGGAGCGACACATTTCACAATGAAAGGCAGAGATGAAAAGAGGAAATGAGGCGAGTCACATGACAATCCAAAACAAATCTAGAATAAAGGTACATGGAGGAGAGTTTAAACAGATTCAGGCAAAACAAACGGCTCTGCAGCGTTGCAGCGTGGAGAGCGAGCCGGAGAAGTGGGTGTTTATTATGCCTGCTTGAGCCATTAGCTGAATGCTGGGGGGGGCTTTTGTTTAGGATAGCCTTTGCTTAATTTGAAGGCTGTTTGTAGAACAAAAAATAATCACTAGCTAGCTTCTTCCACTTTTTATCAAAGCCATCATGCAGACAGAAAGTAAGTGAATCTGAGTCTGGGGACTTTTTCAATGTAAATAAACACCTTCCTAAAAACCTCAAATGCAAGCAGAACTTTCCAAGGTTTAGTTACCACCACGCAGCTTTGACTCAATCTCTTCTCTTTCCCCTCTTTTTAACGTAAAGACAACAGTCTCTGTTCAGCATCCACATCCTCACAAACCTGCAACAGCATCGTGAGAGTCCATCTGGCTGCTGCGTGTGCAAAGGCTTCAAAATCAGTTGCTTCAACACATCCAAGTGAGTTAGACCCCAAGACAAAGGCTGTAAAGCCCCAGAGTGCAGAACACAACCCCCCACAACAGCAACAAAAGCCTACCTCCACTCCTCCATGAACAGCGACTGAGGGTACGGCTTGAAAAAAAGAAAGAAACACGTGGGCTCCTCTAGCAGACAGCCCCGCTCTTCATCGCCTCCCCTCCTCTGACTTTCTGTCTTGATGGTGCATCAGCGTGCAGAGCAGGAGAAAAAGGAGTCACCCACCCTGATCTGGGATCTTCCTGCCTGGAGCTACAGGGAGAAGTTCATGTGTGTCTGTGTTTCTCTGAGATGGAGCGATAATCCGGTGGCGTTTAATGGCTCAGACAGGAGCAGCAGCAGGACAGGGAGAGGAGGCAGAGAATGGGGGGGTGGGGTCAGTGAGCTGTTGATCAGGAGCTGCACCACAGAAGCTTTAGAATGAAAACGTGAGGCGTTTAATGACCCGGGTTTGTGTGGGGCATTGAAGGTTTCCTTATGATCATTTTAAATAAGGACCTAAGGAGGAGGTGCATGTTCACGGTTAGTGGACTGATTTAACACACGTAAACTCTTTGGAATTTCTATGGCATCCTGAAAGCTAATGTACTGTTGGTATGACACCCATAAAAAGATGAATAATTAACTTATAAAGAGATTCCAAGCAGATACAAACCTTGTTGAGCCTCTTTCTAAGCATTCCAGAGGGTTCTAAAAGTAGCAGAAACCAATTAACCCTGAACAACTGCACCAAGGATTAAAGACTCTATAACGCTGTTTGACATAAACACATGCTGCTTTAATTATATAAAACTTCCATCCCAAGCATCTATGTCTGAATACAGGAAAGTAAGAAAATAAAAGTTCTCCAAAACTGCTGAATCCATCCACTGATTCTTCCCTGAAGCCCCTCTGAGGAGACCTGTCTCTCATTCTCAAAATATCACATTTAAACTGCTTCTGATTGTTCTGGTTCACTTTTCCAAAAACACGCCACAATCACGGCAGGAGTCAATCACATGAGGACAACAGACTATACACCAACAGACACGAGTATCATCTGTCAAACATGGAAACCGATTCAAAGCTTTAACCTGATGAAACCGTCGAGAAAAAACAATCAAAACATACAAACAATTTTATTACAATATATCAGATTTTAAAAATCAGTAAAAACTGTCTCAGAGTCAATTTCTCATTCTGACTTTCTAGAAAGCTTAAAAACAGCTAAAGACTGACCATGTTAAAAAATGTCGGCATGATGTTATTTGAGGTCCTTCAACTAGTTTTTATTTTTACATCTTGGGGATTTTCAGCTCTCACCGTTCTACCTGAACACACAGTAAATTAGACTGGAATCAGTTATTGATCACCACCTTCTACAACCTCGTCAAACACGAACCTTTTCGTTTTCGTCTGAGCGTTCACACATACCTCCTGTAGACCTGAGATCTTGGCCCCAGCTCGTTTCTCTCCCCCAGGACAAACTTTCTGCTGATGCCCTCATCACATTTAGGGCCTATTTATAGAGCCACATTCATCAATAATTCACAGAGCTGTGTAAACAGATAGAGACAGCTAACGTGACTCATGTGCAGAAACTCTTTAAGGCTTGATGTAATCTCACGTCACTGAGAGGACATTTGTATGATAAAACAAAGAGAACAGTGTGATCGACAGATATGAGTTTGCACTAATGATATAATGTGTTTAAAGCCATAAAGGTAGTTGGTGTGTTCAATCTGTGAGTCATGCTTGTAAACAAACCTGACAAGACATACCAGGCAATACAAATATATGTAAATGTTTGTATAGAAACAAACTTAAAATAGTGCCGATGCGCCATTAAATTCTACTATATAACATCAAGTAATAGATTACAGGCTCGTCACCTGGGAGGTTGTAAATGGTTCCTCGGTGTAACCTCAACGCAGGAAGTTCAGATCAAATCAAACTCGAGGAAAACTTTGATATTTTAAGTTTGGTGTAAAAACAAAATGGAGTTTTCAGTAAATGCAATTTCTTTTAAACATAAAGAGGTTTGTGTGAGTTCTTACTAGTGGACTTTTTAACCACTTCTGACTACAAGCTGTTAAAAATAACTACATCTATAAAAACATCTATATGAATCATTTGAATTCAAATCAAACTAAAAGCTAATGAAATAAACGATCCATTAAAAATTACAGACTAACTGTAACAATAATAACAACACATATTGGTACAGTACAAAGCAGATTATTAAACCTTGTGGGTTCCTCTTCGTCCTCGACAACGTCAGTCTCAGGGATTTCTGACAGATTTCAGCAGAACTAAACGGCTCGTCTCTGCTCACCTCCACTTCTGACACATCCAGCCGTCTCACACGCCTTTCCAACACTGCTTACAAGCCCAGAAGGAACTTTGAAAGGACACTTTGAGCTATCAATGATTAGCCAGCTGTGTGTGAAGGAGGAGGCTGAGAGCACTCCCTGGTCTTTTTTAAGTGACCAACAGGAGTGAGTTGGATGGAGATGGGCAGGAAGGGCAGATAAATGAGACAGTGACATGGAAGATCTGATAAAGAACCATTCTGTGGAGCCGGGGTATCAGTTTATCTCCAAATGATCAGTCCAGAATTCTGGATAAGGAGATGAAACAATCTCAGGCAGAACATTTTCAGAATGAGGCCAGAAAGAATCAAAGACAGTAAGCTGAAGTCAATCCTGCAACCCATTAATGACAAACCTCTGCTGGTGCTTATTGAAAGGGAGATACAGTAAATCTGAGTAGTGAGTTTACAACAACATGCAGAGACACCGATGGTCCTGCTGAAGTGATGAAAGAGCCTTAGACATCCAGCTGTCTGTCCATACAGACAGAAGGTCTCTGAGTATCTAATCACGTTTCTCCCAGCAGGCATTGCTCTGTTTGACCCCAGACTTTTATTATATTACCACAGGAAGCAACTTATAAGCAGCATGCAGGCAAAGAGAACCGGCAGCGGTCAGTTCTCACACACCCATACAGAACAATCTCCTAATGGAGTCTGTTTTTCCAGCTGTGGTATAACGATATTCTTTTTATGGATTTAATTGAGCAATTCAGATAGAAATGGAGAGGATGTAACTGTTACAACTGGTGGTGGCCAGGCTCTGAAAAATATTTGCCCTTTGCTAATTTTGTGATAATGCTGCTGACGTTTTATTGGATATTAAAAGCTTCCGGGCAAAGTTAACAAAAAAGAAATCCTCAAAAAAGGAGATTAAACGGATTTATCAGATGGAACATGTTTATAAGTGAACTTTAAGGACTTTGTATGTAATAAACAGATGTGAGATTAATATTGTCTCTTGCATCTCGATAATCAAATTAAATTTAAATTCCCCAACTAAACGTGATTCCTCTATTTAGGATTTGAACACAAACAGGATTAAAATAAACTGAGGGCTAACATTTAAAAACCACAATCTCCAAATTTAGAGCTCTATTAAAGATGGAAATCAAAAAGAAATGAAACACATTAAAGCTTGGTATGATGAGCCGGGCTCTAATTCTGTACTAAGTCACTTTCCTGCAGCTTTCAAACCTTTATCACATGATCTTCAGAAACATTTGAGACTGACACGACAGAAACACAAACCTCCAAAAGACATCAACAGAGGCTGGAAGGCCATAACATAAACAAAACAAAACAATTTGAATATGTTTCACACCAAAGAAAAGAAAAATCCTCATGTTCATGCAGTTGGTTGTGATTTACCACTTAGCACTCACTTTGAATCCCGTTTGTTAGACTGCAGAGTCTGAAGAGTTCAATCATTGCATCCTCCAGGGACAGCAAAGCCTCAAAACTTTGCATCCGAAATATGTTTTAATCAGTGAGCAGTTTGACTGCATGCAGAGAGACAGCGTGGACGAGACATTTACTGAAGCCTGGGGTCTGAAACAGCACACGCCAAAGATGCTGGATGATACGAACTCATGCTTCGCAACAAACTCAGTGGGCGAAATATGAGGTGAGTCAAAGACAGTGTAGCTGCTAAAAGCTTCAAGAGGAACACACACACACACACACACGCACACACACCTCTGAGATTCACAGAGGAAACACCATCATGATTCAATGAGGTGGGAACGAACTAGAACGGTTCTATTTAAGAGTGAAAACATTGAATCATAAAAGTCCCAAAGAAGTTCTGAATATTATTTTTAGTTATGAGAGATACTACAGTTACTGTTAGGATTCTACATTTGTAACACTGTAATAAACATTTAAAACACTGACTTACTGTGTAAAGAAGCTATTTTTGCAAAGTACATAAAAATATGCAATATTAGGTTATTTATCTGAACTATGGCAATAACCATTACTGTTTATCCAAATTACTGGCAGAATGTTTCATAAAATTATGAAAAATAAGAAGTTACAGAAAAGAGTTTATTAAAAAATATTTTATTTGAAATGAATCAGCAAAATTCTCCTCGAGCTGATCGATAATAGAACCTACAGAAAACTAAAAGTTTTCAGAAGTTGAGATTAAAAGTTTGTTCTTTGTCTTAGATAATATTAAATGTTGAAGTTAGAAACAACTGATCTTGTAACGGTTGTTTTGGTTGAACTCAAATGCACAGGAATAAGACAGAAGGATATTTTAAAACGTTTATTTGGTGGTGAAGCAAAGACAGAGAGCAGAAGACGAGACAATGACGAGACCCTCCTCTGTGACGAGCAGAGAGGATCAGTCCCAAAGACAGTCCAGGATCAGAAACAGAACAATCCATTGGAGTTAACGGAAACCAAATCCAATCATCCAAAACAGTCAACAAACAGTGGTCAAAACTTCAGTGGTGCAGAACTTGACAGACTTGAACAAGGCAAGAGACGTGGTCTGAAATCCAAACAAATATGATGCATAAGGGGACAGACAAAGGTGCAGTCAAAAACAGTGTTGGTACGCTTTATGTTACAAAATCAGATGTAAACAATATTACAGAAATCAAAAGTCAAAAAGAAACGCTATGACTGATAAAGATACCTGAAACTAACAGAGATCAAAACGAAGGTGAAACCAAACAAAACATGGACGGATCAGTTCTTGAGTTTAATTCTGATAAGTTCAGTTCTGATAACATGAACTCATTTATCAGAACACCAGGGTCAGAAGTTTCTCCTTTAACCTGACTGACTTACTGTAAGCTGGTGAAATTGTGCTGTACAGGACAATCACCGATAAACATAGTTACTATGGCAACATCAAGCCTTCCTCCATCCTCCCTGCTTTTCAATAAAGTGTTTTACAGGCATTATAAATCTGATGTGCTGAAGTCTCGGAGGAGCAGAGACAACCAACAGCCTCTAATAGCTTCCACTTGTTCCACTTAAACGTGAGATGGCTTTCAGAACGTACCATCTCCAACAAAGATACTCCAGAGACTCCTGCAGCGTTCGCTCAATGATCCTCTCACCAACACTCAAGCAAAGAGAGCTGACTCATCTTCAGCCACAGCACAAACATTTATCACAAACATTTATCACCCAATGAGACACTTTGAAACAGCCAATGCAGCCGCGTGCCTCCTGAAAGTGGACTGTGGAACTTCTGCTAGAAATATTCTCATGCATGGAGTAACTACTGTTTTTATTCTCCACAAGACTCATGATCTGAATGAGTTTGACATGCATAAGCAATAAAAACTATTTATTTTTCAAAAAATTGTAAATATTATTCCAAAAAAGAAGTCCCTGAAGTGTTAAAATAATGTCTTTTTCTGTCTTTAAACTTCTTCTGGCACTGAGACAAATTGTCATTAGACAAAGGCTAATATTTTAATTGCCAAAAAGCCTTCCAATTAGACACTAATAATTTAATCAAAATAGAACTTTTCTCCATTTGTTGTATTACATTTATGAAACATGATGAATTCTTGTTGTAAATATACAGCAATATTTATTCAATCCTGATCAATTTGAATTTAATACAATTTAATTTTAATTTAATTTAATTAAAAGAAGCAGCACCTAGTTTCTTAAATATTCATTTTTTACTGGTAATTAATCAGCTGAATCGTGGATTTAATATTTTATTTATGACATTTTAAAAAGCATGTCTATTTCAATTACCTAATTCACGAGATGATGCTTTCACGTGACTGTTTATCCTTGTTTAGGTCCCTGATATTCAGTTTATTACTGAAAACTCAAACAAGAATATATATAAAAGACACTTTGCATTTTTATTAGAAATTTTCAAAAAGTCTGTTTTAGCTCAAATGTTTAAACGCATAAAGAAAAACTGAGGCGATTTAATGGAGGTTAAGAAGCTGCATGTTGGGGCTGCGTTTGCTGCTGATCTGCTGTTTTACAGTCTGCTGGTTCGATTCCGCTGATTCAGGATGTGAGTGCAGAGGTGAAGATGCCACCTGTGCACACAAACATAGAAGAGCTGTTTTTTTTTTTTTAAATCAATACATCAACTGCAAACTCATGTTTCCTGAGCAGATCAAATAGAAGCTGCTGTACAAAACCAAATTAAAATAATACAAAATAACAGTTATCATTTGTTAAATCTCTCACTCCACATGTAACAATAGGATGAACAGCATCGTCCAAGTTTTTAATGGAAGTCCCCCACTTTTACTAAACACCAGCACCTTTAAACATGTGACATGATGTGAACACTAACGAGTACAAACCCTGAAACTTTCATGAAATGAACCTGTCTGTGTGTTACAGTCACTGTGAGGATCCGATCTCCAGCTCCAGTTACCCTCACAGTTCAAAACAAAGTCCAACCCAGTTCCTCGTCACTCGGCCTGCAGGTCTAAGCAGCTGAGCACGATTCAAGTAAAAAATCCTCCTAACGAATACTCATCAACAGATCATCGTTTTTAAAAATATGTACCAACTTTGCTTATCTGTACTGTTGCAGCAGAACCTGTTTCTGTTTATCAGAGAAAATAAAACTAAATAGAAATTTATTAATTCAAAGCTGAGCTAAAATGGCAAAGCACAGGGTGTCTAAATCCATCTACTAGATTACAAAGACCGAAGGGACTAATAAAATCTAAACTGCTTCCTTTCAATCATCTAACATCATCTGGGACAAAGCGAGAGCAGCAGATGTGATGCATTAAGCTTGTAAAAACAAATGAAAACAGCATGTAAACTGTTGTATCTGTCCCCACTGGGACTAACATGGTCATAATTCTCTACATAGGCAGAGACATGGAGAGGAACGACTTAAGGTTCAGTCTAATTAATCACATTAATGGTGACACTTCATCTGTCATTGTCCTAAAAAGAACCAGGAGGAGTTCAACTAAATGCTACAAATCAAATGAGTGTTCCTCATTTTTCACGTCGATTAATCCAATTAGACACTCATGTAAAATCCTCTCAAGTGTCTGAGTAAAGAGACAACCGCCTCTGTCTATGAGGAAAATACTCAAATCCACAGATATTCTGAGCTTTTACTAAAAGGCTTCACTTACTGAGAATTCTCTAAATAAACTAGTTAAAGCAGAGCAACGTTTGTTTGGGTTTAATTAGGGTAGATGGGTTGGTTTAATAAGCAGAAAGGGTCTCAGATATTTTGTCATAATGAAAGAAAGAAAAATAAACAAAAAAGATGATTTCAGCTCAGTTTATACGTAATTAGTGCATGATTGGTGAGGTTCAGTGAGATGCAGCTGGATTTACTCTCACAAACATTACCTAAACTGGATAATAATTAGTTTATTAACTTGTAAATACAAGCCAGAAAATCCAATAATAACAGAAAAGAAAACAACACTGATCATTTGTAATGTTCATTTGATTGTTTATTTGAATGACTGATAAATTCTTTACACTGTCATTAGCAGCTCTGAGGAACAACTGATTGTTTAGCTTTTGAAAATGATTTACTAAGGCCATGAGATGTTTCTGTCCAGCAGCACAGCAGAAAAAGAAAACTTGCATCGTTCAACTCCAAACTAAAAGCAATCTGTACAAAGTTCATTTCTGTTACTTAAAACCTGCTGCTTAACAAAGTGAGTGGAGTGTAAAGGACACAGGCCTGGAAATTAGTACACAATCTCCATCTCGTTGCTAACAGCTCTGTAAGCGCTGGTGGAGAGCAGCTGAGGCCAAACACATCATTAACTACTTGGTTTTGCATTTCTTGCTATTTATGGGACTTTTCTTTTGAATAACTGAGTGCAACGATGCAAATTGCTTCCTGAATCCACCTTCACCAACTTCACCTCCAGCAGGCAAACAGGACAACAACAGTTCATAATACCAAACCTCAAGGACCCAAGACCCTCTTTAATTTCACAAAACTGAGGAATAATCACAGTAAATAATAAGAATGATTCTTATTTTGAAATAAAATACCATTTAACTTCAAATATGGTGCTTAGATACAACTTTAAAAGCACCAAATATAGAATTGCAAATTAAATTATAAACCAAGAAAGTCATGTAAAAGGTTTGAAAGACTGTTTGACTTAGAAGAACTGAAATAAAACCAGAAGCATCCAACAATGTTTTTAAATCTTCATTTGTTTGTTTTAAGTCTCTTTAGAAATAATTTATGTTCATTTCTTCTTGTTTTCACAGTCTCACAGTATTGTTTCACCTCTGGTATGAATTGTTTGTTATGTTTATTCAGATGATAAGAAGAGGACAAGCAGGCCCCTGATTCTTTTGGCCCTTGCATGTGTCCATTTAATAGTCCAGTGTCTTCAGCAGGATGTTTGAACATCCGAGTTCAGAACCGTGGACAGAGATCACTCTGAAATAAGAGTCTTTTTAAAATGAAGGTCAGCAGATCAGACCTGTTCTGACACCACCAGCTCTCCAGCAGTTAATCAGAGAAATAACTGAAGTGAAAAAGGAGAGTTTTCCCTTAAGAAAAGCTTTTTAAAAATCATTGTAAATGTCCCCACTTCCCTCTGCAGCAATCTGCTGGTTCTCCAGCTCCCACTGGAATCAGTAGACACTTACCAAATGTATTTTCTTCAGAAAACAGTAACAAAAATCTCCATATTCTTTGTGATTTTTAATGTGAAATAAATCATTTGAAGCAGAAAACTGCAATTCTATATTTAACTGCGACAAAACAAAAATTTAAAAATCATACTGTTTTTTGTTTCTTTGTTTCAGAAAAGAGACAGTTACCAAATTTTGTAATTATTGGACTGACTAGATTCTTCGAAAGCAAATCCAATGCAGCAACATTTGCTGTAAAATCGAGCATTATCAAGCTAGCTGTTAACTCGCTCATGAGAGATTATAAAAACAAAGACAACATACCTGAAGGAATTAATAATCAAGCTTCTTTTACTGTGTTAATTTTTCTTCATAGTGTTTTGTGAGAGCTACCTCTGTTATGGTAAATGTTTAGCTGAAGGAGCCGCCAGATGGGGGATGGTCCGATGACTTAAATCAAGCTAGCCAAAAGAGTAAAAATAATTTCCGGGAATCTCTTTCAAAATAAAACAATAAAACGTCATTTGAGTTTCAAACTCAGAAATATATTCGCATGGGATGTAAGGTGTAATACTTTCACTTTAAATGAAGGGATGTAAAATATGTTGCTAATAAAATATTAATAATAAATGTGTATCTTAAGTCGTGTGTAATCAATTTGTGTCCCAGACGAGAGACAACGTTTTCAGGAAGACGAAAAACGTATAGTTGTCTTTTTTAATTTGTTTTTGCTTGTTTGTAAATTACTTGAATAACTATGTATTTATGGCCGCATGCTATTGTTATTAATGTCGTGATGTGCAGCCTTGATTTTGGTCGGGTGCACTAGCCCACCACATCAATAGGGGGCGCTACCCACTGACAGTTTTGAACCGAGTGGATGAATCTTCCGGATGCCCGATTTTCGTTCCTTCCGGCTCCGGTCCCTTCACAAGTGGAAAGGTAAAGACAAACTCGGTGTAAAAATCCAAAAATATCTTTACCATCTTGCATCCTAATATAAAACAATGATTTATGTTCGGTTGTTGTTGAAGATATAGAGGATGTGATTAACTTATTTTAAAGCTAAACACTCTGTAATCATAATTCTAAAACCTAAAAGTAGGGAAGTAAACCCGGCTTTGGTTATAAGTAAGGGCTGCCATTTTTCTTGCTAGCCGCAGCCTAACACTGTTATTTATGATGTTTTCTCACTATTTGTGTCAACGTTCAAAGCAGAAGATAGTATTTTTATTTAACATGCAGTTATTTACCCACATTCTGTCGCTTCGAGCAGATGCTGATGCCCAAGAAGAATCGCATTGCAATCTACGAGCTCCTCTTTAAAGAGGGAGTCATGGTGGCTAAAAAAGATGTTCACCTGGCCAAGCATCCCGAACTTGCTGACAAGAATGTGCCCAACCTTCATGTGATGAAAGCGATGCAGGTGAGAGACTGAAGGGTCTCGTGATGTACAGTGCTCTTCCCATCACCTGTTCAGGTGCACATGTGATGTGTGAAGCTGCAGTTTGTTCTCAATCTGCGACATTTGTAAATTGCATCAGATGTTTCAGCTGCAGATGTTCATTTTTAACCTCTGGTAATGGGTTCTTCAATGTGTGGTGGGAGGTGATCTCCAGTGGCACAGTCCAAAGTTAAAATTATTTTTAACAGCATGTTTTTAGGACATTGAATTGGCTGTTTCCTGGTGTCTCACTAAAAAGTGGTTATCTTTTCCCCTCCCAGGTTTCAGTGGGGTTTTCACTGCGATCTGTGATAATTTTGCATTCAGAGGGTTATTGGCCATTACCTTGACCGGGTCACCCGTTATGCATGTTAGTACCAGGCCTGAACTAGACAGGGTCTCCAGTGTCTCCCATAGTAAACTTTGTGATCAGAAGCTAAAAGCTGTTAAAGCTCATGCTGTTCTGCCTGCAGTTTGTTTTCGTACATCACACTGAACTGTTGTGTCAGTGTCTTTAATCGCAAAGAGAATTAAAGTTGTGTTGCTGTTGTGAAGGTCACCTAAAATTTTCTGCTCAAACTTTGAAATATTCTGAATATTTTAAAGGATGTCTGTCACTTAAAGAGATAAAATGTGCACATAAAATATGGTTGACTTTGACATATTACAGAAAAGAAATGTGTTGAGCCACGATGAAGAATGGGGGTGCCAAATTCTGCAGGATTTCAGAAGAACCAAAGAGGATTGAAACATCAGTTGTGCTTTTCTTTCAGTCTCTGAAGTCCTGTGGGTACGTCAAGGAGCAATTTGCCTGGCGTCATTTTTACTGGTACCTCACCAACGAGGGAATCCAGTACCTGAGAGACTTCCTTCACCTCCCACCTGAGATTGTTCCTGCCACCCTTCGCCGTCAGACCCGCCCTGAGACAGCAAGGCCCAGGCCCAAAGGTACAGCGCCCTCATACATGTTACTGTTACACAGCTGATTGATCATGATAATAAACCTTGTTTGGTGTTTGATTTGGTTCAGATTTTATTGCCCGTCTGTTTGATAAATATTTGAAATATGAAGTTTGGTTATTGTCTGATTTTTCTCGCTGTCTCCACTTCGGCCTCTTAATGCTGCTGTTTGTTTCAACAGTGAGACAGCAGTGTTTCACGCAAGGCGGATTTTCCTTAAGCATTTTTATTATTCTTACTACAGAAATGTGTGAAGTTAATAAAGCTTTTATTAAAAAACACTTTATTAACTTAACACATTTTAACATCTAATTTCAAAGGTTACATTTTTTAACTAAAACATGCATGTCTTGAATCTGATTTTTTTTTGTCTACAGGAATGGAGGGAGAGAGACCCGCCCGCCTTAACCGAGGGGAGGCTGACAGAGATGCATACAGGAGATCCGCTGCACCCCGTACGTAGAACACTGACGAGACCTTTCACACCATTAATGGACTGTTTATTCTTTTTCCAGTGAAGTTCTTTTGAATGTGTTTAATGAGGCAGTCTGAAATGTTGGTAAATACTCAGACTAATTATAAGGGGTGGTGTTTAATGTGTAAAAGCTTATTCTGAAAGAAAAGGTAAATTGAAATGCCTCACCAACTGAAACTTCACAAGTAACATGCGTTTTTTTTGGGAATTTATATTGTCAGACTGAAAGCAGCTGCTTGTTTATTTTTTTTTTTTCATATTCCTGTAAATGTGTTTAATAATCTGTTTAAAATAGTTAAACATTAAAATGTATTAAATTCATATTTAATCTTTTCAGCTGGTGCTGACAAAAAAGCAGAGGCCGGTGCTGGAGCTGCCACAGAGTTCCAGTTCGTAAGTGCTTTTCTTGTTTTTCCTGTTGAGTTAAAAAAAAACATTATTCTTCATCAGTTCAATGACGTTTCTCTGAAAGGCTTTATGTTTCCTAAGGGGACGTCAGGCAGCTGAAGTTTGCTTGTTTTCTGCTGTGAAGTGTAATTTGCATGTGTGGATTATGATTTGACTGATGGACGTTCTCTCTGTTGCAGAGAGGGGGCTTCGGACGCGGCAGAGGACAGCAGCCTCAGTAAATTTCACTGGTTTATTAACAATAAAGAAAATCAAAATACAAATTGTAGCTGTGTTATTAAATTTGGTTTGCGTATCATCACGGGGCACAAGTTACTGTAGGATAAAACAGATTAAAAAAAACATTAACTTGTTTCTTGAAGCTTAAGTTTAAATATCATGAAAGTTTTTCTTTGAAAAAGCAACAAAGATTCTTACTAACATGAATCCAAGTGAATTTTCTCAACTCAATTTCCTGATCACTTGAATGCTCTGTAACCATCTGAAGAAAAGTCAGCTGCTGCATATGGCGAGATTATGATCACTGATCCACTCTGATAGTGTTCAAGTTAATGCAGATTAACTGCCACCAGAACATCAGAGATCATGTAAAATTATTTCAATCATACTTTGTGGAGTTTGTGTCTCAGCTGTAGCTTCATCCCAGTGTTACTGTCTTTTAGTTTCATATTGATCAGTGACTTTCAAAGTCAATTTATCAGAGCAGAGAACGTTAATGATAAATTATGCAGTCTGAATTGCCTTCCTTTAATTTAAACCTGTCTTAATCTGGAAATAAAAGGTTCGCTGGAGATGGGATTTAACTTGATACTTATCCAGATAATCTGAGACATTTAGTGGAAGAATAAAAGCTTTTAGACTACATTTTTACATGGTGAGGAAAAATAAACCTCCACAGAACAGAAAAGGAACTCATTTCATTCAGTGTGAAGAATAAAATCATAAAGTGAGACATTGTAAGCACATGATGCATAAAACAGTTTGTGATAGTCAGTATTTAAGAGGATGTTCGTCTCTTGTAAAGAAACCTGTATGATATTCATTCTAACAATCTGCTGAGATTGATGAAGAAAACAAAAACTACAGTTAAATTGTGAAATACTGGTGTTTATTTGTTGGCACATTTATATTACAATCTTCAGTCTTCTCACACTGGTTTTATTCCACAGTCCCAAATAACAAACGAGGAAAACAATATTCCAGTGATGCAAAATAAAAATTGGAACACATTTACATGTAACTTCAATTCTGAAGTCAACAGCTGCACCTGTGATTTAGTCGCATGTATCTAAGGGGTCATCTCTTTATAAGGTATATTTATTTCATTTATTAATAAGAATAAGTGGGTTCTGATGTGCTTTTAATACTAATCTGGCCACAAGGTGGGGCCGGATAACTGACATTGTAAAGTTTGGTAAAGGAAGTCATTAAATCTGTCGTTGCAGCTCTTTACAAACATCTTCCACTTTCCTCTAGATAAGTATGACTCACAATTTAAAGCCAATGTTGTTGGCAGAAATGTTCAGCACAAGCGACCATCTCTTTGCACCATCTTTACTTTTAATTAAATCCATCTGAAATTTCATTTGGGAACATTTTCTTCCAAAATTTTATCCAGTTTTTTCTCTGGATTTAAAGGAGATTTTTAGATATATACAAGAAAAACTTGAAAAACAAGCAGCTGAAAGACAGAAAATCAGGGGTCATTCATTACATCACCAGCTGTTACTTGTGGAACTCCTCCTCACATTCATTTTGACGTTATTTGTCACAGACACTGAAACCCATGGAGTGAATTCAATTCTTTTTATTATCACTCCTTCCAAGCGACAACATCTGGTGCCAGGTGGGGCATCATAAACCCAGACTTTGGTCACCACACCTTTCACATGTGCAGCAGTAAAACCAGTTCAGAGTCTCAGGCAGGTGGGGACTTTTGACCCATTTTGCTCAGAGAGAAAAAAACATCTGAATCATGACTGATCATCATTAGTTCATCTGAAGCTGTATTTACTGAGACAGAAACGAGAAAGTCAGTTCAGGTCGTCTCTACTGGTAAAACAGCAGTTCTGCTCCTTTTCTGGATCAACAAAAGATTTCACTTTTTCTGTGAGGGGGTTCTCCTCCCGATGGAAATTAAAATACTACCATTATCTGGACATAGTCATGGTAAAGTGTGCATCAGATGTCATATTTAACTTTGCACTTCACATTTATTAGGATAAAAATCATTTATCTTCCAAACTGTTAGCAGGTATATGATTTCAGGGCACCAATAAGTTTCTTTTAGCTCCTAGTTTTGGTTTTATATAAAAACAAACTCTCTGACTTGTAGCTTTTTATAGGCCGCAGCCACTTGATGAACCTAATGGAAGATACACAAACCAACCGCACAAACAGCTGGTGAGCGCAGTGGAGAATTGAAAACAATTAATGAGAATATTCCCAGAGGTGCAGAGGAAACGTTGAATTAGCCACAGAAGTATTCAAGTTTAAAAAAGAACAGAAAACCATATTATTATTCATAGATTTTAAGATGAACTAGTGAGTGAAGCCCTTCACAGAAAAAACACACTGATTAGACTGCAGATGTGTTTGTTAACCGAGCAGTGGTTTGATTGGCTTACCAACGTTTACAGTTTGACCAAAGATGAGAAAATGAATACCTGGTAGTTAAGATCTGTCCTGTCCTAGAAGATAAAACAGTGTTTTTTTCCAGCTCACTCATAACCACGTTTCTTTTTTCAGCCTCAGGTGTTCTGTATCATATCTCTAGAGAAAATTCTCACTAGATCCAAAGCCAACAAAAAAGATTCAGTTTTCCAGCCTCAGCTGAAGTGACACGTAGCACTCACAGATGTGTAAGAGGTGTTTAGTCATTTGTACTCTCACCTTTGATCTATACAGAAATAAACAATTTACAATAAAAACCTCTTACATGCTATCTACAGCGCCTCCAGTTTCACAGTATTGAGCCAGCTGCCTCACGACTCGTCAAGGCCAAGTGATGCAGCTGAGCTAAAGAGACTTGCCAGACGTCAGAGAAAAGAAACAAACAAAAGAAGCAAAACATTAGTATCCAAAAGCATTTTACAAGTTAAAAATGAGGTCTCAAACTGTACAAGGCTTGTTTGTTCTGCATCTTGCCAAACAGCATTTTAGATCCATTACTTTCAATGTCAAGCATGTGCTCTGGGTGTTTTTGGGGATGCAGATTAAATACTAAAGAAAAAAGGGGATGAAAATAAAATTCATGAACATAATGATAAGTGCCCGCGAAAGTCATCTGTGCTGTGTTCCAAAGACAATGTAAACAATTGTTTTCAACCAAACTGAATGTGAGGAGTTCATTATGGACATGGGTAATAACTTAAGTGATATGTGCTGCATTTTAGGAGCCCATGACTTTGAAATCTTCAACTTTCACCCTCTCGGTATGCAGAGGAAGACTTTGTAGTCACATGAAAGCATTAAAAAAAGGGGGATTAATAGGAGGTAAAGACATTAAGGAAAAGTGGGTCTTATTTGAAATGGCATGTTGACATTCTTCCACTCTCTGTACAGAAAACTGTACATGTTGTTTGGAGAGAGAAACCTGTAGTGCTTTGTTATTTCCCAAATAAGAGAGAAACACGGCAGAAAGGTGAAACTCGATTGAAACAGGAAAACCACTTGGGGGCTGTATTATTCTGCTTAACAGACAACTACAAAAAGTGGAAAAATGGGAGGAAAAAAGCCAAAGACTTTGCCACAAGTCTGTTGCACAATCAGCATCAGATCACTCGTGAGTGAGACACAACATAACAGTGCTCATGCAAGACACTTTTCAACACTTCTGTCCATTCAGATACAGACAATATTTCCTATCCTTACAGCAGGGGAGGGAGTACACTGATGGGCACAATCATTCTCAGAAAAGAATCAAAATAATGGCAAAGACGTTAAAAAGACCACCAAAAGCCTTCAGCTTAAGCACTACGTATACACTTACATTACAACAGTAAAAAGTAGTTCTTGCGTTCAATAAACACCACGCTAAGGGCGCGTTAAGGACTGGAAATGAGGGGGTACTTCATGCGGTTTGTCAGTAAAAAGAAAGTAAAAGAGGGATCAAAAATTACATTTACATTTACAAAGTGTTTCAGACTGTTCACCCAACACTTCTCAGCAAGTCTGTGCCACAGTTCTGGCACAAAGGAGTTGGCAAGGCAAACCCATGTCATTGAGAGGAAAAAGGGAGAGAAAGAGAAAGAGAGAGGAAAAAAAGAAGTGACACAAGTAAGAGCGCAAGTGGTGGCAAAAGCTCCTGGGGAAGTCAGAATTGTGGTTTTAGTTATCTGATACCCGAGACGGAGCTCTGATTGATGTTGTAGGTGGGGGAGAGATCCCCACCTATTGTGGTCACCAGTGGCGTTCCGTTACTGGTCAGGCAACTCTCCTGGAGAGCCTCGAAGTAGGTGGCCTGCACAGGCTTGTGACACTGCAACACTTGTATGGCGTCGTCTATTTTAAACCATTCCCTTTTTCTCCCTGTTGACAAAACAACACACTGCTGTAGAGACAGTTCACTCATGACAAACACAGAGAGGAAAAAGCTAAATAGAAACTAGGTCTAGATTCGTTTTCAGTGCTTTATACAGAGCTGATGTGAAAATCACATGAGCAGGAACTAAAATCCTTGAAATGTAAAAACAAAGCCACAGTTAGCATGTGACTGCCAGGGAACATTACCCATATGATCTCTCTGATAAGTAAACAAACAGTTTTTTACCAATGTTGACCGAGTCCTCCCAGTCCTCCAGCACCTCTGTTACAATAAGAACATACACGTAGGTTCTGTGTTTCCTCTCCTTGTTCTGTAGGATAGAGAGAATTACATACTTTTACTTCTTAATCACAGTCACACAAATACTATGCTGACATTTAAAAATATATTTACAAAATAATCACACCAGGCAGACTGCAGTTTACCTCAAATATTCCAATTAATCGACCTAAAGTCCCCTTCACGCCAGCCTGCAGGATGAATTAAAGGTTAGAAAATAATCCCACGATAATAAAGTGACAGATGATTACAAACTCCTGTGGAAATATTAAGACAAAAAGACAAACTCTGTGGTACAACATCATGAAGCCTAATCTACCAACAACAATAACCTTCTCTTTGAACTTCAGGGTGTTTTGTCGAAGCAGAATTAGAAAGTTGTTTATCTCATATCTACGGTAATTTTAAAGCTAGTCAGTGGTCTACTTTACATCAAAGACAGTTTTTCCTATGAAAGGGTTAATTAGTCCTGCAAAAAACACACAAGGACAATAAATCCAGAGACTAAAGTCATGTTCAGACTTTCATTATTTTCACATTTTTTTGCAGTCAAGTTTAAATTAGTCCACACTGAGTTAGTTTCTATTTGAGGAATTAGCTGGACATCAAGTTTTAAAAGTTACCAAATGAATTCCTGATTTTCAGAAATATTTTTACAAATTAAATTAAGGAGCACAAATTTGAGATGACTCGTTTCATTAAAAAGTAAAAAATAATTGTAATTTAAACTAATTCATAAAGACTTGAGAAAAGAAGGAATTTATCACATTCACGTTATTTCAAATTTTTCATTTTTACTTTAAACCAATTAACAAATAACCAAAACAGTTTGTAGATCATTTTCTATTGACGTTGACAAAATGTCGAAACTTTTCATAACATAAAAGTGAAAGGGCATTGATCAGCTGTTCTTGTCACACTGACAGCTCCTCACACAAAATCCATCAAGTGTCCTGTAAGTTTCTGTAAAACAGTCACAAACAGAAGAAGCCTAAAGCTGTTTCACTTCCTCATGATCCTAAAACTGAAGTAACAACCTGAATATTTTCCCATGCTCTTTGCCTTTTAGCATATTTTAAGAGTAAAAACTATCCTTGGCCAGGAGCTCAACTCCCAGGTGAAGAGTTAGTGAGTTTTAAATACAGAGCAAGGCCATTGCTGACATGTTTGAAGCCTCTTCTTCAGGTTCCAGTTTCAATCTATAAATAAACGTTGACTCCACACACTGCATCGTGGGCTCACTGTTGCCCTCCTCAAGTTGTCTGATAGATCATATGGAAAAGAACAGGCTCATGTCTACAAACCCTCAACCATGCCAGGGATTAAGTAAAAGGCCAAAAGTCAGTCTGTATGTCGTTATTACCAGGAAAAAGTCTCATGTAATTGTAAATAGTGCATCATCCTGGAAGTGGATGGACAGCACTGAAACTGCATTGCAGTTATGAAACAATGCCTTGAATCTTCATCCTGCAGTGTTGGAGTGTATCACTGACACCAGAATAAGGTCAAGTAGCGGGTAAATAGACAAAGAGACACTGTGTAACATCTGGTCTGCTCCTGAGTGCCAAATTTTCAATGCCCCCCCCACCCCGGCAGGACACTAAACCCGTAAGTATAAACAATGAATCATTGCTCATATGATAATCTGAATAAGCTTATCAGGATTAGAATATGTCCTTTACACCACCGTCCAATAAGAAGCTTAGAAAGCCAAAGTATGGGGTGATGTATTGAGCAGCGCTCAAAGTCATGATTATGTTGCTGAATGTAGCCTTTACAAACCTCAGTAGAGATGTGACACTACTTTTGACCCTGTGGAAATGTGTTGGCAAGCTGTGATGTCTTACACCCACTAAATAAGAGATGATATCAGCATCCATCAGACGAATGGTTAACACATAGAATAGGGTTTAGTTTGTCAAGGGGCCTGTGGTGAGCTTCTGCCAGGTGAAAAACAGTATCTGCAGTGTTTGAGTTCATTCTGATCAGAATCCAAAAGATTAATAGAAGGAACATTTGGAGAATTGCCTAAATAAAGATGGTTCTCCAGTGTGTAGGTGGCACTGGCAAGATGTCAGTGAAAGATTGAGTCTCAAGAGTTTCAGAACTGTTCACTTTATTCTCGAACAAAAAAAAAGACATCTGAAGTACAGCTGTAATTAACGAATGGTTGTTAAAAAAACAGAAACATAAAAAAATGAAAGAATATTTCCCTTTGTTTTAATTTTAATTACTATTTCAGGGACTAGCAGTCCTGTAGTGCAACAACTGAGCAGCAAGTATTCAATCCCAATAATCCTTTTGACACCTGATACAGCTTATAAATTACCAGACTCTCTCTCTGCCCACATAAACAGAATGACTGCATTGATAAAAAGGATTCTGAGTGCAAAGTATTAGTCCCAGTGTTAAATACAGGCACCATTTACTGGAAATGTAACACAACACTCTTGTGCCTTACTGTAAATGAAAAACAATTCTCTGAATATTCCTGGCCTGTTTCATAAGTTCACGTGGAGATTCAAACAATATCTGCGATGGAAAAAACTCACCTCTTCACAGACTTCTCGAGCTGCAGCAACATTGGGCTCCTCTTCAGGCTCCATTCCCCCTCCAGGAACTATCCACTTGTCAGGATGTCGACTACTGCTCACTAACAGCACCTGGAACGCGTTCCATCCACAGCTAATTACACACACAGCAATTTGGATTTTCCTCACACTGCACAAACCATATAACAGACATAAACCATAGAACATCCTCAAACTAATCAACCATCGCCATAAAGTCGGCCAACATGCCATTAAAGTAAATTGATGCCAGATAATCCAGCCTGACACTGTGTGAATGGAGAGATGATAATATATTGTATGGCTACAAGGAATGTGTACAGTTGTATACCCAGTAACTAAGTAATTGTTATTATAAAGTTACTTGTATTGCCTGTACAAAGTTATGGGTGTTACCAATAAATATGCAATAAGTGAAGCTGGGCTGGAAATGAATTAGATAATTTATAATCCGTGGAAAGGATTTTTCTCTTGCACCGCTGATCCCGAAGACTTCCTGTAATTAGCCCTCCGTTTGGTGACAATTTGCCTTCTAATGTGTCCCGGATGAGGAACTGATTTAGTCTAATTTTGTCTGCTCCTCTTGTAAAAACACTTTTACAACAAGGACACCTTTGTGCCTACTTGTTGACATCAGTTTTCCAAATAATCAATCAAACAAATAACTTGCAACGTAGCGAACTGAACTCAACATGGTGGAGATCCTGCTTTATCACCATGTGGATGCTCAAAATCTATCAGCTCATAAAATTCACAAAGCAAATTCTATCTGGCTTGCCACTAACATGATTATATTTAAGTTTAAAGTTAACTAATGCAACTAAATAGTGAAAGGCTGAATTGTTGTGTTATTATTGACTCGAAATTTCTTAAAATACTACAATAAAAACACAATATGACAATTTTATCAAAACGCTTTAAATGTTGAGCAATAATTGATTTAAAAAAGTCAATAGCCGTCACGTTGTAACGCTAACTAGTTGTGTTGTTGCTCTGGGCAGCCGGGTAACGCCGCCGGCTGCCCAGAGCAACAACACAGCTAGGTAGCATTAGCATCCAGCTAACGGTCCACTAATAGAAAACACACGGCATCCATCTGCACAGCTAAAGAGGCTTATATAACACCTGGCTAAGAACGAGATAAAAACTCATTTTTAACACATATTGTCTTTCGACGACACTAAAACCTGAAATACGGATTAGTCACCGTTAAAATCACATCTATGTTCAAATATTTATAGATTCACAGCTAAATTATGAACTAAAAAGCACCAACGGATGGCTAATCTTAGCATGGCCCAGCACACAGCAACATCACCGAGCTCACCTCCTCCTCAGATTCGCTCCTGAAGCACAGACAGGCAGCCCGTTTCTTGTATCCGTCCCCGTCGTACGTCCGGGTTTGGTTGGACTTGAGCTTCATCATTTCGGAAGCACAAACGTTCAAATGTACAGCTAAGTTTACCACTTATAAAGATGATGGGTAGACGCAAAGTCCTCCTCAGGGGAACCTCGGCGTTTTACTTAAAAGAATTAACTTCTTCTTCGCTTCATTTTCACAAACCTAGGCACATCTACGGCACGGTCGCCATTACAAGGAGCCGTTACGCCCACGACGTAATGTAACCTTTAATAGCTCGATTGGCGTAAGAATATTTCCTAACTGAAGTTGAAGAATTGGAGTAACGACGAATGAAATGCAACACCGCGGTCTGACTGGAGTGAGCCGGTGATAGAAACAAGCGGTTTTGGCTCCAACTGGCTTGATAAGGCCACTTGTCTGAAGCTGGTATAACTTTGTTTTTGATTTGTATTCGACAAAATTAAAAGCTAACGTCATCTATGTAAAACGCTGTGAAATATTTCACAATAGGTGTATTGTTTAATTAAATAATTTCAGCACTGCAGTAATGGACAGCGTCAGCTGTCAGCGATGAATGAAATACCTTTTTTTTTTTTTTTTTTTTTTT
>SSNP01000003.1:6758547-6927984 GCA_006937955.1 Pachypanchax playfairii | reverse complement strand
TTTTTTTTTTTTTTTTTTTTTTTTTTTTTTACATTTGTCACGACAGCAGCATCCAAATTAATTCAGCTTAATCACGTTTATTATAATTCGCTCTAGACATCAACTCAAGACGTGATACATAAAAAGTAGTCAAATTAAAATCTTATTTTATACTTTCTACACCATTTCAGTCCAATAGAAGATTTGAATAATTTAATTATAATTTCTTTCAGTGATGAAATTCCATCTATTTCAGTACAGTTGGCATTACATAATGTCATCGCTAGAAGATTGTTTTGTAAAAGGTCTCAGATTGCATTAAATCTTTGTTAATTAAATCAGTCATCATGAATATGTTGAGGGATGTGAATCATTTCAGTCATTTTAACTGACATTTAAGATTTTACCTTTAACTGGGCTAGTGTGTTTTTTGATGATTTTCTCTCAGGTTCATTTGTTTAAGGTAAAAACCACATGAGCATTTATATATTTAGTTACTTGGATTCAATAAAAGCAAAATCATTGTATAGAAAAATTAATGTTTTCTTATGGATTTATAATGGCTTCATGCTTAAAGCCCTTGAAATTTTATTGGTGTATTTGTGAACAAAAAATATTGCAATTATCAGTCTTGGAGTTTATTCATGTCCCTGAGCAGATTAATAGTTTGTGTCTCTGATGTACCTATAAATGAAAAGGTAATTGGTCATAAAAAAAGTTTTTCTCAGTGTCACTTTCACCACCCCACAAACATAAATAGTATAAATGGTTCTTTAAAAAGCCCAACTAAAAAGTAAACAATGTTTTACTGATTATTTGAATTCTTTGCTTTTTCTTCTTTCATACCTTTTTTAAGCTTAAGTTTATTTTTTATCCCTTTATAATTATATAGTTTTTATAGCTGCAACAATCCAATTTCACACCAGGGATCAATACCATTTCTTCTAATTTTATTAGTTATATCCTGTTCAACTTTCTTCTCACAGCTGTTGACATTTGAGCTGGTTTTTGCCTTCATCTCACAGCATCTCAGGTAGATTCTATTAAAATAATCCAAGCGAGAGAGATGATACCCTGTAATACAAGCCACACAGTGGTGGCTAGCCAATAGAGGGCGCTAGGGCACCGCCCTACCTATCAAAAACATGATGTGGCAACAAAAAAAAATATTTCTTTCTCTGTCATTACATGTATTTAAAGTTAAAACTTCACTCAGCATCTCGTCAGTGTGACCTGCTGCATGGAGAACTGTTTCTACAGCACAGTGGGAGGTTTCCTGAGACACATTGGACACAACTGTGGAGGTTTATTCAGTGCTGGACAATTACAATGATCAAACATATTTAATGTTTATTTTATATCAAATAATACTTAAAATACAACATTTAATGTTAATACACAAAATGTGTACAGTATGTTTGGCTGACTAGATTAACCTGTTCTGGTGATTATTATTTTTTTATTTTACATTTGAATAAAGTATTTGTTAAATATTTAAATGAAGTTGAAAATGTATTAACTCATCTTTACAAATGGATTGGATTTATGCAGCCCCACCCAAAAAATATTTCACCAGCCGCCACTGAAGCCACAAAAATATATTTTATGTTGTTTTTTATTATTATTGTGTTTACAGCAATATTGTAATCATAGAATCGGGATTTGTTGAAATAGGCTCTTTTTTAATTGACAGGGTTTGGCTAAAGTACAATTTACACAAATACTAAAAGATTAAAAATGGAGGCAATATGTTGTGTTAAAAAAATACAAATAGATCACAAATTTTTACTTTGAACTAGAAGCTGTTTTCTTAGATTGCACTGGACTACTGTGGATAGTTGGTGTTTGGAACCATATGTTGAATTTATCTCTACAAGCCTAAGGCTGCTTCTTTTTCTTTTTTATTCCACCTGAAAAACATCCTCAGGGTCAGTTAACAGCTTCAAAAACTGCAAGGCGAAACAGAACAACCTTGGGCTCCAAGGATAAGAGTCACTTGAAAAAAAAATGGAACAGACTTAGGCTCCTTATTTCTTAAAGTTTGAGTACTGTTTGAAAAAAAACCCTCAAGTATGAGATTACATTTTCACCTCATCTGGACCAAAGCCATAAGCAGTTTATATAAAATGAACAGAACATTTTAGAGAATCTGTTCTAATTCTAAAGGTTCTAGTTTTCTCATTCTTTCTATATCGATATCTATAACATCAGTCTTTGTGGATATCTGTAAGGAGCTCATATTGTTTCATATTGTATTATGTGGTATTTGCATGCATCACTTTGTTTTATATTGTGTCACATGGTGATCGAGAAAGAACACTGTGTAACAATTCTTAGATATCACTGAAAGATTAAATCAACTTGTGGAAATTCTTGTGTTCCCTCATTTTAAAACATGTTTTGGTCAAGTGCACGTTTAAAGACTTATTTACCTCAATGTGTGATGTGTTTCTAGGAATTGCATTCAGAAATCCTGCTGAAGAAGTTAACAAATCTCTGAAATATGTTATGCCTTAAAACATTTAGGTGAATTGAACAGAAGGAAATGGTAAATGGCTTTCACTTGTATAGTGCCTTTCGAATCAAAGGACACAAAGCGCTTTACACTACAGTATGTCATTCACCTATACACACCCTCTCACATGTTTGCATCATATTCAAACGTGCATCATACAGACAGATTATGTGTTGAAATACTTCCCAAGGTTTTGGAAAACATCTCAGATGCAGCAGAGAGCAATAAATGGGCAACGTTAACTCACAAATGTAATTAAAATAACAATGAGAATGTTTCTTTTCTTGAAGGAGTAGAGACACTAATGGATGTGGGAAGAGAATCAATTTAATTTATTTTAACTCCAAACATTCATCACAACATCACAGTTCTTACTGTTGATATATCTTCATGCAATTTACACACCATGCAAAAGCTCACAATTATAAGAGCAGGTTCATTGAAGTTTTATTATTCTTAAATGTAATAGTTTATAAAATAAACATTTTTTTGTATTATTTACCAGTTGTACTCTCAACTAATAATTGATTTCAATGATAATTTATTTTATTGTCTACAAATAGTTTTTACTATAAGAGATTGTTGAGGTCAAGATAAAACATGTACAGATCATTTGTTTATACGGCCTAGAAACAGAATTAATGGAACCCATGAAAGGGAAATGCAATACAATGTAATATTTTAATACTACAACAACTCACACCACACAAAAATAAACTTGAAACATCTGAAAGAGTTTCACATTGAAACAAATGAATGTTCTCTTCTTCTTCACCCCCGTCTGTCTTCTTTCTTTCAGGCAAACATGTCTGCCTTACACAATTAAACAGAACTGTGCAGGGTCACTAAAGAGGCTGCACTTTTACTATCTGCTGTTGCTACGGCAACCCTTTCTCTTTGCAATCCTCTGGTGAACCATTCACACACAGGCAGAGAGATTTCAGTCCTCGCCTTGTCCAAAAGAAGGCGCTCACTTCTTCAGATAAAGGCAGCTTTTAATACAGACTCATTAGCAAAATGTATAAGGATCACAGTTCAGTTGACTTTGATCTTATTCAGTCATTCATTGTTTTTTTTTCTCATACTTTATGTGGGCTTTTTGTTGTTGTTGTCTCAGATTTTTCCATTTTCCCCCTACAAATATTTTCTAAGCTTTTATCTTTTGGCTTGAAGGGTATATAAATGGTTGAAGTTGTCAGAGCCTGTAAAACCTTTTCAAAAAATGTGAACTGTCTGGGCTTTTTTTAATGAAAAGGAATTAATTTGACACATCAAGCACGAACTCAAACACTTTGTTGTTTGGCTTTTACAATATTATTAACCAAATATTAGAAAAGTTTACACTTGACTGCAGTTTCATACTCAAGTTTATGTAAAAAAACAACAAGACAAAAACAGCTCTGAGCCCTTCACTGAAGGTTGCACTTCCACTTTCACGTTCAGGCCTTGACTTTCCACATCTTTTCTATTTCTTCTTTTAGCCCTTGGTGTTTCTCTAGTATCTCATGTTCCTTCTTCTTCATGTTACTGTCACTTGGGATTGAGACATCTGTCACCACTGCATTCTTCTGTACAATCTTCGGATTGTTAGCCACCAGCTGAGAACTGGAGAGAAATAAAAACATTTGGTTCAATGCAGATGTTGGACTATTACACTGAGAATCTACAGTAGTCTTTGACTGCATGAGGAGTAGTGTTGGATTTAGTTGAGTTCAACATAAAAAGTGCAAACGATACCAACATTTCAGCATGTAAAATAAATATATATATAAATGTCTATTTATTTATTTTGAAATATCGCTAGTGCACACAAAATTGATCAGGCCTGAAAAAGCGCTCTATCTCATGCAATTCAATTGCAAAATTTAGCAAAACTAACTTAGAGTTAAAACATATTCAGCTTGTCTCAGTGAGTGGAGCATAATAATCTGGTATGTGGTGCTTTAAGCAGTATTAATGCTAATAAATCTGATCATACACTGAGTATCATGTCATGTACTTAATGTCACAACTAAAAAAACTTAAACCAATCTGTTTTAGAGTTAAACTTTAAGAGATGTCCTCTGAAGGCATCCTTTCAGGCTAATATCCTTAAAGACCACAAGATGTCCAGCCTTCTGCAGATCCTAACTCGATCATATACTTTGTGGCAGTTTTAAACATGTGCAGCTGTTTTTTGCCAGACAGACGATCAATCAAACTGCAGATAAGGTGTGCAAATTTGTTCCAACTTTTCAAGCTGTGAATTCAACTCAGGGGGTGTAGTGTTCTAGTTGATTTATTTCCTTTTAGGAAGTCAGAGAATTAGACATTTTAGCTGAAAATGAACACAGTGTTGGCACTGGGCTGGGTACCCTGAGACCTCTGACTCATTTGAGCTTCACTCACTCTGACACATGACCCGCCTACAGAACCGCTCCAATTTCCCCGCTTGGTTTGGAGTTTTTGATTGCTTTCAACAGCTGCTTTTCTTTGGAGAGATGCAAGCAGAGGAGTTCTGCTTCTGTTTTAGTTTTTGTCATTAACGGATTGAGTCATTTACGCTAGATCAGCCCCTCCCACTTGCCCCACCTGATCACCTGAGCATCACCACCCATTTTCTCACATGTTTCCTCTCCTATTAATCACCCTCCTTTTTTTGGGATACTTTGTTCTTTTTCCTCTCAGTTTTGTTTGCATGATTGGATGGTGTGCAACCTCATGTCAACCTTTTGTTGATTAAATTGGAATTGTGCAGCATCTTGTCTCCTGTCCTATAATTTAGAATCTTTAAACCTAACACGTTTGTAAATTATTTCCACATCATTAAAGTTCTAAGTAGAAAATACATTTACCACAACATTAGACTTTGCACACAATCCTGTGATAATCTTTTAAAGGAGACTGGTTTCTGCTGCAGCCCAGTATGTTTTACAGTCTCATTGTTGGGGGTGAGTTTATTTTTAGAAGTGCACCGAGGTGATATGAAAATCTGATGAACTCAGTGTGTTCTCTTGATTCAAATAAAGAGTGAGACTGTGCACACTGCTAGCAGTCATATAGCAGATAAGCAGAACTGTCGCAACTTGGCCCAAAACTAATTGAGCTGAGAAATTCAGCTTTAGTGTGTGTCTCATAATGTGGCAATCTTTAAAGATAAAACATAACCAAAGGCTAAGCTGCAGCTGAAGTTTGTTCAAACGAAGACTGCAAAGATATTAGAAACATTAACCTTTTAAGCTTCTTTTTCTCCAGGTAAATACACAAGTTAATGACTAAACAAGCAGGAGATTGTGTTTTCTTGCTGAAGGCCAAAATAGATTAAGACTGGCTTCACAGAAAAGAGAAGTTCCTGTGTTGGATTTTTTTAAAAGTCATATTGCTTTCTGTGCACTGAATCATTTGCTTGAAGGTATAAAAAAGTGAAACACTCTTCAAATGTTATTCTTTTATTTGAAATATTGTATAAATTAGCTTAAAATAACAACATGAACAATAACGTGTAGAATGAATTAATCTATGTTTTCCCTATTGAGCAAAAACCCTCGTTACTTTAACTTGCACAAATGTAATAACTTGCTCGTGCATTTAATATACAAACTCCAGGAAATGACATTTTTATACAAACCATATTTTAAATTTGGATGCAGACTATAATTTAGACATAATAAAGTAGTTTGGATGTTCTTTGCAGTTTGGAGCTTTTTGAGGAGATTAAATGTCATGACCACCAGGGGCTGCTGTCATGCCAGTTACAACAAGCTTTTCCATTCAGTCTCTTCTAATTCAACAAGATATTTCTTTGATGACCTAAGAATGAAATGATGATGAGAGCAGAGAAGAAATTAAAGTTTAAAACTGAGTTAAAACAATCTCCAACACCAGCAGTAGCTTTAATGAAAGAAGCAGCTCTTTAGGGATTTAAGCGTTGATGAATTTCTCTCGTGTCACAAGACATGAACAGAAATATCTTGAAACATTTATCATACCTCTGATTTATCTTTTCATACTCATTATGAATTCTTTATACATTTTTTATCCTTATTCTGCAGTTTTTTTAATCAATATAAGTTTGCAGTAGTAATTAAATCACCTCGTTAGAATTTTCTATTGTTTCCAGGGTGATTTCTGTGGGTGTTAGTCTTTTTTCAGATTAAAAACATTGTTTTTTTTCCTGTTTTGCACCACAGAGAAACTTATTGTAAGCTGTTAGGGATCAATAGGCTTCACCCATAACAGCTGCCAGCAAGAATCTCAACGAAATAAATCCCTCACACTCTGAGTGTTCGGTCAGACTGTCTGACCCAGCTGCCCTGTTCCATTGTTGTAACATATTGCTTCAACAAGAGTGAAAATGTTACTCATTTCAGTGTCCACCCTCTTATTGCTGAACTGGGAGGGGTTTGATACTATTAAATCAAATGCTTATAGTCTTTTTATCTTCAGTATTAAACAACACAAATGCAGATAAGAAGATCTGACATGCTACATTTAGTTTTAATTCTCTTTTTTGTAATACAGAAATGCGCAGTTCTTCATTTCAGCTTTTTTCATCCTTTTATTTCTGTTTTATTGAGAAAGACAAAACGTTCTACAAGAAAGTCTTTATAAGAAGAAGATCCAGGAAATGATTTAATAGGTAAAAAAACAAGTCAGAGCAGAGTTGTCACAGTCAGAAAGTTACATGAATCAAACAAATCCAGCTGAATTATCACTAAAAACTGTTAATACAATGTAAATTCTTCCCACCTTAGAATTTACGTTTGGATTTATTCCCTTAATGTTTCCATGAAATGAGAGACGTCTGGGGGCAGGCGATTATGCCTGAGTGGCTGGTCTCTTTGACTTGGATTTTCACTAGTGACTGGAATTAACATGGCTTAAATTCTCCCCGCCCCGTGGCTAATTGAAACAAGTAATCTCCAGAGCTTGTACTGCACAGAGGGATGGGGAGGGACTCGGCTGCATTACATGTTATCCTCAGAGCAGACCTGTTCAACAAGAACGTCTCCCAGTGCAACAGAAAGTAAAGCGACAATAGTCCTCCTGGAAGAAATAACTTTTATTTCCACTCTCCACAGCTGAATAATTCACTTGTGCTAACCATGCCAAAGAGAAACAGAATGCTTGTTTGAGGAGCTGGCAGATGGAGGGTGTCTGATGCTTTGACAAATATAAATTCAGAGCACTCTTTTCAATAATGTACACAAGTTAGCTTTGTGATTCTTTTGCATGACTTATCTATGGAACATTACAGTCTACAAGGCTGTCACTTCATCCTGTAGCTGGAATTTGCTCCAGCTGGGGTGATGATGAATATTCAGAGGCTCATCTGCCTCCAGAGTCTACAGAAACAGGGCACACTCAGGACACCCCCCACCCCCTCAAAACACACTCTCCAAGACTTTCCCTTGATCAGTCCAGAACTCCACAGGTGTGACCCACTCAGAACTGTGCCCCTCAACCCTGCAGACAGCAAAAGGAGCGGCTGCATATTAAGGAAGTGAAGACTGAAGGATCAGCATGAGCCTCCGGATGGACACGAGACAATCAGGACAGCAAGATGCACCGAAACCACCATCAAACTGTAGAGAGGAAGTCTTTTGTCTCTCCACAACACATTATTAGCCAAAATTTGACACACCATAGTGCAAGCGTCGAATAATAATAGCAATTTTGGTCAAATTACTTTTTAACCACGGCTGTTTAAAAACTAATTTCTCGCATTTTTTGCATGATAATGTTGGACACGTAGAAGCATGCCCTTGGACATAATTTCATAAATGTGCTGCAAAGTCTAACTGCTGTTAGTCAGGGCAACACACACACACACACACACACACACACACACACACACACACACACACACACACATGCACACAACTCTCTCATACACAGTTACAAAAAACAAATAGTGTCTAGATTGAGTTTTCGCACTCAGTGATTGGACTTGATACGTTCGTCATGGTTTACGCACAGCATCCCAAGCGCTTCGAGACTCAACATACTGCAAAGGCTGCAACAGCACCTGTAACGTGTGAGACGAGCCAGAAATAATCAAAACACCTCTTCTGTTGTTGGGGCTGAAATTGAATCTATTTCACAATATCACGATGCAGATCATTGATATTAGTTGTGAAATCAGCTGTCGTGTATGTTTTAGCTCCCACAGCAGCCATTCTTTGAATATTTCTTGAAGTATCTCTTAAGTTTCTGTGCAGGAAGAGTGTGTGTTTTTGTGCTGGATGAGAAAACCCTGACCCTGAGGTCTGAGGGACTGTAGGCGGCCAAATTGACAGAAAATCCTAAGAATTCCGAGCAAGCAGCCGCAGTCTGATGTGCACGAGCATAAACTGGTGGTCTGCTGTCATTTTACATTCACACATTTTACCCATTCACTGTTGGGGCATTTATTCTCTGGTAAAGACGATGTGATGCTTTTGACATCAATCACATCCAGTGCACGGAGCGCGCACAGTCTTCCGTCTATCAGTTGGAGAGGGCTCAGAGTCCTCGGGTGTGGGATATGCGCTCTTCTGCTCTCCCATCCCGTAAAGATCTGATTCTCATTAGGCTGGAGCAGCGTTACTGAATGGCTCCGCTGGACAAGACATTTGTTTCCGTTTCGCACGCAGCCTAAAGTTGGGACTTGAGACTTTCAGCACCACTTTTCGTTGACAGCGCTCGCAATGATTCCGAAAGATCGACGCAGCCCCGAAATGCGTGTGGATTCCCGTTGGATACTATTAAGTTACCAGGTTTCAGTGGGTTTTTCTCTTAAAACAAACATATTCTTTTCAAGAAATATTTCCTGTTAACAACACAACACCCTCCAAAGAATCTGCGTTTTTTCCCCTGGATATGGGTCATTTCATATAGATTCCTCGTGCGCAGGAGAGCGAGGTAAGTAGGCTGGAAAAGATGTATCATTGATTACATTCAAACATACCGTGATTTTGATTTCTCTAGTATTTATAGTATAAACTAAACTGATAGTTTGTGTTCCATGATACAAATCTTTACATTCACGTGAGGATTTTATTGCACATTTAAGTGATGTTTAATATTGTTTAATGATTAATGATGGCACCGATTTGAAAAGTAGACGCACGTATTGTCTTAGAAAGGAGTGCAACGCCCTGAACTGTAAGTGTATTGATTATTTTTACGTGTTAAGGTGCAACGTTATGTGTGAAGCTCTGCCTCGCTGCGCTGCAGAGGCGCCTGAAGTCTCAAAATATGATAAAAGAATGACTCAACATCCAAACTGCTGCAGCCGCAGGGTTTTATTATAATTATAGTTACAGCTCTGAAAGCACAGATTAACCAGTCAAGTATAGGAAATCTTTCTTTTTTCTAAAAACCCCAATCCAGTTTGACTCGGAAACGCAACAACAGGATGCAAATAACCGCTTCATGATCCCCAGCTCCCCCAAGATTGATCTCATCTCCATCTCTCTCCTGGTGTCTCCCTCTCAGCACAAGAACAAGTTGATTCATAGAAGGGGAGCACCCTGGTGTTTGGGTGGTGTTCTGTGGGAGTGTGTTTGGAGAGGGGGGGAGGAAGGCGGGGGCATCTATTGTCAGTGCATGTGCAGATGTGCAGCCTCCTGGCAGTACAAGCCAGACTGGAAACAGAAGTGCTGCTGTGAAACTGCCACTGCCACCTCCCAACAAACTTTAAAGGGTTACTGGGGTATGACTGCTGCTTGAAGGCCATCATTCTGTTGACAGGGATGCACATTGTGCCTAATTTGTTTTACAATAGGCAAGTAACAAAAGACTGGAGTTAGTGGTCAAGGTTCACAAAACATACCTGACACACAAATAAACCATGGATTTAATAATGTTTCCACTCCAAGCTGCCCCCCCCAGGCCTTTTTGAGGGGCCAGAGATTAGCTTTGTGCTCTAGTGCTCTCATAGGTTCAGTTCATGATGGGGGGCTGCTATGATTACAGCCAAATATGCCATTGTATGCATTCCGTCTGAACTTACAGGCAGGAGGGGAAATGCTCTTCATATCAGCGGGTAATTATCTCAAAAGTGAGACTCAGCAAAAGAGAGCTTTTAATTCAGTCTTGTCCAGCCTCTCAGCTCCCGTGAGGCAGATTTTATGTCTTATGCTGGCTTTTTCTTGTTGGTGTGTTGTTGAGTGACTGATAGCCTACCTGGCTCTTACAACAAGGCATGCTTAAGAAATCTCCCCCAGAGAGAGATTGGAAGGAATTCTCTGTGTGGAGATTGTAGCTGGCAGGGAGGTGCAAGGCTTTTTAAAACAGCTTTAGATTTACTTTTCAAAGCTTTGCTTTGCTTATCTTGTCCTCAGAGTTAGTTCAGCAAGTGCAAACTCAGCATAGAAGACCTCTGATTTGCCTTATGCTAAGTTCTCTTTAATATGTCATGGACCAGAGAGCAAACTATAGAACAAGCAGCAATGAAGAGATACTGTAGCACAGCCTCTTACTCTGTACCCAACTAAATAATACAGGAGAACTCAACAGCACGCTGTAGATTAGCTTGTCTACAGAATACATGCTACCTTTTATTTCATGTTGTTGGCAAAGGGGTCAAATAATGAACATGCTGCATTTACTTGATGGAAACCATGATGATCAAAGTGATTGAAATCTTTCTAGGAGAAAGGCGAGTGTTTGATTGTGTTCTCCAGTCTGCAGAGAGACTCCCCAGCTTTTACTGTAGCTGCTGCATAGATCCAACAGAAGGACTGCAATAAACAAACATGTGCACTGTTTCCCAAAACAGACCTGTGGTTGAATTCCCAGTAGACCCGTGTTGTTTCCCTTGTACAAAGGCTTGTGGTGGAAATGGGTAAACGTGTGTGCAGACCATAGAGCCCTGGTTCCAGCTTCATTCTCCTCTCGGCAGACGCCATCTGCTCACTGAGGGAGGTTTTCCAAACAATTCCTTATAGTAAAGACACGCTACGTGAGAAACATGGCTGACGCAGCGTGCTCTGTGGATTAAAAGATATCAGGTACTGAGAGAAAACAGATAACGAGATATCCAAATACTTGCAACAATTCATGCACTTGTGTTGCCAGAGAGCTCTCACTCTCTCCCTCTCACACACACTGACACACAAACACACACTTACACTTACAGATGTTTTCAAAATAAAAGCATTTAGACTCTGTCGTGTTATTTTTATAGCACTTCAGGAAAATCCCCGTTTTTTCAATAGCTTTTTGGTATTCGTCATATTTAAAAAATCATTTTTAAGGGGAATGTTTAGTAATTATAATGATCATGAAAATAATTTACTATATGTAGTAAAAAGCTAAGCTACTGAGAATGCTTTTTTTCGTAGATGTATAGAAATAAACTGTTCAATCTTCCAACAGCTTATAAATAAAAGCACTCTTAGTTCTATTTTCATTCACTGTGTGATAATGTAAATGGAAAAAAGCAACAGGTCAAAATTAGACTTTCAAATGGCATTCTAATGGCTAAAACATATATATTTAACAAAAGGATCTGCAACTAAACACTGACTTCTGCAGGAGAGTGACATTCTACTGCATAACAAGCAACTCAGATTATATTTCTGGCATACGATTAGTTTAAAAATGGGATGATAAAAATAATTGGAAAATAATAACAACAGAGCAAAGCATCAACAGAAAGATGCGGAAGAGTGATGTTGTGTGTTTCCTGAGTCATCACACACACAGATTCTTCCAGGGGCGGCATTGTGTGAAATGGAGTGTGAAATGAGTGCACTTAACATCTTTGCAGTGGATTATGTACATTATCTTACACTGGGGTTTGAAACCATCGTGCCTTCTGCTTGTGAATCTGTCATCTTACATTCACCTTTTTCTCCGTTTTTAAAAATGTTTCCCACGTGAACCCATTGATTCAGTCAAATCTCCTGAACAGAGTGAAATAATACCTTCAGATTAATCCTACATCAGTGAAGAGGTCTGCATCCTCATCATCATATATTCATTGTAAAAAATACTGAGACTCATTTTAACACAATTTCTTCAGCTGTTCTATGTTATCTTGTTCTTAACAACAAACTAGGAAGAGAAATCCATTCATCAATTTCTATACCTGCTTGTTCCTGTTCAGGGTCCCCGGGGCAGGCTGGTGCCTATCTGAGTGAGAGGCAGGGTACAACCTGAACATATTGCTGGTTCATCTCAGGGCGATGAACAACTCACTTACAGGAAGAAACAAGTTTTTATATAAAAGACAAATATGCCCTTCTTTTAATGTACAAATTTTAGAATGAGAAAAATAAGCTCTTGTAAATGTAAGGTCATTGTATTTGGATATTAATTTGAATATCTTAATTTTTTTGCTACGGTATATTGCAAGGTTAAAAATATTTCATTTTGATGAAAAATAAACTACTTACAGTAAAAAAACTACACAAGTATTCCAAGCATTTTTTTTATTGAAGTAATAGAGTAATACTGATTTATTCCCTCTAATTGATGCATTATTATAAATAACATAATTTGATTCATATTTATCTAACTGCTGGTTGGTTGAAGTGCTGGTTTGAACTACTTCATGTTCTTCAAACACAGTTTTACACACAAGAATCCATCTGTTTTTCACTTCCTTTTCCATCAATAACTCCAGTTCAATCATTTCAAACCTGGGAAAGAAAGACATCGATGCTGTGACATGGAAATGTTTTTGCTTTTGACAGTTTTTTTTTAAATTGGTAAAATATTTATTCTGCCAGTTGTGTCAAAAAATGTTAAGTTAGAAATCCAGATGATTTTGGGGAGTGAAATATTGTGAAATGGAAACATTTGTGGAAAAAAAACGAAATACCTAAACTATGTACTCCAGCAAAAATGTATGCAGGAAAACATGTACCTGCCACAAACAATGTTCACAAAGTATCGCTGTGGGTAGTTGGACTCATGTGCCCACATGTCTACTTGCTGAAAATTACTTTAACATGGTCCCTTTTATTTTTATTTTGATGGGGAAACTCTACACAAAAAAACACAAAGTATAACGTGTGTTAAAGAGAAACATCACTATTTCCAGCCCACCGTCACAATGAAATAAGTACCAAAAAGATAGTTTCACAACAAAAGTCTTTATTCTTCTGTTCTGCTCTTTTGCTTGTGCATTCAGGATTGAGAAGATTTTACTCTGAGTAGAAAAAAATGCCAGTAAACGCACAATTGGAAGAAAGACTGAATAGTTTTTGGCTTGGCTCAAACGTGGGACTTTCCCCCAGGACTCTGAGATTCATGCTGTGTATGTTTAGTACTATTTTTAAACCCAGTTAATTAAGTTTTTCTTTATCATTTTTAAGCAGCAGTCACAATATAAATCATGTTGAAGATTTGCTTCTTTTGCACAGTGTAATTTTATTTTGTTAGCAAAAAAATTGACCTAGTTTAACATGTTTTAGAAAATGTATTGTTTTGTTCAGTTTTACTGCTGTTTAGGGAGAGAAATGTGAAAAAAATCTTAACAAGATTCAGTTTTAGGTTCAGATGGAATGTTATCCTGTAATAATCAGATGTAGGAACTATTTTTTTTAGTTTGACAGAGAGATAAATCCTGCCCTGAGCGATTCTGCAGAAACTATAGAAATCTCACAATTATAGACTAATAATTGATACACTTTGCACGGAGGACTTACGGGGCTTTTAAGCACAGAGACTCTGCTGCAGCTATATTATTTAATTAATCTTTATATTCTTTGTCCAACTTTTACTTGTCAGCTGGAGGAACACCCCTAATGTTCCAGTTAAATCTTTAATGTCTGCAGCTAAAGTTTCAGGGTCTTCAATTTCCCCCAAAATGTGTTAAAGTTTACAGTTTGTAAATACTGAACATACTATAAGAAATATTGGAGCAATGTCTAATATACATGATTACTATTGAAACAGATAACAAAGTGATTTTACTTTATTTAAACCTTTCAGTCCAGCCCTCTTTTCTTGTTTATCTCTCACCATTCTCACCTTTAAATGACTGAACCACCACATGGACACCTCTGGTGCCAAATGCTTTGTATTACGGTAATGAGCTGCGTGTCAACGCAGCCTTTTTTCAACATGAAATTATGGTTGCAACAAAAAAGGAGCTGCAGATTTTTTGTGTTGAGCCTGTTTCAGCCCTCCTCCTTTTCCACCAGAAGAATGACAGTTTCAATGATGCCAGAGATGAGAGGCTTGGCTGAGAATGAGAGCTGTGTCAGTACTGATATTACCCGTAGCTGCTGCCTCCTATTTTCCCCGAACTATCACCTGTAATTTCTTTTCCTGCTATTCCTGCTTGGTTGTGTAATGTTTTTGCTGATTTCAGTGCTTCTCTTGTAATGCATCTGCATAATGAAATAATAGAAAAAGAAGCTGCTGCCACAAACAAGTTGTTCAGAAACTATCTATACAAACATGCATAGGTGGATGGATGGATGGATGGATGGATGGATAGATAGATAGATAGATAGATAGATAGATAGATAGATAGATAGATAGATAGATAGATAGATAGATAGATAGATAGATAGATACATAGATAGATAGATAGATAGATAGATAGATAGATAGATAGATAGATAGATAGATAGATAGATAGATAGATAGAGAAATCTTGCTTAGAAAATTAAAGAATTAAGAAGTATTTACATTAACTGAACAACAAAGTGAACAGTAGAAGAGTGGAAACATACATCCCTGAGAAAAGGCTTTAATATTAATGGTGACAGGAAGAAACGTCAAACTACTGAAGATCAGAAAACAAAAAATATTCTGCTGATGTTAAGTTGCCCTTTGAAAAAGCAGACTTCTTATTTTTTCCTGCTTTGGCACAAGTTAACTAACTAGCTGAAGACACAATATTTTAGCAAATTTTGTTAGTTCACACATTGATTTTTAATGGTTTTGATTGTCAAATAATCATCTGGTGCAAAGACATGGTTGGATTATATTTTTCTTTGGAACTTGAAGAACTGTCACATATCTGTCCGGAAAATAGAAAATCAATGCATTTTATGTTGCACCATTATTTTTGTTCAATTTTCATCCATTTCATTGGAGTATAGAAGTGAACAGACCCTAAAATGACTCACTAAAGCTTTAGTATATCCATCAGATATAGTAAAGAAACCACATTAAACATTATAGAGATCTGCGGATTGATTATTAAACACTCTTACATGGATCATATTAATCAAAAGTTTTAAATGTTTAGACTCAGGGGTTGAATAAAAGCTATGGGGCAACAGCAGATGTGTTTTCCAGCATCATTATTAAAACATCAAATGATAGGTTTTAGAATAATGTAAATCATCCCTTCAATACACTTTGAAGCTGGACTTGAAAATCCCTGACATCAGGGATCATTAAAGCTATGACAGCTCAAAGTGGTTCGGCACACTATCAAAATATTTTTATCTTCCCTCTGTCCTTAAATTTGTCACCTGTTTCCCACTAGAACAGTTTAAACCCAAATCCATATGGTTTAAAAGATGCTTGTTCTACTAATTGCTGTCAGGGGTAAAATAGGTTCCCTTCCTGTTGAAAATATCCTCAAGGAACTATGAAGAAACCAACCAGTGCAAACACAGACTTCCCAAATATCTTCACAAATGTTTTGTGTATCATGGGAAAAGTATTTTACTTTAGAGCTTAACATGAAACCACCCATTGAACACGCTGCTTGTGTGGATTTCAGTTCAGGTGGTTACAGCAATTTATAATGAAATGCTGATGCGCTGCTTTTAGCTGCTCCGTAGCTTCACTCCCAATCGGTTGCACAAAAAAAAAATCTGCTGGTCTGATGGAAATAGATGCAGGTTTTAGGCTGTTTTCCAGACTCAGTGTAGAAATGGAGCTCTCTTCTCAGCCATCACTTATCAACATGGGTGTTGATAAAGAGGCCACAATTATTGGCTCAGACATCAGCATTACAAATGGCAGCCTGGGCTGTTACCTGGGGACAGCACCGGTTCTCACAGTCACACTCTGCTGGCTGGTAGGAAGGTGTTTGATTCAAAAAAATTACTCTGCTCAGAAAGAGATTGCCGGGGTTGCTGTGATGAGATTAGTGTGTTGCAGGTTCTGGAGAATTGACAGAACATGAAGGGAGCTTTATAACGGCTATACGCCTGATGTGCCCTAAAATTAGCATCTCTGGGCACCAAAGCGAGGGCTGAATTCTCTGATGGCCTGTGGTGATTCATTTAACTTTGCAACGGCTGATTAAACTGTCTCAGCCTCCTTTTTAACAGAGCATGACAGGATGACAGTTTGACACGTGAAACCTGTTTTATTTTGAATTTGCACAGCATCGTTTATGGCACCTGTGTATGAAAGTAAAACTTGTAATCACTTACACAGGTGTGCATGCAAGCACGGAGAGGTGAACTGTCAGGATTCAACCATTTGGTAATAAAGTTTCTCAGCTTCAACCTGTAAACAACAGCTTTGGTTTCTATCTGTAAATGATTTTCAGTTTTTGGTGGATAAAACTAAATAATAAAAGTAGAAAAAAAATAATTGAACACTGAGTTTTTTTTTCAGTTCTATTAGACACATCACCCCTCACAGAATATTCTGTGTTTTTTGGTGCTGTAGCTTTATTCCTTAACACGTAAGTATCATTAACAGTATCCTCTCAAAAGTAAATGAAAACACAAAATTTTTGGCCAAATGCTGCTCTTGCACATGAAAGGTAGACAGACTATAATCTACTGTATGTTCTGCGACTATGTCTCTGCAACATCCACCTACAAGTTGCACACGAGCCCATGAGCATATGTAGATGCTACTGAGAGGTGCACTTGCATATTTACACATTGGCCCTCGCAGAAAATGATACATGCTAATGCAGAAAAACAATTATTACAACATACTAAACACTTGACATATTTCATGTGGCTGCAAACATGCTGATCACAAATGTATGCACTGCTAAGGGGGTGGATGCATAGAGAGTGAGCCCAAGAGCTGTATGAGAGCTCTTCTGAGATCCCTCTGGTCCAACGTGGGTGTTTTTGTCTCTCCTGCGAGGGATGCTCGTTGTTTTGCGGAGGCAGGTTCAGCTCTGAGATTAATGAAAAGCTCCATCTTAGTCATGAAAAGAGCATTTTCACAATCTATTTAACATCATGCATACCAAAGGCTCACATTAAGCACTGTTGACTTATGCTCGCCCACAGCAGTGTTTTCTGATGCATTCATTGCCACTGCTGAGATCTTCTGTGGGTAAGCTGCCCCCCCCTCCAGACATGCTCATTGAGTTATTACTATTATTTTGTTTTTGCATTTCTCATGTTTCGAGTTGGAAATCTCATTCTGCTGAGCAGAGACAGAATTTGCTACACAACTGGAAGTTTGAGGAAGCTATTGAAGGAAAGGAAGGAGCGTAATATAATACAGCTTACTGGGAAATACATTCTTTTTGGCTAATTTCTTTTGGATGACGGTCCAAAGAATATTGGAATCTCTAAAAGCAGGATTTTAGATAATTTAGCAAAACTCTTACAGGTCAAACACAGAACTCAGTGTGCTTGTTGAAAGTAGTATCAAGTCAAATCATACTAGATGGTTCCATTTTATCGGTTAGACCAGCCCAGTAGAGACTAAAGTGGCTTAAGAGGCTGCAGTGGAACTCTCAAAGAAGTGCATGCCATGAGAGCTGGATGTTATTTCAGCGGTTACTTCTGGTGAATTATTTAGTGTGAATGGTTGTAATTACACAGTGATTACAGTAAGGACGATTAGATTGTAGATCATTGCATGGATCACAGGACAATGTGATGAACTCAGAGTCATACCAGGAACTGCTGCAGAGTTTCAGGCCTGATGCTCTTATTCTTCACTGAAGCTATGTCAGTAGTTTCATTTGTCTGAAAGGTCAGGCTCACCATCTTTGGGCTTTTCAAAGGATGTTGCAAGTTCCTGTAAAACACGGCCTCTGTCCCTCTGCTGTTACCAAAACCTTCTGCCCAGCCCATGCACAAAGCCCCCCAAGCAATCACAACTTCTTAAGATGTCAGTTAGCATTACAGTAACCCCCCACCCCCTTATGCCTGTAATCAGGACTAAGCCGGCAAGAGGAACTGGAGCAAAGCGAAGGCACTCACTCGTAAAAGCCAAGAGAAAGATGGGTCATGTCTGGCTGATTGACCTTTTGTGGTTTTTCAGGGATTGTGATGTAATGGAGTGGGCGTTGAGTGAAAGTGTGAGGAATGCTTGATATTCATTTGTTGGTGTAAACACAGAATGACTTGCACAGCAGAAAAAGCTGGATCCAAAGACTCAAAGGAGACAAAAATGTGATCCAATTTACTTTTTAAGCAAAAGACAACTGGAGGGCCCATTATGTGGCCCGGCTCTCCTGTTCTGTCCAGGTTGGTTCGTCTGTCAAGGAAAAATGGCAGAACTGCAAATTGTACTTGACAGCACAAGCTTCCCTTAGGGAGACTAAGTGGCGTCAACCTGTGGTAGTCACACACTGTTGCTGACAAGGTGATGATGAACACCTTTCATTAAAATCCAGGAGCTATGGCTCTTTCTCTTTCAGAGTATGTTCTGGTCTTAATGTCAGCAAGGAAAGAACCAAGATGGCAGGAAGAGGAAGCTATGGGGTTCAGTATCTGCATGATTTTATATGTCAAAAACTCCTTTATGTCACTGTGATGGATGCTCAAAAATTCTAAAGAACCTTTCTATCAGTGGGATAAGAAAAGCTTCCCTCTTGGATTTGACAACTACAGTGAAAATGTTTGAACTTGTCACAAGCTGCCGACACTGCAGATGCTGCACTGAACATATAATATGTAGATTTATTTTGCTTAAAGGATTGTTCCAAAAGCTACTGACAGGTAGCTGTTTAAAGTTTAGTGCTGTAAAATTATGGTTGGAGAAGCCATCAAACTGCCCGAAGCAATAGTTTCCAAACTGAGATGTCTTTAAAGAGACAGATGTGTAAAAATGAAACACTGCAGACTGCAGATTTCTGTGGTTGGAGCATTGATTAGGCCACATTTTAATTTCTTAAATTTACATGTTTCACTTCTGTGAGTGCTGAAGTACAGAAGTCAGCCAGAAAAAAAGGAAAATCAATGTGCTTTCTGTTACTTTTATTGGGGTTTGGCTTGCAGCCGGATGTAACAAATGCAATTTTAAACCGTGTCTTCTTGAGCTTTAAAATGTAGCGTGACGCCCCCTCTTATTACATTTTGAATGAATATTTCATACCATAGCTCAGATATTGACAGGTTTTTACCATTACAATGTCGCGCTGTGAATAATTTTTGACAGATGTTCAGTTTCTGTTAAGAGAGTCGAGAAGTCACACTGTGTGTCATCAAAGCTGATCACAGCCTGAATTAGAAAAAAAATTCAGCTAATCACAGACAAAATCCAGCTATAAATATTCCATTATGCTTCAAAATATGCAAAGGTAGCTCTATTGACGATGAAATGGTAAAAACAGACTGATACTGAGACTTGCACTAAAAGTAATATCCATCATTAAAAAGTAGAGCGTGCTGTGCGGTCAAAAAGATTAAAAACCTACATTTTCATTGATTGCTTAAAAGCAGAAGATAAGAAGCGTTACTTCCATTAGGATCTACTGGTTGAATGGAAATTATGACATTAGGAGCAATAAACTGGCTCGGCTCTTTCAGTAAACACTGGTACATGAAGCTCATTTAGCTATTAATAGGGTTAAAAAGAGATTCAGCTCCCACATCTACAGTCTATATACAAACCATTAGAAGCCTAAAATCTGCTCTAAATCCTACAACTTTATGAGAAGCCTCCACACAGATCACTTTTTGAGTGAAGCTGCCATTTTTTCTTCTTCTCTCAGTTTCACATCCTGAAATTTTATATCAGCAGTTCTGACCATCAGGCTGTGGAATTTGGTTAGTTTCTGCTGTCTCTCCTCAGGCTCATATAACTGCAGGATGATGATGCTGCATGTTATTCCTCTTTGAACATAAGAGAAGCATATCTGCACTCACTGCCTCAGTGACCACACCCCTGCAGTCCTGCTGGGTATTTTACAAGCTTCAAAGGTGCACAATGAACATGAGGTGAAAGAAAAATGGACGTAATAAACAAAGTTCTAATCAGATCATTTCAAAAGGTTTGGATCTAGTAATCACGTTATTCCTCATACATACAATACAATAACTTTTACAATATATTTTTTGGATTTTTAGACTGTTCCTCACAATTCCTTAATGAAGTTGTATTAGCTTTTGTGATATACAGTAAATCCTGTTTTTAAGGTCTTTACAAGAAAATGCAGTTTCTAAGTGATTATGAAAGACAAGTGAGAAGGGTTTCATGCACGATAGTGTTTTAGAAAGAAACTCTATTTTAGATATATGATGTGAAATATGGATTATTTATGCCTAATAAAAGTTCTCCTATGATATAAACTGTATACAGCTTGTACAGGATGAGAAAATTAAACAACATCACTTCCTTTTAAAAAAAAATCTCATCTTTATTTAAAAATAATGTTCCATTTACAAGTCTTGTCCCACTTATTTTAGCAGATCGAAACATGTTGTTCACATCCTGTACCAATTACAACCAACTCTACACAATAATATTTCATTAATCATTCTAATTAACTGTCTCCTATTGTGGCGAGTAGTGATGTAACATTGTGATATTCATTTATAGCTGAAAAGTAAAACCACAAACCTCACCTGCACAAAATCACAGTATTTTTAAAGCATCAAAGAACTAGTTAGAACATTTTTGGGGAGCCCAGTCCTCCATCAAGCAGCTTTGTAATAGTCCTACGTTTATTTAATCAGCACTAGTTGATTTGTTGATCATGTAAACACTCTGTTAGGATGATATCGTTATTGGTTTAACAATCAACTTTTCAAAGGTTTTCAGGATCACTTACAAAAACTATTCATTTGGTCCTTAATGCCATTTCCAACCCATCCTGAGAATTACATCCATATGATCTAATGGCACAAAAAATACCAGCCCCTTAGCAGAGATATTTACAACCATATGTGTTGGAAGTGTGATAACGTTTGAGCAATAAAAACTTGAAAACCAACTGCAACAGAAACATTCTGCTGTTACTCAATTCCAAGTGAACTTTAATTTGAAGTATACTTGTAAATTAATGTTTAGATGCTGTCCAATTTTATCCAACATATTAATTTTGAATTGGAAATTATGTAATATATAAAAACATACTGAAACAGCTGCCCTGATATATGACCTTTCAAATAAAGAGTTGTCCATGTTTTCTTCATGTTAAAGGTTAAATGTATTTTTAGTGTATCTTTTTATCAGTTTTTATTGGGAAATATAAATAACCTGTTCTACTAAGATTGAGACCATAACATGTACGTGACAATAATTAATATTAATGGTTTAAAATAATCCACAAGCTGAAAGCCTGTTCCAAATTTCGATGCACCACATCACACCTTTTTAGGGATTTATGCATTTCTCCAGTTACACATCTTTGCAGTTTTTATTTCCTTAAACGTGATTGTTCTGTTTGTGGAAGCAGGAATAAAACTGATGTGTTTGTTTGGTTAAATCTTTAGTAACAGTAAGGTGAAGCTGAAGTAACTTTCACAACATTTCTTGACCTAGCCCTTTTATTTTTTTCTTCTGACACTAATAAACAAAGAAACATCCTCTTTACACATTTACAAAGACATCTTTGACTGTGAAAAGATATAAAAAGCATGAAGTGGTTTCTGCAGCTGAATCCTTTTTAATTATCACTGAATCAGGAGGTCAGAAACTACGTCCACATCCTGTTGTGGGATGAGGCTGTGAACATTAAAAAAAAACCTTCTTAATCAAATACAATTTTAGGAACAGGGACAAAATAAACACTCTTCTGTGGGAACACTGTAGACTTCAAAATATAAAACAAATTATTGTCAAAAATTAGAAAATATCTACAATTTAGAAAAGCAATTGATAGTTAAGGACATTGAAACAAATTTGATTTGGTTGTGCATAACAAAAAGAAAATAAGGTCTAATTTAATCAAAGATGCTGCTTTTTCTTTCAGGAGATAATTGCATTAAAAGGAAATTACTTCTTATATTTGCATCAAAGAGGGAGAAAAAAAAGAGTCTCTCATTAGGAGGCAGGCTTCATGCTCTATGAAATTGTCAGTAACATTGTTGTCTCCTGCCCCTGAAGACTTGTTACAGAGTTCAGGGCAGCTCCTGCAGGCATGGCAGAGTAAACTGATGTTTGAGTTGTGACATGAATGCACATGGAGAGGCAGAATTCTCTTCTCAAACAAACATCTTTCTTCTTTAACAGTGTTTCCTCCTTTTTTCATCCAGATTATTTTACTTGAGATTGCATTGTTGTTCTCTCTTCCCAAGTGTCACATAGCAATTACACACTTGTAGAGATGTGTGGTAATCGGTACAACTGCATATTATTGTCACTTGATGTGTTGGGAAGTTCTGATTTGTGGTTTTACGTGTCTGAAATGCAACATAATTACTTAGAAATCCTCTCACTGTGTTCTGTGTCTGGGATTATCTGCCAACAGTTAGAAAGTAAAATATGGAAATAACATTTGACAACAATTTAGTTGTAAATAGCTTGTTAGTTTGAATCAAAGGACAAGCCACCTGACATTCTGAAAGGACTAAGTAATTCAGTATACATGCCAACCTAGATGGTTTATTTGCCATCAGCCTGCCATGTGTCAAGGACTGAAATTTAGAATATGATCCTTTAGTTTACTGAATCAGACACACAGGTTTGCAATTTATTTATTTTATCTCTCTGTTAATTTTTTAAAACCATTTTAGGGCAGTTTCTGTTAAAATCACTCACTTAATCAGGACCTTGTTGAGACAAAAGCCTGTTCCTGTAATTGAGGTTTGAGGTTGGATTTAAATCTGAGTTATGAAGTGAGTTAATTTCTACTGAGGCAAGCGGTGGTAAAGTTTAGGTTTAGAGTTAGAGTCAGGGTTAGGGTTACCCCTGATTAACACTGGACGTGTAACAGACGCATAACATCAGTGAAGCGTAGTGCACAGCTGACAGCCACCAATAAAGTTAAAGGGACCATTTTCACTGGGCACAAATCAGAAGCGTAGTGTTGCGGTCTTTACGCAGCAGTTCTATTTTTTACACACTACACTTCTAAAACACGTCAAGCTCAGCAGTTTAATTTGGATCAGACAGGAAATCAGGAGTTCGCACCCGCAAGTTTCAAAATAAAAGGACATGTGCGGATTTCAGTTCCCTTGACTACGAAAAAACACATTACCTGTGGTGAGTTTGAAGTAAAAATAAACCACATACCTTCTGGATACATGCTGTCGTCTTTCTCCCTGCTTGTTTTTGTGTGTACTGATGAAATCACGCGTGATTTCACAATTCTCCTGTGATTTCGTGATCTCCAGCTGGATGGAATGCATTCACGAGAGAAAACATTCCTGGTGGAAAGAGACTCAAAGCTGCTTTTGTAAAGGAGGAGTTGGGCTCTCACCTTAATTTGCTTGTTCGTTGTTGTTTTTATCATTTAAAAAAAAAAAAAAAACAGCTTTTATTTTTTTATGTCTTGATTATTGTAATTTTTTATTTACTTGTTTAATGAAAAAAATCCCTGGAACATCTTTAGGTGTCCAGAACGGTGCTGCAAGGCAGCAGTGCAGCAGCATTTACCCAGCTGCACTGGCTCCCCATTCATTACAGATCTCAATTTAAACTTCTGGTTTTAACTTATAGAGCTCTTAATGATCAATCACGCTTAGAAGGGACCCTTTTCAGCCCTACATCCTCAGCAGCCTCCTGAGATCATGTGATCAGGGTCTGTTAGTTGTAGGATAGAAACACATACTTATGTGTATGTGTATGCATGTGTGTGCATGCATGTAGGTGGGTGTGTGTGTGTGAGTGTGTGGACAGAGCAAAAACATACTGCCAGAAGTCAAACAAGGATTTTGGCTCCTGGAGCAAATTTGTGTGCATGGATTACCTAAACTGAGAAAATGAATTCTTTTGACCTCTCCTTTTATTTTGACCCATGGGACCCGATGGGCTCCACTTGTTTGACATATGAATCAGAGAAAAATATTTTTTTCACTACACTGCACATAGATGGACTTTGGCAGGATTTGTTAAGCCTTATTCAATGAAACGCTTGTGTTACCAAATGTAGAACTTCACCAGCTGCTTTAAGCAGAAAGTTTATGTGGGCCTGTTTTTACACTGAATTTTCTATGGCAACCCACAACTTTCACAATCCACTTTCACTAAGTACGACTTAAAAACTCATCCAAGTAGGTTACATTCACATTTCACAAAAATGTGTTCATTTCAAAACCGTCTGTAAGAACTGGTATTGTTGTCCATCTCTCAAAGGAAAGAGAAAAAAGCTTTTTTAATGTTTTATCACGTGTAAAGTGAGTTAAAACTGGTGAAAAGAACAGTTTCCAGCCCACACTGTGACCATGCAAGTTCTTTGCAAATGCCCTCCTCCACCTGCAGAGCTGGAAGAAGTCTTCACACCACTCTGCCAACATCTGCTGTAGATCTCAGAGGACCTGTGGGCTGCAGACTGCTCGTTTTGACTGCAAAGGTTGGACTTTGATCTGTACAAGAGTTTGACAGGTAGTAAGAGCTGTGCTTGTGAAAAACGTAAAGAAAAAAACACTCACATTTTCAAGAATTCAAAGTAAAAATGCCTGAAAGGTGGATTTGTAAGGGAGCAAGCATTTGTGCTCCAGGAATATTCAATCAGTTGTGCACTAAGAAGAAATCCTTACATGCATGATAATATACAGGTGCTGGTTGTATTAACTCTTTAAATCCAACCCACAGACATATTTTACTTCAGTCATAAATGACTGAAAGATTAATTTGGTTTATTAAAATCAGAGGGGTTCCAAGGAGATTAAAATTGTGATCAATGATACATTCAAAGCTGATAAATCATTAAAAGGGAATGTGCTGAGGAATAGAAATGTGAATGATGATGTATATTTGGTTAGAAAAAAAACAAAAAACATACAACATATATTTAAAATGCTGCCACCAAAATCAGTGCAGAATGTATTTATTTAAATCTTGTAGAAAATCACAAAACTCACAAAAGCAAAAGATCATGCAAAGCAAAATATATGTATTTAAATATACAGTACAGACCAAAACTGTACATCTGAAAGTGTGTGATGCACATTTGTTTTGTTTAGTTTCAAAAAATTGGGAAAATAACTTCAAATTTCCCATTTAGTTTTTGTCAAATGATAACCTCATTGATTTAAATCAATAAATTACTGATCAGGTTGATTTTAAAGGATGGTAGTTGTACATTAATTTGTTTTTTTATTTTAAGTATCAATAAAGTTCATTCAAAACATTTTAAACCCACAATCTTATTGAAGGCTATAAGTCAAGAGTCTGCATTATAAAAATAAACATGAAGAGAAACAAACAAACAAATAAATACAACCTCATTAATTTTTTTGTGACAAGTAAAAAAATAAATAAACAAACAAAAAACAATTAAAATCAAACAATTTATGTAAAAAAGGTTAAATTTAAATAATTTGAATGGGAATTTAATACAAACTCTTCAATTCTTCTTTTTCTTTTTTCTGGTTTATTTGGTTTCCTGACTGACAGATGGGATGTACAGATCAAGACTGTAATATCGATACCTCAGATTTCAGCTTTTTATGTTTTGGAATCAATTCTCTTAAAATATTGATATTTCAGTAAATTTAAATAAATATGTAGTTTGACAACCTGTCCAGGGTGTCCCCCGTCTCTCGCCCAAAGAACTCTAAATTGTCCCTTGGTGTGAGTGTGTATGTGAATGGTTGTTATATGTGGCCCTGTGATGGACTGGTGACCTGTCCAGGGTGTCCCCCATCTCTCGCCCAAAGACCACTGGTGATCAGCACCAGCCCCCCTGCAACCCTGAAAAGGAAGAAACAGGTTTATAAAATGGATGGATGGATGTAGTTTGTCAATAATGGAAAAATTAGTAAATACTTCTTCTTTCACCGAGATGCATATTCAGTCGGCTGGTGTGAACATCGCTTTAGAGCAACAAACAGCCATGATGCAGTGTGTGATGTGAGTAGGAAGACTGTGAGGCGTTGAGGTGTTCACCTGTAACATGTTATACTGTAGTTCTGTGCTCTTACATGAACAGGATATGTGGAGGAAGTCTGCTGTGTGTTCTATCAAAACAAAAGCACTGACTTTTTTAGTTTGGGCAAATGTTACCAATGGTGAGTGGAGCATTGACTTTTCTTCTCCAAATGGATGCAATAACTCAGTATTCCTGTTCTTAAAATGATTGAACCAACATTTGGAAACACCTCAAACCTCATTAAAGATCTAGAAATACAGTTTTTGTAGATTTTTGAGCTATTCAAACAACAACAGACCCCTTATTTACACACATAAAGTTATTTAGCAAAGTATCAGTATCATTTATTGGCGATACTGGCCTTGAATTTACTTGGTATAAGATTGGAAAGGAAATCAGTGGTATTGTATATCACTAACTGAGACCGTCTGTTATCTGGCAGGTTGTTACTTGTTACAGGGGAGGATTTATTCGATGTGTTGTAATGATGTAAAACTGAATTTTAATGACCAGGTCAGATGAAGTTAACAATAGCCAGTGTGTGCATGCAGATAGCCCCTGAGCTCATTAAATACTGGTGGTCCGTTCACTCACTCAACGGGTGGTCAGTGATATTGTTCTATTCTTACTTTTCCTGCTATCTAAGGAGAAGTGAATTTATGTAAGAGTTTTTATTGTCTGTTTAATATACAGTATTATTTTATGTTTGCACACAATTAGGATTATTCTTTTCTGAGATTAGGATGTTTTTTTTATTGATTAATTTAACTGTTTTTATTTTATTTCTAATGACAAATAAAACCAGTCCCCTTTTTATTTATGTTCTTATATTTTCTGTGCAGGATACAAAGCTACTTTATTAAGAACAAAAGACCAAAATTTGCTCACTTAAATTGAATACACACAATTTTTTATTTATTCTGCAATCAGTTTGAAATTCATTTAATTTAAATATACTAGAACCAATTTGTCACCTTAATAAATGGCCACAGGTAATTAGAGTCAAGGCTCAGCAACAGCTACACTGAAAAAACGGCTTTTGGTTTCTGCATTTTTTCCCGGGCTAGGCGAGATAATCTGCAGCCTGTGCTGATTATCTGAAAATGCCAACAAATCAGCTGACTGATTAATTGTTCTATCTCTATTTGTACTCTGTCAGAAAATCTATTCTGGGAGGCCAAATCGACATTTTGTCTCTACTTTTTGTCCCAAACTTTTTGTCCTGGAAATAATTAGATAAATGTCACTAAGGAGATTCTGGAAAAAAAGTACTTGGGTTATTAATCATTCTCTCATATAGGTTAAGATAATTGTAAATTATTATTGAACAAATTCAGAACTTTAACAGAAACCAAGATGTTGGTTAACTTTTAAGTCTTGATAATAAATAATTGTGGTGCTTCTCGTTGAATTGAACTAAACTAAAATGTGATTTATGTTGTAATACTGCAAAATCACTTTAAATTAAGTTATTTTTTCACATTTAGATGTCTTGTGGGACTTAAATGATGCACTGCTGGTTGTAGTAAAAGTTTTTTCTTTTGCATACTGATGAAAATAAAGAATTAGTTTTAATGTTAGAAAACCTTCAATAAAATAGTTTTTTAAGAAGTTATACTCTTTAAACTTTTAATATTATTTTTTTTCTGTGCAGCTGAAATATCTGCTCTGTTGCGAGCTGTAGGAATGTTGGATTGTATCTTGTTACCTTGTTTTTGCATTGTTGCAAAGACTTACATATTATGTATTTTTGTTTCCAAATTTATGGTAGGAGCTCACTTAAACTTTCACTTTTTTACTGCTCTGTATTTTCTCAAAGACTCACTGGAATTTAAAACAAAACATATTTTTGGATGTAATTGAAATTAGAAACTATATCCACAATACATGCCTTGGTATTTATTACTCGGGGTCCTGTATCTGATCCACTTTGTAGCAGTAATAGATTAAAAGTGTTTGCGCTGTTTTTGTTTTGTGGATGCTTGTAAAATCGATGGCTTTGCTCTTCACGCTTCACCCTGTCATGAAGTTTTTCTCCTTTAACAGTTTATTTGAAGAGAGTCAGATCCAATAAACAAACCTGAGGTCAGATGATCTTAACTGCAGCTGCCACAGGGGCACTTAATGTTTGTGTCACTATCAATCATATTGTTCCCATTATCTTAACACACACCATTCCTCTGAACCCATCTTTCTTCCTGATATGCCCCAGTTTTTCATCTGTTGCAACTCGGAGTGATTCTGTTGGAAATAGTTCTGTCAGGGGTGCAGGTTTGATACGACATAATTCCTTAATCCTAACAGACAGGCAGGTCCAGCTCCACAGATACAGTAAATCAATCAATGTGTCTGAGAAGTAGCAGCTCTCTGTATCGATTGTGCTCCCCCTTCCACTTCTCTCTTCACCCACAAACACTTGCTAAGACATGCAACTCCACGATAGCTTGTGATATAGAGGGTCTTCTAGTTAGAGCTCTGTAAACACTGCACCGTAACACTTTCTGTTTCAATGTACAAGGTTAAAAAAGATTGCATTTGACCCAGAAGATGAAGTATGTTCAGCATCATTACCAAACATTGCTCAGAGTCAACAGGAGACTGAGATGGTTCAGCTCACACCCGCCGTCTTTTCACTGGGCCATTAACCAGCCTTACATATTTAGTGAGTGCTGCTTTCAGTGCCAGAGGCTTTAAGAGACCAAGATATGTTTTAACCTGTAGACTCAACATTTAAACCTGCCTTCTGAATCATATTCAATCCAGGCCCCAAGATGTGCATGTAATGATGGGTAGGAACTGATAGCTTTACAGGCAAGGAAGCCAGTGATGGTGATGAATAACAAGTACAAGGTGATTTTTTTATGTAATCATGTGGGAGGCTTCATTAATAAAATATAAAACTCTGTAAAGATCAAAGGTAGGAAGTAAGAATTGTAAGACTCATTGTTTTGCAAGATGATCATCATTAAATCAGTCAGTCAGTCAGTCAGTCAGCAACGGGAAGTCAGCTGTTTTTATTACGCCCTTCTGACTCCCTGATGGTTTCCCCTCATAACATCTCCATCCTCTCTGAGCAGCATGAACGTTATCCCTCCTCTCCTCCAGGGCAGGAGAACCAGGGCTTGTTCTCACATTTCAGTCCATTTATCTCCTACTAGATGCAACTCAATGATCTTAGCCCTCCATTAGCTTGTACTGAAAAGCATCCAGAGCAAGTAAACAGAAAATTTAGGGATGGCTCATTTCTTTTCTCCCCTCTGTTTTCAACCTAGTCTTCCAAATCACTTATAGTGTCTTCAAAACAACACATTACATTGTCTGTGTTACAAAAGCACTGCGCTTGTCTTGTGGTATTAAAGGCTGCACGCATGTCCCAAACTTTCTGGAGCTGGCACAGAAAAAGAGGGCTCTCTCTCTGGTTGTCATGTAGTTGATAATTCATGAGATAAATTACACCCTGGTTTCCTCAGGGAGCTTCAGTGAAGAGAAATCAAATGGCCACTGCCAGAAATTGCATAACATCATGTCCTAGCAAGATTTACCACATGATTCAGGGTTCCAAATAAATCACAATTGTTGACTGCATTTTGCTGCTCTTTTTAAATGAATGCACCTGAGAAATGTTCAGGCTCTAAACTCCCATCGTGAAGAAACACATTAGACTTTAAAGAAGATAAATCGGTACCATTTCATTAATTTTGTTTCCATTTCTGCTCTGAGATGTGTTTTTGCTCTGACCTAAAAAGTGTTGCAGAAAGAACCGACTAGATATGATCCTATTAATTTAAATAATACAACTTTTAACAGTTGACTTATTACTCACTCTTGAATTCTCTTGCTTTGGCCTTTTCAGAAACAGATTTCATTTTTTGTGACTGATTGATTCCTTAACTGAAAGTACATTTCATTAATTGATCATCTAATTGAATGTTTGTGTCAACAATACAAAATATGAAGTTAAATTGCAGCTACAGGCAGATTCATTCTTTTCTCTTGTGGTTCTACTTTTGAAGCAAATGTTTTTTGTTTTTTTTTAATTTTCACAACTTTGTGAGGTCATAATGTAAATGTTTGGGACTGACTCTGATTACATTACAATACCAAAGCAAAATTACCAAACTTTTCAAATGTCTCATGTCTTGTGGATAACTTCTGGAACAAAGAGACCTTCAACCATATTCTTTACAAGATATTCATCTTTGGAGATGTTTTTATTTACAGATGTTCAGTAACTCTTACTGAGCTCCCTGCACCAATTTTAACAACATTTTTTAATTTCAATTGCTTTTGCAAAGGCCTTAATTGATAGTGCTTAGTTCCCCTTCTCATTGCTTTGAAATGACTCAGCTTGGAATATAAATTATTTTCAGATTCAAAAGCTAAATTAAATCAATACATAACTAGATCCTCTTGTTGTAATAATTTCTTATCCAAACTACAAACTACAAACTCTGGGTTTATGCCGTGTTTTCTTTGTTTTTGGAGTCTCTTGTTATTGTTACCAAATATATTTGTCACAGATGCTGAAAAAAAAAAAAAAATTCTATGTAATTGCTTGATCCATTTATAGAATAATCAAGAATCATTTATGATGTAAAACATAAACACTTCCAACTAAAGCAACAGCAATAAGTCAGATTTTTTTGCGTGAATGTCACTCATTTGACAGAGTATTATTGAGCTGTTATCTTATAAATTTGCACAAACCTCTCATGAGGTTTGAGTGAGAGTTTTTGTGCAAATTTATAAGATAACAGCTTGAAGTTGGCCATAAGAAGAGACACTTTCCTGTGACGAGTGAGAGAGATTATCAGTCACAAGGATTGTGTCATATTGTCACGGGAATCTAAATACATTCAACTGGTGACACAGAAAAATGCCTTAATGTGGTCAAACACAAGAAACTTCATTACACTGCTGGTACAATTAATACAGTGAATTAATAGGAAAATTGATTAGACTATTACAACTAGACTACAGAGGATTTCTATGCCAGATGGTGTTCAATGAATAAAATTAATTTCACTCTCACATAGTAAAAACCAAAATAATTTCTGGTTCTTTGAAGTATATGATACTTACAAACCTTAATGCATTTCTTGTGGATTGTAAAACTATTTAAATTAATTAAATATGATGTCATTGATGTGTTGTGTTTGATATTCCCTTTTTTCTTATATATCAATAACACGATACGTGTTTAAAGTGGAAAAATATGTCAGTGATTACAAACAAATGGAGCTTCATAGGAAAAAAAACAGTCTCATCTAAGGAATCTAGCACATCTGTAGTGATAACTATTACCTCAGATTGTAATTTAATGTCCCAACAGTGTCAAAATCTTTTCACATTCCATTAGGAATTACTCATTTAGGAGGAACTTGATTATGGAAATGGTTGATTTTGGACACAATTTGCAAATATAAGCTAAAGAATGAGATCAAAATAAAAGGGAAGCAAATTGTCACTATCTACCAGTAAACCCGCAGAGTTTATTTATTCTGGTAGCTTTGATTAATTCCTGGTCCAATGATAGTTTCAACCTGTGGTGTTTAAAACATTTTCACTCAAAATGCTAATTTATTTTCTGAGAAACAAGAATTGGAGAAAAAGAGTTATTCAGGCATGTGTTCTGTATTGAATTAAAGCCATTGACCTTTGAGTTTAATGTTTAAATGACCATGCCTCCTCAGAATAAAGAAAATACCTCTAATTGGGGAAGTAATAGCCCCCCCACCACCACCACCAAATAAGTTTGAATGTAACTCAGCTCTCTAACATGTTGCCTGTGCAGAAAAAAAAAAAAAAAGTCTCAAAAAAATCTCTGACACACCAGAAAGTCTTCTGAATACCTCCAACGCAGTGACACTGGAAAACATCTCTCATAGAAAAGTCATCTTTTCTTTCTCCTGAATTTCAAGAATGTTGTTAGATTATTGATAGATGTACTGATGTTAGACGCTAAATAAACACACTGTCAATTTTCCACTTGATTGAGAAGATGTTACATTCCTAATTACTATGGAAATTGATCCTAAATTGTTGTATACGGAGATTTTCACAGAACAGAAATATGATCATTAAATGCAGTTGAAGTCTCAGCATCTGTGTTCTGTTACAGGTCTGGGGAAGGGGCTACAGTTTAGAGACCTGAGTATAAAGAGACTGGATTGCCTACTTTGGCCTTGAATGGATTAAAGTGTTGAAAGCTTTGTAGGATCTGAAGCTTTTGTTTTGTTTCAATTATGTGAAAAAGATGACGGTCTGAAGATCGTTATTACCAAATAACAGGGAAAGGGGTGTATATTCTTGTTGAAAGGTTCCTTCTATAAAATTATAATTCTTTTTGAAACAGGCCTAAAAAACAAGCAAAAATAGTTTAAAAAAAGCTGGAATAAACACATGTTCAATGTTCCCTATTACAACAACAAAATGATTAGGGTGGGATTGTGTTATATTGCTGAGTTGCAGCTCAGTGACAGATGGCTAGCTCTATTTGCAACAGCAGCATCATAGTTTTTATAATTTTGGTGCTCAAAAAAGCATTACCCCTCTCCCACTTACAAGTTTGATCCACCTTATTGATGGATCTTTTTCAGGTTATTTCAGTCCTTTTATTCTTTCATTAGAAACAAAGTGGCAGCCTCCACCAAGCTCTCCAGTCCTTATGTGCAGCCAAACGCTGCTCTCGCCACTCATTTTCCACAGGGCAGCTCTACTTCTACCTTCCTATTGATCTGCTGTGCAGCATCAACATGCTGGAGTGTCAATTAGAGAACCCCTCCTGTCCACGTGAGAGAGGAGAGCTGTCTCTAAAAGTTTCTCTACCATCTAGCAGCTCCTCAAGCCTCAGAATCACCTCCTGACAACTAATAAACATTCATTCACGTCTTTGTTTTGCCTGTAATGCTCCTCGTGTAGTAACAACTGGATTGTAAAATGGTTGGAGAAGTAACATGATTTCTCTAATGTTAAAAAAGAAAAAAGGTGACGTGAAGCTCTTGTGGCAAATCTGCAGATAAATGTTGTTAGCATCAAAGAACTACATGCTTTTGTCCTGGTTCAGGTAAAGTGCATTTGTAAGGGCAAGAAGATTGAAGAGATCAGAAGGACGTGTTTTTTTTTAGTGAAGTGATTCTCTTTGTAGCATTGTTACTCATAGCAACCAAAGTGTGGAGGAGATTCACAAATCTTTACTGATCCTCATTTCTTTTTGCTTGTATATACGAAATCTTTCTGAAAAAATAGTTTAAAATTAAGGGTTTTTTGCAAGTCAAGAACAATACGAGACATCATTTTTTAATGGGAAAAATACCAGTTCATTATGACCTTCCACAGAAGCATTGCTGCTGAGGTGTGTCCTGTAAGATTTACAGTCATCCCTCAGTGTTCAGATGACCCAGTTTAACCTGCGGGAGTGTCAAGTCGAGTTTCATGTAACATGTTAAGCCATCGGAAAGGAAATTAATTAAATATGGCTGAAAACAAGCTCTCAACAGATTCAGACATCTTTAGAGCATATGAGAACTGGGACTAAGTTTGACTGAAATCCAAGAGGACGATGAGCTAAAGAAAAAAACAAAAAAACAATCTGAAAGTGCTGTCTGTCAGAGGAAATAACCCTGACTGTTTAAAGGACCTGACAGGAGAGACTGTGACTTTGTGACTGATGGGACAAGATATACAATGTGCCATTCATCCATTAGCTTCTTTCATGGTTCAGGTTTATACAAGAAAAGCTTCAACAACTGGGACTTCCTTCCCTAAATACTATCTCAGAAAACTCTGATTTGCCAGAGGATCACATTAGTTTGTTTTTGACTCTGAAAATACAGTTTTCTAACAATTCAAAGGCCAGAATTATATTTCTGTTTCAACAATTCACACATCAGAATATCCTGCTAAACCTCAGATTGAACCAGTAAATCCACTCTGGTGTTTGTGTGGGAAAACAATCCTCTGAAAATAGAACAAAGTGCTTCAAAACCAAGTGAATGTTGCTCATATTGTCAATTAATTTGTGAGGTCAACATTATTTGAAAAGCGCTCTTTAGAAGCGAATCATTTAGACCACATCTACCTTCTGTCTGTCACACAGTTCAGCTTCCTGAACATCAAGATCATTTGTTTTCTGATGCTAAAGCACCATGTTGTTTAATATTTCAGTCAGACACTCCAGGTATACCATCCTTTATGTACCAGATTACTGATTTTACATTAAAGTGCATGATGCAGAGTGATCAGGATGAGGTGTAAGAAAAAGCAGCCAAATTTAATAACTTTAAAAGAGCTCAGAAAGTCCAGAGAACTATTTATCAAACCATTTTACATTTTTATATCGACGTCTTGCTGCTTGGAAGGACAATACAAAGAAATGAGCGATGATTCAATACTTTTGCATGCTACTGTGGTTGTTTACAGGTTAGGTGCTTGTTAGGGAGATGGTGTACATGTAGCTGTTGCAGTTTGCTAACAGCATGTACTGATTTGCCTGAAGGTTATTGTATGGCCTTTTAAACTGAATGAATGTTTTGAAAACATGTTTGCACCTGAGGAAAAGTAGTTCTCCTGATACAAATCCACAGTTTATCCTGCAGCTGTATTTGACATTTTGTAGGGAGAAAGTGTCTTTTTTTATGACTTTCCTCAAGTCTGTATTGTCCTTGTTTATTGAAGTATGTCAATAAAGGTTCATCTCTAAATACACAGACTGTATGTTTTGCCTGTATGGTGCCATTACAGCTGTTGTTATTATCACTGTTTAACTTAGATGGATTTACAGTCTGTCAAGTCTGAAAATTACTGAGAACTGCAACATTTCATCTGTGTTACACACAATATATTATATGTGAGCTAAAGTGCAACACGCACGCTCATTTCTAACACTTTAGTATTAACATCCCTTCACGCTACACTAGATAAAGTCTTTAAGGTTTGTTAGAACTTTGGCACTTCAAGGAAATATTATCCTTCGTTTCTGAATAAATGAGTTTGTGTGAAGATTATTTCAGAGAAGAAATTCAAGACTGCTGAGATCGTACGAAGATCTTCCAACCTTTTAAAGAAAGACTTATTTGTATTCAAGACAGGAAGTAAATATCACATATTGATGTGAAAATGAAGAACAAACTTATCACAAACATGTTTCATGTTATCTGAGATCTCTCTGTAAAGATAAGAATCGTGAATATTCTTTACTCTGAAGGAGACTCGTGTTCCCACCAGCTTTTCTTTCCCACAATCACAAAGTTTGATGACATTGGCTTTGATTCTGCAGTCTTGAACAGTTTCTTATTTGAACAATTCAGTGCTCACAGCTGGATTTTTTTTTCCCCTTTGCCTATCTGTACCATGCAGTGTTAGCTGCAGCACTCACTGCCTTCATCTCTGTGTTTTCTCTAATGTCATGCACTCTGCTTGGTGGTTTGCATTCGGTTACGGGGCCTAAGGTGAGTTGGCTGGTCTCCCAGTTGCCATCTGCTCTGCAGCAGTTTAAGCAAACCTGCAGTGAATCAAGTCTGAAAAATTACTTCTCACTCAGTAGGAGATAGTTGGGTGTATTCAAAGGACCTTGTCACTTCCAATATGCTCTCAATGAGTCTCAGCCACTAGCTGATCCAAGGCTTTAACCCATTCTCCTGAAAAACCAATGTCTACAACCCTATTCTGCAACTGTGTGCAGGGAGATTGTTCTTTCAGGTCTCATTACTACGGCAAGACTTTACAAGCTGCAGACATCTACATGCAAGATGGCTTGTAGTGGCATATTTTATGTTTCCTTGGCATGTGCATATTGTGTGGGAGTATCAGTGACAAAAAGGAGAATAGAGGTTATAATCATGTCAGAGTGTGAAGATGTGCACTACAGTAAGAAGTGTGGAAACTCAAAATCTTGCTGTAAATTTTGTGCCATATGTAGAAAACATAAGACTGTTTACAAGAATCGGAAAAGAATCTACTTCTAAGATGGTTTCACATCAGTGAAAAAATACAGCAAGAAACATTTTCAAAGGGAAAAACAATATGTTTTTCTGAGAGAAAGTTCTTTTTCTTTGTGTTGTTAAATTATGTAAAGCCCTTGTTAGCAACATCTACAAAGACTCACCTTAAAATTCAATGATTTGTTAAGAAGTGCTTTTGCATATGCCTTTCATTATGACAAACAACCCCCCCCCCCATATTTTTTAGCACAATGACAATGAAAAATAGTTTTTGAATTTTATGCAATTATTTCCATTATAATAAAACCACAGAAATGTATTTACATTCTGCCTAAAAGCCGTTCTTTGAACTAAAACTATCAACATGTGGATGAAGCTGACAGAAACATCATAACTGAATCTTTGTTTCTCCCTCGCTGCCCAGTTTTTAAAATTAATCAACATCTTCTACTATTAACAACTATTAATGGAAACTGGGAGGGAAGTTAGCTCAACTTGCAGTTTAACTCAAAGCGGTTAACTTGTAGCTGAGTAACCTCGTCTCTTTGAAGTTTTATTGATGTTAATGTTATGGATTGTGTTGCAAAGCCAAATCCCACAGCATCTGTGTTGGCTCAACTTATTTTGGTTCAAATCCCATTTAGAAAGGACAGCCAAGTAACTTGGAGGAGGTTCTCTGTACGATTGGCAGCAGAAAAAAGTTGGTGGTCAATATACGTCTACAGATTGTCCACCAACCAGCCATTTCCTCCACATGAGATGTGTGTGTCATTAAACCTCAAAGAATGGGCAACTGCATTATGACAAATGGTCTTTGTGATTGCACTTGACATACTGACGGCGATGAATATGTGTTTGGATGAATTCTGTCTTTACGGTGACCAAGAGCACACAGATGGACTGGGTGTAGATCAACTGAATAATTTTTTGTTGAAGCCACAGAAAAAGAGCTTTTTGGGAAAAATATGGTTTGTAGTGTGAATGAAGACAAGGATCCTTTCTGTCTGCTAAAAGTAAGCACTAGTTTTATTGATGTCTAACTTTGGTTTATTACACTTTGGATTATTAATTTCTTTTGGTATTGTAAGCCATGTTTTTTTCATAGTACAATAGTTTTACAAGCTCACGTGCATCTGCTGCACTTTACTGTCAGTCCATGTGTTTTCCTATTAAGTGCTATAAAAGGTCACTGGATTTTGTTTCCCAATTCTTTAAGGTATTTTGCTTCCCATCAAAGAAGCTTCATCAGTTTAAAATGAAAAGTGCAGAGTTTTCAGTTTTTAAGCTGTAGCAACTCGACTGGTTTGCAGATCAACCCCCTCTTCTTCCTCATGAGGGTTGTTAGAGTCTTTGATAAACTGGTTGGCGTGTGAGATGTTTTGGTCACATGTCTGAAGGTGTGAATTGTTATGAAACTGTAGGGGGATTTGATACAGAGCTGTAATTGTATTTTAGGTTTTTAAGATTTGGAATTGGAGGCTAAGAAAACAGTCTTCTTTTACTCCTCTCTCAAACCATTGCTGTCCTCACAGAGTCTCATTTGTCCTTTAGATGCATGTGGACTGAAGAGTCTTGACCTGAGGAGTTGGCTCTCCTGACATGTAGCTGTTGTTTGGTTTCTCCCATATAAGATCTGAATGTTCCCATCTGCACAGAAATACAATACTGGTGAAGGTTCTCAGACATCCAGGTCATAGTAATCCTAGTAGGTTGAAAAAAGGCAGCTGGACTAGATCAAGACAAAAAAGTCCAATTCCTTTTTTAAATTGCATAAACGCGGCTGCTCAGCTTTTTTTTGGGGTATTTTGTCCTTTGGATGAACTGTTTTTTGTCTGAGTGTGTTGCAGGGCTGAAGGTTCACTGGGATGTTGTGTTTACAGAAAATTCTTCAGTTTTTTAGACACGACCTCGTTTTGAATGACAATGTTTTTGTGCCTGTTATTCTTTTCCACTTTGTTTGAATCTATTGAGTCTTTTCCAGATTTATTTGATTTAACAAAGATCCAGTTTATGACAGATGACATACAACATATTTTCTCTTTTTATTAATGTCAAAGCTGATGTTTGATGTTTATGAACTGGTATTTCATTATTCAGGATTGTCACCACTGTGATAGTTCTCAACTTTAAATGTAACTACAATGTAAACATAAAGGGGAGTGACTCAATATTTGTTGGGCTTTTATTAACCCTTGATGTTCCAGACAATTTAGCAGAGGACATTTTAGTCTCCATACCTAACAGAACTTAAAAAAATAAAATAAAACAAGAAAAAACTCATGGGAAGTTTGTAGCAAAAGTTGAAAAAAAATCATTCTTAAAAATGCAAAGAATTGTTTTATTGTTTTTTTCTTGGTGTGAACATTAAAGAGTTTCTGTTTCTATTATCTTATCACGAAAGAAGAAAATGGAGGTCACCATAAAGCTGCATGAAAAAAAAATCCTATTGACCTTTTTATAGAAATAATACTAACTACTTCATAATAAATTGATTGTGTTTTGATACACATGAGAAGCTTAAAGGTTGTATGTCACTGAATGCGCAGTAGGTTCAATCTTTTTTTTGTCTTAGTAGTTAAAAGATTTTGAGATCACCAAAAATGAATCTTCACAGAAGCATTTTTTTATATAGATGGTATAAAGCATGCAAAAAAACTGTGTGGAGGCATATTATATTATATATTTAAAAGGCACCTTTCAAGTTTAAGAGCATAACATCAGTTTCAGACCATTTTCTCAAGCCTTATTCTTTCTGTTTTTTTAGTACTTTTCTTTCCTGCAAGGCTCAGATTTAGAAATGCCTGAGAGACTCTGAGACCCAGATACGAGTTGCATCCATTATAGTATGTGTAATTCATTTTGCCTTTCATAAACACACATCCCAAGGTAATGCTAGAGTGGTCCATTTGGAACAAAGACATTTCAACTTTATCAGAACTTAATTTGGGATTTTGAACTTTCTTTTAGAACCCCAAAATATTCTTAATGATTTGAAAGGCTTTGCGGCAGCCATGATAATGTCTTGTGTGCTTCCACAGCAAATGGTAATAACACAGTTGTTGTTTCTGAATTTGTAAAACAGTTTGTCATTTTATTTTCAGTGTTAAAGGTTGATAGAAGAGACAGGAAACATAAAACTGAAAGGAACTTGTGATAACAATCCCTGTCAAGGTTGATAGGTGAAAATGAAGCAGCGCGTCAGATGTATTCAGATGTAGATTTTGGCTGAATGAGTAAAAGAAAATATTTTTGGAAGCATAACTGTCTTCTCCTTCTTCCTAATGCTGCAGTTAAAAGGTTAAGCATAAAAAAGAAGCTATTGAAAATCTCATACCAATTCAAATTCCTTTGCCCTTTTCTGTTTTCTCTAAGCACTGTCTAACTTCACTTCTCTTTTTCATCTTTTAGGAATTCACTCTGAAGCCTATAGACCTGAGACGGCCTGAGGGCTCTGACATACACCAAATCCCTGCCCAGGGGAACGGCAGAGATTAAAAACCTCTGATTGAGGTGAAGAGGAAAGAGACACAAAGAGAAGGAAGGAGAGACAGAAGGAGGAAAAAAAGCTTAACGTTGTCCTTTGTTTCTAAAGCCCCCAAAGTGAAAGATCTCAATAGGCAAGAAGACACAAAACCAGCTGCCCACAACAGTGGTCAGATGATGGAGTGAGAGAGTGAAAGAGGAAAAGAGAACAGGATTACATCCTATGAAAGAACCAAGCTGATATTATACTCTAATTGAAGGCTCGGGAGAGAGGAGAAACATGAGTGGGAACCTTTTCTCTGACAACTGCTTCAAGAGGCATTGCAATTAACCCTCTGGCCATCATAAAGTAATACCTGGCTTGTGTAGTTTCCTGATTGGACGTGGACGTGTGCTCGGGCTGTGATCATGTTTCAGCCCCCAGCATGCAGACTGGATCGAACCGGATGTCACAGAAACATTCACGTTCTTCTGCTGCTGCTGCTTCTTCTTTATGGTTCTCTCAAGGCCTCTCAGGCTGCCAAACCCAAAGGGCCAGGACAAACACATTTGAACTCTATCCGCATAGATGGAGATATATCCTTAGGTGGGCTATTCCCAGTACATGCTAGGGGTCATGATGGCAAGCCTTGTGGGGAGCTGAAAAAGGAGAAAGGTATTCATAGACTAGAGGCTATGCTCTTTGCCCTTGACCGCATCAATAATGATAATAATCTCTTACCTAACATCACACTGGGAGCGCGAATCCTGGACACCTGTTCCAGGGACACTCACGCCTTGGAGCAGTCGCTCACCTTCGTTCAGGCTCTGATTGAGAAGGACGGGACAGATGTCAAATGTCTCGGTGGGGGAGCGCCTATCATCACCAAACCAGAGAGGGTGGTGGGCGTAATTGGAGCCTCCTCCAGCTCTGTTTCCATCATGGTGGCCAACATATTGCGCCTCTTTAAGGTAAGAACTCTGCAGTGTTATCGCTTTGGTTTTAATGCCAGGAAAAAAAATATATATATTGATTTATAATGTTTGCTGCATCGATCATCTTGTACACATTACTTGTTTGAATGATTTATAACAGTAAAAACACACAAGCTGCTGAGCAGCAGGAAAGAACAGTCTGTGTTGATCTGCTGCCACACAATGGACGCTTCCATAACTTTAGAGAGGAGATCCCATTGTAAATCTCATCATTCTGACTGTTGCCCCGGAGGAGTCGGTTGCTTAGCAATGGGAGGTATTGCCTGTCACAATACAGGAGTGATTAATAGGAATCTTGATTTCATTTTTTCCCCATAGCCTCTCACACAACCAGTTTGGTGTTTACATTAGCTCACACAACGGAAAAAAATATGTTCTGTTCATCGACATTTGGACATTTGATGAATTATTTAACACATATTTTATTTACTCTCCAGTCAGCCATGGCAAATGTAATAGTTCTTTCTCCTTTACTAAAAGTGTGATTGCTGTTTATTGGTTGGTGTGCTGCGAAATTGCAATTTCTTTTTTTTTAAGAATAACTGTCATGTATTCGCAACATTTTACTGGATATCACACCTCTTAATAAGAATATGGTTCATTTCCTTTCGATGGTGCTGTAGCTTCCTTCAGTGTCGACACTTAGACTCATAACTTCAAAGTGTAGTTATATACCTCAGGATAGGCAGAGCTGCAAATTGAGAAGATCAGCTTTTAGCTAAGAATTCATGTGTAACCAAAGAAACACACTCCACATCACCTTTCCTAAATGTACTACAAATTAAACGGATGTTTCTACAGTTTTGCAGAACAACAGTCCTGAAGCTGCTTCTGAGTTTGTTTGAACATTTGCTGCTTGTCTTCTGTGAACAATAAGCTCAACATCTTTATATTTGAAGAGCAATCTGCACTTGCTGTGAAACAAAAAAAATACTGTATTATTTGAAGAGATGGATGCAGATTGTTCAGTAATAACAATAACAATTGTTTCCACTGTCAGATGGTAGACATTAAAGGCCAGGAAGCGTGACTCATGTCATTCCTGTAAGGTTGTCTCATTAATGTTGTCAGCACTTGTGCTAAATCCTAATAAATCAAACATTTGTTTTGCTATCAAAGGATAACAAATACAGCCTAATTGTGATACTGTAACCAGGAAAAGAGGTAACTGTAACTGAAGTGTCTATTGCGATAAAGGTGGCACACGTGCACATATGAGAGCCGACGCTCCCTGAAACAGAGGGGTGGGACTTAAAGGTGCAACACATTTGTTTTTGCCTCAGTGCTGCCCTTAAAGAAAAAACTCTGGATTTCTGCTTTCAAGACCGTGTAAAGGGAATTCTGCTATTTTCTTCTAACCACATTATAAACATACTGTAATAAATGTACTGTTCTAAACATGTGAAAAACCTCCCAACAATTAAAAACTGAATTGTGGAGCTAGCATTCAAATTGCGTTTCAAGAGTTTTCTGTTTCAGGATTTTATGGGCGAGTCTAAAAGCTTCAGGATAACCCCGCCCCCTGCTGCTCTCGTCATATAAAACCGTACAGTGCGGTAGCTTCAGTGGTTTTCCCGCTCCTTCATCCGAGGGATGACCGTCTGAAAAAGCTTTGGGTCGATTTTGTGCAGAGGAGCCACACAGTAGACAGTAACTAAACCAGCATGATAGGTAGGAGCTACTTCTGCCACCTGCTGCCGTCATATGCTAAACAAAGCTCAGAATGGCGTAGCAGCACATTCCGCTCCTTCACTGATCAACAAGTCTGAAGCATTGTGGTTGTGTGGAAATATTTCAACTCCTCAAAAAGCAGCGATGCGCAGTTTTACATGTGGGTAGAACCTCAAACTTAACGAACCAGCCGGAACTCAGAAACGGAGGAAATGCAGTGATGTGGGGAAGAGAAGGAGGTGCTGCTAGAGGATGAGACAGACAGGTTTCAGCGCCTGCAGTGGACACGCCCCCAGCGTCTCAGAGCAGAGAAAACTCATCCTTTTTTCATTATTTTGTAACCAAATTTCATATGCTTCACAGTGTTTTTAATCATTCAAATTTGGCTGGATGACTAATAACTAATATTCCTGCAGTGACAAACTCAGAACACACATTTGTTGTTACTTTACACGGGCTTTAAGTAAAATGATATAGTTCAAATACAGTAACTTCAAACTTTTTATATTAAGGGATCAACATGAGAATACATTTTAGGTCTGTTTCCAGTGGCAACTCTCTATCCCACAGGTCAGAACTTCAAAGGGGTAATGGGTCTTACCCAGTTAGATGCCTCAGAATTTGTTTAAGCTGGTTAAACTGAACAGACTCACTCAGTTTTAACTACTCTGGTCAGACGTTACAACCGATCTTCATTCAGGTCAAGGAAATCTTTAGCAGCTCTGAGAAAACCAAGAAGACCCCCTGGAACTGCTTTTTTTTACCAACTGGGAATTTTTAATATCTATAGAGTAGAAGGTGATTTGTGAGCTGACAACCAATAGAAAACCTTCTAAAATTCTTGACACAGTAAGCTTTACTTTCAGCGAAAACTTTGTAAAAGGGATAACAACTTTAACTCAGCATTTGTCTTTTTCAGATTTTATTAAAGCAGATTTAGCAAGGTGTGCAACAGCAGATTAAAATATAATTCAAAGTAAAAAAACAAAATCCATCAAAATCAAGCAAATAATTTGAACTTATCTTTCTCTATAAACTGAATACTGCAGACTCCAAAAGGTGATGGAATTTTTTGTAAGGGAGGAGAGGGAGAGGGAGGAGAATCCACTGTTGGCTCCACCTGGAAGAATCCGTCAAAGAATCAAACCCATTTTCATACTTTTTCGTGCTTTGTATTCCATGCAGATATTTTTCTTGACATTGAGTTAAAAATTTAAAAGATGAAACTGTAACAAAAACAGCCAATAATGATCTTTCTTTGTAAAAAAGAAAAAGTCATAACAAAAATGTCAATTATATTATAGTTTCTTTATAGTGGTTTGGAAGATCTGGGTTAACATGACTAGCTGAAGGTATTGATCACTGTGAAAATCAAAAATTAAAATGTATTAAAATCAAAACCATTGAATAAAATAATGCTTGATGCTGATTTTTTGCCTGAAGGTTGTTCAGTTTATCTCCTGCTGACAGATGAGAATAAAAAGAGGACTTTCAGATTCTTCTTGCAAAGATTTTCAACAAACATCTTGTGAATGAACATGAACAAATCCCCGGGGACAGAAAGACTTTCCCGACATGCCTATAGAAGCTGGAAAGAACGCTATACACAAGCATGAATGCACACACTCACACATACATACACACACTTGTCAGGGCATATGGATCATTGAAATTACAGCTTATAGGGTGTTTGCAGTGTCATCCCTCTCAAACAGAAAACAGATTTCAATGCCAAGAAATTGCAGCCATGTTCTGATATTGATAGAAATGCTATAATACAAATTGATTCTTCTTTTACATTTTGTTGTGATCACTGCCATCTGGAGAGATGCTCAGCAGTGGGACCCTCACCGGCCTATAATTAGTCTGTGAACCCTTTATTTCACTGACTGCATTAAACTTCATGTAATAAGTGGTTGAGATGATGAAGCAGGTAAAGATTCAGACTTCAGGTGCAACATGTGCAGTGATACTCTGGAAGTTTAGTTTAGGTTGGTTTGTTTACAGACATGCTTCAAAAGAACATCATAGTGTTTGTCTATATGTAACGTTGGTTAGCGTTGAACACACGATAGTATGAATTATTATGCCGATCTCATTTGATACGGATGAAAAATTACAGGCAACGTTTAATTATTTTATTCAACAAGATCAATGTTGTTTATGTTTTTAAAATTTGTATTTAAAAGAAAAATATCATCACCTTAGATGTAGTCCATTTATTTTATATTTCTGCTGATATGTACATTTTCAAAAATATATATAACTGGTCCTGCACATTCAATTATATTGAGTGCTTTAATTAGACCACGGGTGTCTTTACTTGTTTATTTTTGTTCATTAACTAAATTTTTATATTAATAAAATATCATTTTGACAGACAAAAGGGGATGATGTAATTTACAACATGATTGTTAATGACCACAGATATTCCACCTGTAGTAGAATCACTCCTGCTGTTTAGGACTGCATCACCTCTGATCTAACAACTGAAAGCTTTGGAGCACCTCTATAAACACTATGGGATGCAGGAGGGTGCAGAGGTAACGTCCTGTGTGATTTCTCACCAGTGAAGCTGGTGTTTGTAGAATAAAGAAATTGCAGTGAGTGTTGAAGTAGAGCTGGTAACCTCCGTCTTCAAGTTGCCTTTTAACACTTCTTCTAAAGCTGAGGCCGATACGCCTTCATTGCAATTTTGTCATGTGTGAAGCACGATGAGCCACCTCTGTGTGAATGTGTGAGTTATCAAAGAAAAAAAAAAGTTAGACTCTGCAATGATGTTTTTTATTTTTTGTATTTTTATCGATGAGGTGCAGCTAATGTGCGAAGAGTCATGGTTATTTGGAGAGCAGGTGATATGTTTTGACGTTCCATTCTATTGTCAAAAAAATATTTCTTTTAATTATCGGTCATATTCTTTTACCTGTCAGGAATGGAAATTTTAAACAGGATTAAAATTAGAATGTGCAACCATGTTTTATAGTTCTTTGTTTAGAAAAGGATCAGTCAAATCAAGTGATAGAGACAAGTGTTGCTCCTAGTTCCTTATTATGAGACTTACTTTTTATTTATCTTTTTATTCTTACAGCACAAAATTGCAAACTAAACACTTAAAAGCTTATAACATTTTATTAGAAGATACTTCAGTAACTCTGCAACATAGTAAGAAAAAGCATTTGTGTATAATATTCCATAAGCTGAGAGTCGTAACACAATTACAGCAAAGTTAAGAAAATGCTTAAAACTCACAAACTGTGCCACAAAAACCCAAAGATTATATCAGAAAGTTTATTTCAAAATGTATTTGGACAGGGATCCAGATATGAAGGTTTTTTTTAAATTATCTGTTTAGTTATGTATTAGTTAAACTAATACTGCACAGGAACAGCCTGCAGTCTGTTACATTACAGCTCTGTGACTCAAGAATGATACAAACCTCATGAGATATGGTTTCATTACTGAAAACTCTCATCAGTGTTGGTTCTATCCGAAGATGTGTTTCATAAAGTCAGTAAAAATATAAACAGGTAAAAAATCCTTTTGTGTGCTGTAAATTCTGCTTTCTTTTTTTCTTATAAATATATGAGCACACACACAGGTAGTACTCAGTGTGGGCTGCTGTAATGAGCATTTCCTGCAGTGTTCCTGATCCCACTCTCACACGGAAGCCTCAAATCCTTTGTCATTAACGCAGCGCTTGTTTCTGCCTCATTAATGCATGCGAGGATCGTCCGAGCATTCCGAATTCTCTGGTTGTTTTTTGTCTCTCTTCTTACTGTAAACATGAACAAGCTCTGATTCTAGTCTGGAGATCAACAAAGCATCTCCAGTATTTAGGTAGCACCACACTGGGTTATGACTGTTTAAGATTAGTTTGAGACATTTTTAGTTTGAATCACACTGAATTACTAAACGCTAAGTTTGCACAATGTTCATGCCAGTGCCTTGCAAATATTGTTGAATTTAGAGACAAAGTTTCACGATCATCCTGTGGTTCTTTCTCCGTATTTTTATATGCTGCTCCCGGAATGCTTGATTCTTTTTTTTTTTTTTTGTAAATAAGTTATGGTACTTTCAAAAGTCCCCAACCACTCGCAAAGTCATCTCATCTTTCTTGGACTTTTTGACTCTTGGAAACTAAACTGAGAAACCTTTCGGATGCGTTGCACACACCTGCGATGACAACGTATCTATTGTGAGGGACAATTTGTGACACAAATTTGTTTAAAATCCCAGCGACATGAGAGTGAGGCCATGCGACTCATGCATGCACACTGAAGGCCCTCGCAAATGTTTCAAGACATTTTAAAAACTCCCTCTTGAACATGGTTAGTAATCTTTAGCCAACTGGTACTTCTCTGGTGCAGGAATGCAACATGACGGGATTTCTTCAGTAACGGTTGGGTTCAGTCAGGTTTCTGAATTATGTTATTGACTTGGAACATTTCCAATCAATCAGATCCCACTCAAATTGAATACCAGTCACTATAAGAATAAATAAAACAGTGTGAGCTTCTGACCTGAGGTAAAGTGCTGTGGTTGGTTACATAGATTAAACACTTAACCTCTAATGGAGAGTTGTGTGTGTTCATTTATGTGGTATCTTGAGTTATGGCTTTCCAGGGATCCATAGGTTAGCCAGATGCCAGATGGTCCTCCCAGGCCTGATGGACCTGCTGATTGTCCGGAAGGCTTTAACTTTACAGCCTTCTCGTAACGTCATCTTCTCCAGGAAGACATAATTTACTGCACGATCCAGTGCGTAGAGAGAAGGACATCTACAAGCACTGCAGCAAGACATAAATGTTTGCTTTAAATGAAGCCGGTGCATGCACACGAGAACCATCTCAGCATACAGATGAAGGAAAGCAGTTTCGTTGACACGAAGGCATGAATATGAGTGTGTACACTGCCATACACACAAGGTACAAAAATGGCAGCGTTCAAAGACACACAGTATGTACATAAAAGCATCATGCAAAGCAACAAGCTTACACAAAAAGCAATCAGGCACATTTGCATGCAGACTCCTTTTAACCCAGCAGTTGGAGCCACCTTTGAGTAGTTGGCAGGTTTACAGTAAAGTGTTTCCTCAGCACACAGCTGCATACAGATGTGATCCAAAGCAGCTTGATGAATATTTTACTTTAGCCTTATGCAATGCTCACTCTGAGACCTGCAGCTGAAGTTTAAGAATATTTTAGATTTATTCTGAGAACTGGGGGATGCAGAGACAAACAATCAGGGAGAAGATAATTCATGATCACAGACAATATAGTGTGTCAGATGATGACACTGTTTATTTGCCTTGCAGATGTGCTCATGAGGTTGACACACCCCACCTACAACGCAGATTACACTACCTGTTTAGCTCAGCAGGCGGTTCTGAAAGGGATTTTCTTTTCAACTCAACCATAACAAAAAGCTCAGCTCTTGTTCATTGAAAAGAAAAATATGAATTTCTTTTTTTTTTTTTTTTTAGTTCCGGGGTACACAGCAGTTACACAACAGCAAAGCAGTGACCCAAGTTTAAGAAGCTCAGAGCGTTCTCCCCTTTAATGCTCACTGGAAATCATTTTGTTGGCTCATTGTTCTGACAATACAGTTTACTGCTGCACTGAACAAAGAATCTTATATTCACTGAATGGCCAGTTTCAGCAGTAAAAGGCCCCAAAGTGGAGTAAGAAATGACACATTCAGAGAAAATAGGAGAAAACATTTTTTTGTCATGTAAGAACACACAGACCTTAAAAATCCCATTGATTCTGATGTTTTCTTCCTAGTTCTAACTTCACTCTGTTGTTTTTAAGTTTTGTAGCAAAGCGTTGAAAACTTGCTAATGATTTATTTTTACACTAAAAAAAAGACAAGTTTTTAATTTATGAAGGTTTTTGAAACAAAACAATTGACACTTCTTTATGAACAATAGATCTAATATGATGCTGTTTCTAAAATGAGACTTTTTAATACCTTTTCCATGAGGAAATGTTTTTGCCAGAGTTTGTTTGTTTGTTAGCAAGATAACATAAACATTATGGATGTATTTTGATTAAATTTTAAGGGAAGGTCAGAAATGGGCCAAAGAAGGAGTGAGTAGATTTTGGGGGTGATCTAGATCATCGTCTGGATCCGGGAATTTTTTAAAGGATTCTTCATCATTGTGAGACAGAGATGTTTTTAAACATTTCTGCATGTAACTCCACGATAATTGGTCCAGGTGCTTGGTAAAAAGTACAGGTTTATTTTTGGTGTAAATCACAATATTGGGGGAAGTGAGGTGTTTGGCGGAGGTCTGTGCTTCCTGAGTTCTTTCCTAGTTAGTTTGTTTCTCTGCAGTTTGTCGATGAACAAACACTTGAGCTTTATTTACACATTTTAAAAAAAATATTATTTCATTTAACACAGTAACATTCCTGGTAAAAGAATCAACAACTGAAGCGTGATGCTGGGACATGCACTCTTAGACATATTAGAAAACAAACAAAAAACATTATCTGTCATTGAAAAATGACTGTCATCTAATACAATGAACCAAAAAAATGCCAGATTTTGTTGAAATGCAGTCAGAAGCAGCTCATGTTTGTTTTCACAAGAGATTTTGAAGCATTACCTTAAGTGCTTTTTTTGTAACAGTGACTCATTGTGAGTGAGTGCTTGAACTAAAAAATACTCATAGTAAAGCTTGAATTATATAACACCATGTGAGATAAAAGCTATCAGTGTCAATTGTACAGCAGGAAACTGCTCACACAGAAACCTGTAAAGAGGATGGCTGATATCATTACCAGTTGACAGTATATTTTCGGATTCATTCTGCAGCTGCCTCGTGGTCGAAGTTCCCACCAAATCCCAAAGGTGCTCACCATCTGCTTTGTTGGAATCTCTTTTAGCTAGTTAATGATTATTTCCCCCCAGTTGATCCTCTGCTCCTCTCCTTCAGTTTAAACCCATTTTAGTAAAATCAGTTACCGTTCAGCTTGTACGATCAACTAATGTGCAAAAACTCAAATATTTATTTTTTTCACAGGCAGAGAATCAGTGAGCAGTTCCGATTTAGGGTTTTGGTAAAGAAAAAAAGATTCTTATTAAATTTAAAAATCAAACTGCTGCAACATTTTAACAGCAAATCAGTCTATAAATTATTTTAGTTGGATAATAAACATTTGTTTGGAATGTCATAAAAAGATTTCATAAAAAATCTTGACAGTTATTGACAAAACACAAGCAGCTGAGCCATAAAGATGTACAGATTTAAATGTAATTTATCACAATGTATTTTATTTGAATGTTTTCTTCCATTGTTACTTTAGAAGTTGGGCATGAACTGAATGTAACTCAACTCTTTGTTTCTGTCTCTATAAAGGGGAATTAAGAATTTACATCCCCTGAATTTAAACATGTAGGTTTTTATTCCAAAATGCACTAATTCACATTCTCCACACAGACTTCAGTCACTGCTTTGATGAACATGCGTAACCCTGATTATTGCAGTTCTTTGCTGCCCAGACTCTTAAGGACTTTGGAGCTCAATAAATATCATGTCTACTTTTATTTGTCAATCGTTAAATATCATATTTTAATTTTCCTCCAGTTCAGTCCTTGTATGGCAAATTCTTAAAACCGTAAAGAAAAAAATGGGTGATGAAATTTCATGCTTTGTCTCACCTTGTTCTGATGGTTTTTATTCCCCCATAAACCTTCCAGTGACACAGCATAATGACGGCTCTGTGCCAGAATTGATTTAGCTGCTCATTTGGGGGAGTGACAGTTATATCAAGATTAACTAGTTTGAGCCCATCGAGGCTCCTCACATCAGCCAAGCCCTCTCATTTAGAGAGCCGCTGACAGTATGATTGTTCACATTTTTGACTTGTTGTACCTCACCATTAACAAGATGTCAAGTCTAAAACTTCAGTGACAATTTTTAGTCAAGTTAATTTGGATTTTTTCTTGTTGTTTATGTGATAAGGTGTTAAATTATAGACATGGTTTACAGTAAAACTCTCATTTTGCTAACAGGTTTCAGTAAAAGGATTTTTTTCCTCAATGAAACGTATTTTATTCTTTATTAATCAGATTTTTGACTGTATCAGTTTATCTCTAAAGGGAATACACAGGAGAATACTGAAAAACATAACAGGTAGTCTTGTTGCTTCGTCATTTTAAAATCAGAGCCATTTTGTCCAGGGTATTGTAAGTCACTGGAAACTGCAGATAATAATCATGCTTAGCACAGGAAGGTGAAATTTTTCCATTTTCTGTGTTTTCAGATGATTTTTTTCCTCATACCCTCCTCTGTTGTTCCTGTCTTCCTGCTCCACCATTTACAAAATGTTGACTGCATGATTGTGCAGCTATTAAGCCTTTAATCTCATTTTCCTTCCTTTGATATTTCATATACATACAGTAATTGTGTTAATTTGTTTCTGACTTTGATCAGTCAGACTTTATTAAATGTGGTATCTCCTTCATTGTTTCCCACAGAGCCATCTGCAGCATCCACGTAATTTTATTCTGCTCATGCACCAGTACTTGAATCTTCCTTTTATAAACGCAAAAGGGTCATTTTGGGAATGTCATTTATTTTTTTTTAAATCAAAAATCTTTAAAATGTAAAATTCAGTTCAACATCTAATGATCCAATTGTAGTTTAAAAAATACAATACTTCTTGCTAGAATGTAATATAGTTTAATTTTGAATTGCAAAGTATGTGATTTTCTTTTAGCAGGCACTTCCTGATATTTGGTTCAGTATTCGTGCATTCAGAGTGTTGCAAATAGAATAAATGTAGAAAATTCAGACAACTGCTGTTTTATCATTTCTCTTCTGCTTTTTTTCCCATTAGTCCTGTATCTGAGATAATCCTTATACTCTTGTCTCTATTACACATATCAAAAATATAGCTGCATTTTTCACTGGAAACAAACAGCAGTATTACCTAATAGTAACGCTGATGGGTGTTCAGCCTCACAGTGATATATTATGAATTATAACTCAAGTGCTGTCTTTACACTCAAGAAAATGGCACGCTGTTTGTATTATAGCTGAATGTCCTCTTGTGTTATTTGCAGCTTGATGAGTAAGTGTCGATTCATGGTGATTCATTCATTTAAAAACTAAAAAGTTCTGAGAACACAAACTGGGACAAGACACAGTGAGAAAGATGTATATGATTTCATAATTTAAAACAATTTTACGCAACATTTCTTGTGATCCTTGCTGTTTACAGTGTAAAACAGTACTAGAAGCAGACTTTAATTACTTGAAGTGATGTGTTGTGTGTTTTTGCACAATTGTTTTACTCTCTAATTATATTTTGTTGTAGTTATAAACTCTCCATGTCCAGTGAATCATTTTTTACACATTTCAGACATAACAGCATTCCTGTATTTCTAAAAGTTGACAAACATCCATTGAGAATCTGGATTCAGACATTTCACCATCTGTCAGTTCCAAAGCCACAGACACTCATGTGTTTGTTTGTGCATCCGTGTCTTTATTTATAACAGAGTTACGTGTGTTTTTCTCATGCTGTTCCATGTGGATTTTTCTGACTCAGTTAAATAAAAACAAAAAATCTAATAGGTATGTATTTTTACTAATTGTTTTTAATCAAATGATGTAAAGTTAGTTTGTTAGGATACGATGTGATGCAATGCGATATGACACAATACCAGCTTTTTCCTGTTTTGGGTTTTATGGCAGGCTGGTGCTCTTGTTTGCATCTAATTCATCGGGGGTGTCACACAGAGACAAACAACCATTCATACACATTCACTACTGAAGCTAATTTAAGATCTCTGTTTCACTTAATGTTCATGTTTTTACTGAGTTTTAAACCAGGTCAGAACCTTTCTGCATGGAGTTTGCCTGTTTTCCCCATGCATGTGTGAGTTTTCTCTGGGGACTCCAGTTTCCTCCCACAGATGAAAAAATATGCATGACAGGTTAACTAGCAACTCTAAATAGGCCCTAGGTGTGTGTGTGTGTGTGTGTGTGTGTGTGTGTGTGTGAATGGTTGTCTTGTTCAGTGTGGAACCCCGCCTCTCACCCAATTACAGTTGGAGATAGGCACTAGCTTTCTGTGACTCTGAATAGGAACAAGTGGGTATAGGTAATGGATGGATGGATGGATGGATGGATGGATGGATGGATGGATGGATGGATGGATGGATGGATGGATGGATGGATGGATGGATGGATGGATGGATGGATGGATGGATGGACGGACGGAAGGATGGATGGTTGGATGGAGGTTTTTGGTATTTGGAGAAAATTTATTTTGAGATGAAATCTTCACACCATGCTCTATGATAATTACACAATCAGCTGCTGTTCAAATTATTTTACATTGAACTTTGTCTTTTTTGCTCATTCCTATGTTGCTCATTTCATTTTAACACTGACTGTATAACTCCCCTTGTATCACTTCAGTCAATCAATTGAACTGATGATATAACAACAGATTGTCATGTTTAAAATTATTGGAATTTTTATACTGTTTTTATCTTTGGTGGAAGACATTCCAGTCAGATCTTTCTGAGTCTTCAGATGATTCTTTTTAAGGCAAGATCCTCTGAACAGAGTAGACAAGAGTAATTTACTTTTCTAATGTGGAGCCAGGTGAACACTTGCAAGCCTAATTTTTACACTATAGAAACATTCTAGATCAGCTTGGACACACATCTGATTAGTGATCACAAAATGTGAGATTTGATCTCTTCAAAGTACTGATTTATGAGGCCTTCAGACTTTAATCAACCATCTCAAATGTTAGCATGGAGAATTTGACAGGAGAAAAGTAATTTTTATAATGTGTCTGGAGGAACTACTGCCAATTAGAGTGTAAAAGACAAGGTCAAGTGATCCAAGAGTGGGAAGATAAAAAACAGTAAACAAATTTACCACAAACACGACAAACAGAGTGGTAAAAACTGTTTAGTTGGCTGAGGAATCAGAGGCCATTTATTTAAATGATTAGGACAACATCCATTTGATGTTTCCAGCGTACGGTAAGATGACAGAGTGTAAAGACTAACAACATCCTGAACAAAACAGGGTCAATTGTCAGGACCTATTTGTAATACTGCAGCATTAATGATGAGAGACAGACTTGTCTTCCTAATATAAACATGTAAGTTCTTACTGCTTGACGAAGATCAGTTAGATGAGTCGGGAGGAAGTCAAGCACAGAATCTCTTTATGTGTGACATTCTGCTGGGGATCAGTCTGTAGTGTGAAACTAACAAGACTCCAAAATTGATGATAAAAAGAAAAGCACGTTACGTAAATAACATAGGAATAACACTGAATATCTCTGGACGCTGAACAGTTCCCACAAGTGACTGAAGGAGATTCCAGAGGTTATTGTTGCTGTAAATCCACATAAAGATGCTCTTTATGACGCTGAGAACGGCTGCCAGAAATACAGATGAATCTGGAAGCTCTTGTTTCATTTGCTCTGACAGAATCTTGGACCCCTCCCATACAAACAGACTTCCACTTGTCTTGATCAAGACCAGTCAGATCAGTTTATCTAATATTGGTTGGGTTTGATTTGATAAGACTGTGCAGCATGTCCCTGAATGCAACATCACCTGTTTTAATAGTTTGAATCTACCCAGAAGCATTTTGGTCTGCATCCAACGATAATGACCTTTAAAAAAATGAAAATAAACATGAAAACCCTGCACTAATTTGCATTTATAATTTTTTTTGGCAATGCAAGGATAAGGTAATCTAGTTTTGTAATTTACTCATAATTACTATCTCCTACTCTGGGTCAATTACATAACAGCAAATCTTAATGGTTGCTGGCAGTTCAATAATCTCTGGGACAGAAAAGCATTTTCTCAGATAAAATAATAAATAAACAAGTTTAATTTATTTCAGCAGTAATAAGTGAACTATTCATTATATATATATTATACTATATAATTAAACCTCCACAAATGTTATTAGACGAACTAAAAAAGCAAAACAAAAAATACAGATAAATACTGCTGATGCAATTTGTTTCTCACAGCATGAAATGCAATTGTAATTTATTCAGTATAAATTTAGCATTAAATTGGTTTCAAATATGTTACATTTCTGAATCACCTACTGTGATTATAAAGGAGATCCAAACATGGAGAAAAGTTAATCATTTTAATTTAATGACAAGAATCAGAGTCTTTACAGCAAGAAAATATGATCAGATTACATATAAAACTTTTGAAATTGATGTATTGAGTTGCAAATAGTCTTTAAATGTTTCTCCAGTTCTAAACAAGCACTTACTTTTTTCTGTGAAACTGTCCAACTGAAATGAAACATATTGCACAGCACAATAACCAGGTCAGATGTTCAAAAATCTCCAGATTTATAAGGTTTTTCTTCTCCCTTCAGTTATTGTTGCATCCTTTTATGGAACATGCAGTACTGCCTGTGGTAAAAAAATCTGAACACTGCACGTTTAAACTGTATCTTTGGCAAACAATGAGTGACAAAGCTGCCAGTACAAAGCAAAATAATGGAAATGCCATGAACAACTGAAGTACGATTATTACACTGAGCACTTTGGAAGAGTTCTGATAAGGGTTAGATAATCAGATAAATCCTAAAATCATGTTTCAGAATGTGGGAATGCTTTTTTATCACCATCATTTCCATGTTTAATACATTTCTGGTGTAGCTGTGCATGGTACTGAACTCCATATGTGACTGAAAAGAGTGGTCATCAGTGACTTGAATGCAAATGGTACCAACATGAAATTATCTATAGCCTGCCTGTAACTATGGTGATCTTTGACATGTGCTAATGTGGCTGTAGAAAAATGGAATGGTATTGATTTGATATTGACCTTCACAGGCTTGATTAAACCTTTTCATGGCCAGGTTTACAGATCAGTGAACTATGTGATTGTATCATATTTTCTAAGTCTGATTGACTAAATCTCTACATTAAAAACCCAATTTAAATCACTTTTTAGATACGATTGAAACATGAGAAACACTTCTGATTTTGTCAAACCTCTGATTAAAAATGTGTATTTAACACAAAAGTCCCACCTCACACTGTTCCCTCATGACTGCTGGCAAGTCAAATATCTATTTTTTAAAGTGGAGAAGAAGATTTATTGACTTGTGATGGTCATGGTGGGTGTTTGGTAGCTCTGCTGTGGTTTATATCATGTTTATTCCCAAAACACCTGCAGTATACAGGTGATTATAGCTGCTTATTGATGACTGCTGTAATAGACAGCTGTCAGGCAGGGAAAGGCCAGGCTGTGCCCACAAAAAAACATAATAAGTTGTCCACAGGAAGCCCGAGCACTTTTTATCAAACAGCTTGACCGAGTAGCAAAGATCGATTGTCAAGATGCTGTAATCTGAGGCTGACCATGCAGAAGAAAAAAAAAAACTCTCATTCTGTTATTGCACCTTCTGAAATCTTCAAATTCTCTTTAAATACAGAAATATATTGTGTTTCTCTGGATGCAACTGGAGAATAGTTGAGTGAGTAATTATTTAAGCAAGCTTGTTTTCAAGACACTTTAGACAACAGGCAATTTGGTTTGACCTATAGTGATTGTCAGTCTGACACTAAAGTCGACAAATGCCAAACAGAGCAGAGAAACTGCAAACAAACTCTGCCTGTGTGTTTTCCCTTTGTGCATGAGCTCTAATGTGAGCTGTGTGCATGTTTGTCCTCAAGTGCTTTCAACCTGTGCTTGTTGCCTGAGCATCTATTTGTGAAAAGGCCACTGGACCAGTAGGGAATTGTGGAAGAGCCTTTATCAACCTTCCCACCATCCAAATCTTTATGTAGTTTTCTCAGACTGAAGACAGTCTGCAGTGAGGCATGAGAAAGACCATTACACACATGTCTAGCATGCTCCAGATGATGAAGAGATCTGGGAACCCATCCTCCCATGGAAAGTGCCTCTGGCTAAGATGCTGCATGCAGCATACACAGACCCCAGTCAAGCCTCGACTCTGAGACTCTGCTGACAGAACATAGTCATGGTGGGGCTCCAAGAAACAGCACTGTGTCACACATGACTATTAATAATCCCATGAAATGATTCAAGTGGTTTCTGCTACAGAATGAAAAAAAACAAACAAACAAAAAAAAAAAAAACCAGATGACTTTATTTCAAGTTTTTTTTTTAAATCAACAGATGTCTGAAGTCCTTTCAATCTGCTTCTTGTTTCCATTTTTCTTTGCAAGAAAATATTAAAAAACCTAAATTAATCAGTTAAAGTGTCTGTGAATCATATGCACATTTCATATTTAGTTATTTCTAATCATTGAAGGTAATAAAAAAATATATTTCTCAATTAAAAGGGACATATCAGAGCAGTTCTTTGGGTTCTCAGGTTGTGTTAAATGTCAAGCTCATGTTTTGTTTCAGAAAACAGCATCACTGAAGCAATTAGAGAAATTCTGACTCCTATAGAATGTTAAGTAGCCACATAGAGAGTCTGCCTGAGTGATTCAAGCCAATAACTTGCCAGCTGCTTCAGTGGAGCCAGTGTTTGTTGTGTGTGCAGCTGGGAGAACGAAGGAAAGCAACTGAGAAGTTACTCATGATTTGACTGCAATTCAGGCTGCTTTTTTATGATTAAACAGCATTTTTATATAATTCTGATTTCCTAAATTTAATTATAAAAACTATATTTTTACATGTTCAAATACAGCAGAAATATTTAAAATGTTAATCATAGTTTTCAAATTAATTATTTTACTTTCTGTGAACCTTTTGAATTAAACTGACAAATAAATAATGAACTTGAGACAAGGCTTTCATGTCACATCTAAAGGTACAGTATGTAAGAATTAGACCTTGTCGACAAATCCCAGTCCCGAACTTCATGTAGATAAAAAAAAAACATCCGCTCTCAGCCACTCACCCCCTCCCCTCCCTGATTTTTCTGTTGAGTTGCCAGTTCTGATGTTGTTTGTTCAGTGTTGAGTTTTCCTAAGTGCGTTTGAACGCCCCTTCACGTGTGTTGCATTTATCTATATTATACTCATGATTATGGACTTCATGATGATGGACCTCAAATTTAAAGCTAATACTAACATTTTAATGTTTAACAAGACAGTATTTACAAAAGTGACACCAAAACCAACAAAAACAGGATCAAATCTCTCATCCATGTGATAAAGAGACTGTCCTACTCACTCTTATTCCCTTCACCCCCACTGGAGTGAGAAAAAACGTCTATCAAAGGTTTTGTTTCCGAGTCTCAGCAAACTGTCAAACCCACACTGTACTTTTTTCTAAGTAGAGGGAAGCACAGCAAGCAGAAAGGCTTGTGGCAGAGAGCTGTGGGATGATGCAACAAGGTGTGCATCTGTTCACTCTGCTAGAAATTACAGTGTAAGTGAGCCAAATATAGAAGACGATGGAGTCAATGTGGACATGTTTTTATAATCCCACTCTGCAGTGGGAACTGGTTTAAACTAACGCTACACCTGGCGTTTAGAGAATTTAGGGAACATAAGGATTACATGACAGATGCACAGTTGTTTCAAACTTTGACAAATTGACAAACTTTAAATCTGAAGAAAAATCTTACATAAACATATAAATTAATCTTCATAATAAATAATGTATTAAAAGTGCTTAAAATCAATAATGTTGATGAAAAATGTTTTGAAACAATTTTGCATATACTATAGCAAGTAGAAGATTTAAAGCTGTTCTATGTTTGTTTTTATTTTTCTATTTTTTTTCGGGGGGGTACATTTGGTCTGCCTAAATTAATTATTCAGAACTCTGTGGGATCTGACTTTTATTTTTTTACTGCTATTTGTTATTTTAGTGATAGCAATTACCTTAAAAGCACCAAATCCTCTAACCTCATTTTAATAAACAGAAATTATGCCTAAATTCCTTGTTATGTGCTAATATAATTGTTCATGCAAATTTCATATATCACAACTGAGTGAGTGCAGCGGGATTCATTAGTAAAATTTTAAATTGTGTTAACTCATTAAGTCTTAGCAGTGAAGGAGTCTTGAGACTTGATGGACTTAACAGACCCATTTTAAACAGGGAATTATGAACAACACACATTATTATGTTTGTTTTTCTGCCACAAAAAGTCAGTTAATCCCAGATTTCCAAATGTTGGATTACGTGAACTGAAATGTTTTTTTAAAAGATGAATTAGTGATAAATGAAGTTGTAAACTAAGAATAATAAATATTTGTAACGATATAATATTTGTACAAACTAAAATGCTGTGAGCTAGTTATAACTCTTGATGCTTTTTTGAGACTTCAGGAAATAGAAAAGAGAGTGAAAACAAACAAAATTCAAAAACAAACTGATAGCCTCTTGGATTTTTTTAGATTAATCAAAACATTTTGATTATTTTTGGTGAGGATAAACGTCTGATCAAGACGCTGCTCTGTTACAGTGTCATTTTGGAAAAGTGTAAACTGGTTCAGCAAAATCACATATGTCAACAAAAAAAAAAAAGAAAAGAAAAACAATCATCTGTCTCCACACAACGATCAAAACAATATTCAAAATAGTAAATGCCAATAATATATTTATATGGTTGCAGGTTTCATCACACAGTCTTTATTATATTCTTCTAAAACAAAATATATATACATTTTTAAAACATGCTTTTAATTTGAAATAAAAACTGTACAGATGCATTCAGATTAAATGTAAACATTTACATTTTTGTTTTGCAAATGGTTAAAATGAAGTAGGGAATAAATTGGGAGTTCATCTGAACTGTTTTTCTGATAATTTCTTTTAATTAATTTTTAATAACAGGTCACTCAAATCAGAATCCTTTTAGCAGTTTGGAATGAAAATGGGAATCATTCTACAGGTTATTTACAGCAAGTCCTTATCTCTCAGATTTAATTTACTTTTCAATATAAACAATTTCCTCCTATCTTAAATTAGTTAGATTTTATCACATGTTGCACTAAAGTTATTTTGTATTTGTTTTATAATTATTAAGTTAATATAAATGTGTAATTTTAAATAGGAATCAGTGCCTCGGCAAATATTTTCTCATGTTTATGCAACTTGCCAGTGAAAGTTTCAGTAAGCCTTTCAAAATAAAGCATTAGACACACTTACTGGATGTTTACATACAATAAAACAAACTTCTGTTGGTCAACTTCACGGTATTAGATTGTCACTAAGCTTTAAAACTCAATCTTGTTTTAAAGTGTTTCCTCACACTCCATGTTTTTTTGTAATTTCCCATCATGAGGACAAGTGTGGGAAACTCCTGAATAGCTTGCAGGAGACATGTTTATCACTTTCCTGCACACGCATGCAACACTAAATCAAATCTTTGTGTGATGCGATGTGGAGGAAGGAGATTTTCCTGTAGTCACTACTAACCCTGGTTACCTTTGACATTCAAGAAAATGATCTGAGGGGAGAATGCTATCTGTATGTTACAGCCCCGAGAAGCCTGTGAGCTGTAATTCAGTCAACTGCGGGTCTGAAAGTCAGAGCAGAACTTTTCCTAATCTTTTGCACATGGGGATGACACTCCAAGTAATCCAGTTTGGTTGTTTTTTATGTCATATTTTTTACACATGGAAATTGACTGATGGGGTTATTGAAGATGTTCAGTGTGTGAAATTAAGACTTAATTTATTTGACGATAATTGAATTGTCACGAATAAGTGTTGCATGTAATTGTACTTTTGACATTTTGCAGGATTAGCTTTTTTTTTTCTTTTAAATTGAGCTCAGGGGTGAACAAGATGAAATTAAATAAACATCTCCGCCTTCCAGCATGTATCTAAATGTGTAGGAGTGTAAAAATGAAGAATTTAACTTTTTGAGACACAAAATCTTCCCTCCACTTTCAAATCATTGCCTACATTTTTCATTCTGATTTTTTGGGGCGTTCTTGTCAACATTTTTGTTGCCTTTATCTTAAAATGTGTTTTGTCAGTTTTCATTTTCATTTTAATCAAACCCGTTCCCCATACACTTTTTTATGGTATTTTTCTTCCACACTGAATGAACCACTCCTGTTCTGTTCTCTTCACTTTCTTCTGTTGACTTTGTGCCATTCAGCTCTGGAGGGGCCAAGTCGTCACTAGTATCTGATGCAGACCACCAAATTACTGCGATGGATAGCGTTTGCTTTTGCTGTAATATAATAAAAGTTCAACGTGTCAGCAAGGTCATTATTGTAAATGCACCACTACAAGAAGGGGAGGGATTATACTAAAAAGATTGATAAAACTTCAACAATGATTACTTGCCTTATTTCTGATAAGTTTGGAGACTTAGTCATAGCTATTTTAATGAATTTGTCCCACTTTAAAAGCTTCCACTTCTGGCCTTTATCATGGACCAATGCAATTTTCTCCCCCTCTACTGCAGATCACAGGCACAGAAACCAAACTCTGATGGCGACTAAAGAACCCAGTCCTTCAAAGCAACTCCAGTGGGTATTCATGAAAAATGCATGAGTGCAGACTGCACATGGATGCTCCCTTAAGCTGAGTCTCTGAAAATATGAGAGTGACAAACAAGGGACTAATATGTCAGCAACACTATAAGGAAGAAGAGGATCTAAATGAATGTGTGGGTGTAGTGCTTATGTACGCAGATTATAAACTCACTGCTGGTCACAGTCACTTAGGCCAAGTCTGTTGACTCCCCCAAACTGTACAAGTATTACATTTTCTCCAATTATTTTCAGAGTATTAAACATAAGAGCTGCACACGTTGTTCTAATTGAGACATCTTCCCATTTTTGTACAGATTTAACCTCCAATTTCTGATTTTAGATGATTCTTGTTTCAAAGAACTACAACTGATGGTTGCTTTCGGGGTCACGGTGAGTTGGTGTCTAAAAAAAAGACTTTTAAAGTAAATTGGTTGATTGAAGTATGAAACAAAGGCAATAAATTAATTAACGACTACCTGTAATGCTGTTTTGCTGGTCACGCTCTTCACTGGGATGACAAATCATCGAGGGCAAAACAGCCAAAGTCATAACAGCATGAAACATATAACCAGCTCGCAGCAGGACGCTGAGCCGGTTCAGTGGCTGTTTTACACAGACTGTAACATATTTAGTTTTACATTTACATAAACGGTGAGTGCTTAGGAGAGTTGACTGAAAGGTGTGTCGGATTGTCTGCAAGTGAAGCAATTAAGAAAAATATTCCAGGGAAAAAAAAAAGACAAAAAGGCAAATTTGGGCTGTAAAAATTAAAGAGAAGAGAAAAGAGCTGACAAGTTCTTTTTTTTTCTATCCACAAATTAGTGTTTGGCCACAGAGAGGAAAAGCTTTTGGGCATATCAACTCAATCAGATGGCAAAAATATAATGATTTTCCTTTTAGGCAAAGAAAATTACATACTTATGGCAAAAATATAATGATTTTCCTTTTAGGCAAAGAAAATTACATACCTTTTATAATCAAAGTCAAAAATAATAATTTGGGATCTGATTTTGGCTCATTTTTGCTTTGCTTTCACTTTTAGCTCCAGTCCAAATCCTACTTGGTATAATGTAATATGAGTCGCCCTTTTTGGTGACTCATCCCTGTTTCAGGAAAGGAAAAGAAGGTCATACTAAATAGGGATTTGCATAAGGCTATCTGCACAGCCTTAAAGTCCCATGCTGTAATAGCTCACTTTAAAATGATTTTTGGATGTGTGTGTGCCAAGATGCTTTCCCATTTTAATAGTTCGTATTGCCTGGTGCAGCATTACATTATGTGGGAGAGGAAATTATGTCATTACAAATTCTTCAAAGACCATTGCTTTCAAGGTGTCTGCTCTTTAACAAATGGATAGCTGTGCTTAAAAGACCCAAGTTTAAAATACCCATTTTTTTTTTCCTGAAATAAATCTCCCTGCATTTTGTAAGTGTTGTCATAGCTGTCAAAATCTGTACAGATCTCTATCACTCTTTGAATCGCTCACACGATCTCTGAGATTACAACAGGCAGAGCTGCAACAGAACAGAAAGCTCTCACTTGCCAATATTTATGTTTCCTCTGCCACGTCAAACCCAATGTTTGTGCCACAATTCAACACACGGCCTACAATATTGATAAAGATTTATTTGCCAGGTGGCCTGTTCACAATATTGGTCGTATTTGTAATATTGAACAGCACATAAAAGATACTGATCTATTTAGTCCAGTAAAATTCCATATGGGCAGGCCATTGATAAGAACTGTCTTATTGAAACAGCAAGTGGAGAAAGGGATCGATGGTCACGCTGGTATAGAGAGCTCTCCTTCTGAGAGTCATATTATTAGATTTCATACAGTCTGATAACCCTTTTGCTCTTGATTGATCTTTTCCATTTCAAACATTCAGACCTTGGATCAATGGTTCTGGCCTGCAGCTACTACTGTCAAAAGGGAAGCAGGTCTGAAGATGCAGAATGCAGTCAGTATGGGAGATCTGCATCGGAGGTAAATTGCGTGTCGTCTTGTTGTTATGATGTACAGGACACAGTCCTGTCTTTTCTACTGCAACATATGAAAGTGGTTTAAAATGAGAAAAATAAATGTATTTTCAGGGTAAAAAACAGCAATAAATTTACAGCTTGTGACCATCTGATCCGTCCACAGTGAGCTTATAAAAAGAAGTGGGATTTGACCATGAAGGGAGGAGAATAGGCTGAGCTAAGTGCCCCTTTCTAATTCTCCCAGCCCAGTCTCATGAGACATCCTACTGGAGCTGGTGGGCGTAACTATATGAACCAAAGGGTTGAATGAACTGTAATGAGATTAGTAAGTACAGTACACAGGAACTGCCATTTTACAGGGATGCTTTGCTGGTATTACATACCTTCCCATAACTGGTTTTGCTGCTGAGCTCATCCTGAGTGTATGCAATATGTGAAAATGTAATCCTCAGAGACAGAGCAGCACAGCATTCACATGCATTACACAGGCCTTTGATTTAAAGAGCTTCACTATCCTTAGATGTTGTTGTAACGACACAGCATGTCCTTTACATTCACACATCAGCATCATTAGCAAGGAAATATGTACAGCTGGTACAAAAAAAGACAAAGAGAGCAAAAACAGAATCCTCAGTGTCTAAAATGAAAATAATTCTTTCTGATTACAAGCACTGTAATGGCTGTGAAAAAACACGTCCTGTTTATTGTTGCTCTGTTTATCTGTTCTGACTTGCAAACATGAAGCTACATGGTCTGAGTGGACTCGCTTCAAACATGTTTTTATATATTTAAGCAGAACTGGTTGTTACAATTAAACTAAATATAAACCAGATCAAATATCTTTCAGGGTTATTTTATTGCATTTTGTACAACACCAAATCCTAAAGATATTAAAACTGTGTGAAATGTAAATAAAAACAGAAAGAAACAGATATTTTATCCTCAATAGAACATAAACAACATATCAGCTGTGGGAACAGAAACATTTGACCATTCAATATGAGCTCATTTCGATGGCAAAAAAACATCTAAAAAACGTTGCAACTGCTGCAACAAAAACATTTTACCCTTTAATGTAAAATTTGAATCTGGCTGTAAAGGAACCAACATCTTCAACATATTTTAAAAACTAGCTAAATGCAAATACATTTTCAAACATATGCAAATATATTTGAACAAAATATATTTTCAAAGCATTTTATTTCATTATCCTTCGGATGTTTTGTGTTGCTTTACAGATGATGTTTTCTGTGGTGAAGACATTCAGGAACTTTTTTCTGTTGACATCATTATTGAAAAAAATGAATGGTTTTGGGAAGTATTAAGTATAAATTTAAGTTCCTTACTAACTGGATAGTAGGTCTGATAAATCTGCATCTCTTTGCTTCTGCCTGTACAGCATACATGCCAACTATGTGTGGAATCTCACTTAAAAAGCCATGTTTAAGGGATTATAGCATAGAAAAATTTATTCTGAAGCTATAGTAAACCATTACCTGATAGAAAATATTAATTTCATGCAGAAAATAAAAACAGGAAATACTATTGCAAAGGGAAGGATTGACAGGATTTCCCTCTTTGCTGAGTGGTTATTTTACTTGATTGCACACTGGGGCACCAACAGAGAGGGTTTTCAACAGCCAGCCAGCTTTCATGTCCCAACAATTAGGCAGCCAAAAGGAGACAGCAGTCTCTTTGTAGGACAGCTGTTCACAAAGAACCGAGTTACAAACACATTACAAAGTGTGAAAGTGGTGAGTTGGCAGCGCATTTTGTGTCTACATGGACGCGTTGACTCCCTGGCAGATAAATGATGATGACGTTTAAGATACACAAGAGAACAGAGTGCAGTTTGACAAGTTTTCCCAACTTTAGTAAAGAATATCCTTGGAATTTGTAACAAACCTCTTCTAAAGAATTAAATAAAAATCTAAAAAGACATAAAATAATTTGTATATTACATTTATTTTTTGGGTTATAATTGTAAATATCACTGTAAAATATACTAAAATACAATATTCAGTATTGAGTTATTTGACTTTTGATTCATTTAAAGACCCAAAGGTTAGATCTCTTTTGACTGAATTATTTACTAACATTTTGACAATTTATGCACTTAAATGAATGTCATAATCACAGAACAACTCACATCACCAAATCCATTAACTTTGTGTTCAGCTTCTGTTCCTCTTAATGTTCTTTGGCAGTGATAGAATAAATAAAGCAGGTCCAAAGTATTAATCCTACAATTTTCAGCAGGCTAAATGGGACAACAGAGGAAAAAACTAAACAAACAAATAAAAAAAATAAAAAAATTAAGAGGATACATGAATTACATTGAAGAAGAAAAAACCCAGAGACTTAGCATTTATCTGCAGTTTCTTTACTGTTCTGCCTTACAAGAGCAATTTGATTTCTTTTTATATAAAAACTGGGGTTCTTACTTTGGATTTTGCCGTAAATTGAGTTTGATGAAACATTAATGCGTTCTCACAAGCAAGTAGAGAATAGATCAGCAGCTGATGGCGGGAGAATAAGTAACAACTCGTCCCTGGTGAGCTTTCAAATTTTAAAACCATGAACAACGGAGGAAGAAACAACACAGCAAGGCTTTTTTCTTTTACCCAATTAAACATGTTTACTGACATGTTGAATTAAGAGTCAAAATCAAAATGGCAAATGATGTTCATAGTAAACACATAACCCTGTTAATACTGTCAGCTATGCAAAAAGAAAGACAGAATTTACATTTTTGTTTCATTGTGAACAAAACAAAAGAGGCTCACCTTCTAATAAGGGTTTAACTTCCACAAGGACCTCAGCGTTTCCCCGACCACCTTCACTAATCATTCAGACAAGCTGATCAGGAAAAACCCTCTCATGGTCCAGCTTGTTGCTGTGCCTCATTTAAACCTGTCTCCAGGTCATGTTATCTAAATGAATGGAAAAGACCCTCGCTAGCTGTAATTTGAACTTCATGGCCACTCTGTGCCACGGAGCTCATTTTGATAATTGTTCCTCTAGTTACACTAAATGATAGGTGCTCCTGGGTGGGCTTATAGCGCCCACAGTTAGTTATTGACTCAAAAACTATTTCTGGTACATTTGCATTTTTTGTTTGTTTGTTTTGCATGAGCAAGTTTACTTAAACCAGTTACTGATTAACATATTTCTCATGACTTGTACAAAAATAATTACAAACCTGACCTCAGTGATCTTTGGTGCGATCACTAATGAGCTTATGGAAATCATAGATTATTTGGGGGGACCACTTAGGAGATGAAATTTGATATTATGATAAATTATTCTATCTCAAAATTAAGATGTAATTCCTTTAGTTAAAGCTGGCACCTGTCTCAGAACTAAATCAATAGGAGCTGAGACAGTCAGGGAGACTATGGACTCAGTCAGTCAGACTGGAGTGAAAATTAAAGACGGTATTAGGGTGCTTGTACAAAAAACACAAGGATCAACCGTTAACCTGGACGAAAAAGTCAAGCAATGGTGAGGAGTTTCAGTCAGGATTTAGATCATCATAGCACTGAAACAACACCAGTGAAAGTTTCTGATGATATTCTCATGTCCTCAGACAGACTTGTATCTATTCTCATCCCATTAGATTATAACATCCTAAAGTAGCTTGAACATGATATTGGGATTCAGGTAACAGTTCTAAACTGTTTATCAGAAACTCTTTGTTCATGTCAGTAATGAATCTTCTTCATGCAACAGAGTCAGTCATGGATTTCCTCAGAATTTGGGGCTTGGTACAATATTCTTTATTGCACATATGCTACAATTACATAAAATTATTGAAAAACATGGGACATATTTCCATTTTGATGATACTTGGCTGTATTTATCAATGATAATGAATCAGTCAAGTTGGTTAAATTGTACTCATGTCTTGAAGACAGAAAAACTTGGATGATAATCTTCTGTTTTTAAACTCAGAGATGAGAGAGACCATACGAACTGTTCAGTCATTCATTCACTTTGGAATACATTAACTTGGCTTGAATTGAACTGAATGAAATGATCTACTTCAAGGAAAAATGGACATATTTCTATATTCCCTTACATTCACATACAGTGTACTTTATTTACTCTCTTTAGATGAAAAGCAGTCTCTGTTGTTGCGCAGATACTTTTAAAATTTAATGCTGTTTTGGTACATAACATTTTAAAAAACAGAATATATCTGCAAACATTCAGAAACCAAAATAACAACAACCTTTTCTGGTGATTTCTTTTCATGAGTAAAGTAGTATTTATTTTTTCAAAAATATGAATAGAAAACAATACCACGTGTGTACTGTATCACATTAACAGCAGAAAAAGAAGAATGCTGTCATGCTATATTGATCTGTAGGTATTGATTACATGTGTAATTTATTTTTGGATATTTTACACTGAAGAATGCTTACGTAGCTCTTGATAATCGGGGCTGTGTATGTACATTATATTAAGTTGTATTTACCTGCCAGTTCTATATTCACACTTATATTAGGATCTCTACAAACTCCTGAGGGAAATATTCTGCTTTCACTGCAATTTATTACCTTAATTCATCAGCAAATCATGACTTTAGCTCTGGGTGTTTGTGCAAAGTCCTGTGTTGACCATGTCAGGTAACAGCAAATGTCAACAAATTCTCAGTCTTTGAATAAAAATGTTAAAATAATTGCTTTAAAATGAGTTAATTCTATTATTATTAGCTGTATATCTTGTTGCTGTATTGACGAGTAAAACCTTCACTAACCTTGTCAAAGGAAGCTTATGTGCCCTTCACTCCTACATGGCTTAAAGCATTCCCACAATGTCAAATTCAATATTCATCTTAACATCATGATTATGAATAGATTACATTTTAACCATCTTTCTACCTCCTGCCAGAAATAATTAGTCACGGGGAGCTCTGTGAGATTATTCTTCCTTCTCTTCTTCTTCCTGTTGAGGGCTGCCTCGCTGGTTCTTTGTGACCTCGTCTGTGTTTTAAAGCTGCCCATCATGCTGTTTTAAAACATTTACCCATCCAGTCCTGAAAGCTAGCTGTGAACTGCCAATCCCTCCCACCATGTGTCTAGTTGCTGGAGCCTGCTGATCAGGGCGCATACATGCCAGAAACAGAGTGTCCAGGGACTCCATCCCAGGGCTATTTTAGTGTTGCTGTGACACATTTCCACAGCCACCCTCTTCTAATGTGGCTGCTTTAACCCATAAAACATACACGTTTAAATTTATAGCAAGATGTCTGACTCTTCATCCACAACACTTTTAGTCTCATCTCAAAGTTAATTATTTGAAATCATCAGTTTTCTCACAGGTAAAACAAACGTACGGCATCACGGGTTTCCATGAGCTTGACACGTTTTTCTGAGCTGAACAGAGAAAACTACATCACACTGAATGAGTTAATGACTCTGTGATTCTGACTTGAAGCATGATGGAGAAATCTTGTTAGAAATGCGCTGCACCTTTATGAAAGGAAAAGCAGGATTTCATGGTAAAAGCTCATAGCTCTGAGACTTCCATTTTCAATGAGTCACTGTGACCAATTGTATTTTCTCCAGCTGTTGCAATTCTCAAACTTATTCTTGGGGCTGGGGAGACTATCTCACTGACTTGCCAATAAAATGTGTGTTGCCACTGGGAAAGAGCAGGAACTGTCAATTGGTTTCACCTTATCTACCTTAAACACGCCTCTGCTGACTTTATGCTCCTGTCTATTTCCTTATTTATTGCAGGTTTCCATTGTTTTCCTTTTTATTATTTCATTCTTCTTCTGCAGATAAAAAAAATATCCAGTTACTTAAAACAAATTATCAGCTGCATTTATTTATTTTATTGGAAATTTGCATAGATGGTCAAACAAAAATACTTTTAGTAGGTAATTGCAGGCAAGAATTCTGCTATAAAAATACAAACAAACAACAAAATATTGTCCAAGTGTTAAGAAAAGTTTACATTGTTGCAGTTTCTTGTGAGCTGAAAAGAATTAGGCATTTATTTTGAAAGAGGAAAATTTAGGAGTTGTGTGTTTAGTTTTGTAAAGTAAAATCTTTAATGACCAAATAGCATAAAAACATCCTTTTGTTTTCTTTTCAGGGTGTAATCAGGATAAATATTTTTGTGAAAACCCAGATTTGTGTCTTTACTTGGAACTTTAGTTTATTGTTTATTTTAGGATCTTTTGAGTCTGTTTTTTTCTAGCCTTTATTTAAAATAATCCATACCTTAAAACCTAGCTGTGACTCATTGTTTACAGTCATTTCATGATAAATGGTTTAAGAATAATCCTTAAACTGTGTGTTGTATTGCTTTTAACTGTAATAAAAATAAATTCCATTCAAAATATTAAAGGAACATTTTAAATGGACTTTGAGGCAAAACCAAAGATAACGAGAAAAGCACTCAGAGAGCGCAGACCTTCGCCAAATCTAATCGATTGTTTCCTTGGGTCATTTCTGACCGACAGACAGACAGACAGACAGACAGACAGACAGACAGACAGGCAGACAGACAGACAGGCAGGCAGGCAGGCAGGCAGGCAGGCAGGCAGGCAGGCAGGCAGGCAGACAGACAGACAGACAGACAGACAGACACCGATGAAAACATTACCTCCTAGGCGGAGGTAATAATAAAGCATTAATAATTTGAAAATGGTTGAAAGAAAAATCTCCATAAATAAAAGTACAAGCACATTTTCTCTACATTAGCAGAAAAACATAAAATATAGAAATATGTATTTTTAATTTAGGCTGTATTTTATTTCTTAGTCTGACAGACAGATGTTAACTTTGTTTTATAAATCAGAACACAACTTTGTCAAAACTGATCAGGTGTCTACAAGTGATTTTTCTAATTCTCTCTTACGTCCAAAGTAGTTTGTATGATAATCATCTTACAGCTAATTGAGTGTGCATGCACTTTTTGACAAGGACTGAAAGCTCTTCATCTCTGAAGATGAGAGGTGGTCAGGTGAGATGGAAATGATTGGCCTCTGAGTGCTCTTCAAAATCAGAGTTCCAAACGGTTGTGGAAGTACAGATGACAAAGCCTGCCAGGGGAATTGCTCTCAGAGGGTCTGATTGTAAGCTCATGTCAGGGAGGCAGCAGCAATCAAAAGGACTTGTGTTTTTCAAGTCGAAAGAGACCATGTTGAGAGCACAATAAATCCAACATCCCCATTCACAATTCAGAGGCAGCTGTTTTTCACTGTTGGTGCTCCTCACTGGTGTTCTGCTGTCTTTAAAACAGTGTCTCCGTCTCCATTGATGTGCAACAGTTTCTCATGATGTCATATAAGGGGCTATGCATTGTTGCTTCAGTGGCATCTAATTTCATTACCTGTCGCAAACGCTTAGAGGATTCCCCATTTTAGGGACAAAAAGATGTGATATTAAAGAAAAGGGATATTCTGTTGCAAATGTTTTCAGACAAACTGAATTCATGGAGATTCTTTGGGAGGTTTATTGTGGAAACTGAGTTACTGACAAGTTGCTTTTGAATTGTGATACTGCCAAACTGCCAATTAGCAAAACACCCAGCACCTGCTCACATCAAAGAAAAAGCTTGTAATATCATGATTATGGGTGAACAATTGCTCAGAGGGTGTCTAGATTTGGTAACCGGCAGAAAAACAGCTGAAAAATCCAACGTTTCCTTTCTTTTTATTTTGTAGTTTTTGGTCCGTGAACGCCCCATTGCAGAGCAGTAACTCTTGTTAGCGCAGGTTGTTTTTGGTATGTCTTTAATTTATAATGGCTTTAAAAAAAGTATTTAGTTTTATGTACAACATGTAAAGTGTTCAAATGTAAAGTCACAGGATATCAGAGAGTTTTCAAGTCTGCAAAGTTATTTAGAATCTGGTTTTTATTGTGATTTCAGCTGCAACAAAAATCCAGATTTTTATGTATTTTTATGTTGTTAGACCTCTATATATATCATCAAGTTGTAATTTCTCACTTGTTTGATTTTTGCTTTTTGCAGAATCATTTTTGCAGCATGGTTGAAATCCTGCTTGTCTAATAATAATGCTTTCCTAACTTGTTTTATTAGCATTTTTGCTAGTGAAGAAATGACAAATTACTCATTGGCAAAAATATTTGTAGATTTGTAGATGTGTAGATTGTCAAAAGAGGAAATTAACTGTATATAAATGTTTGTACTGACATATTTTTTATTGCAAACTCAAACTGGTCTTTGTAATTTTACATCATCAACAGTTTCCAGTTTTCATTTTTGTACTTTTTTAGTAACATTACAAAACAACCAACTGAGTATGTAGACCAAACTATCACTATTTGACTTTACAATGAAATCCTCCACATTAGGCCAAGGTCTGCTTCTTTAAACAGGCACGTTTTATTAATTAAGGAACTCCAAGATCCTCAATAATTGAGGAGTTTAATGATTAAACAAGAGATGGAAGAAACCAGAGGTGGAAGCCTCAGCATAGTTCATCCTGAGTTGACAGGAAACCAGATCTTTTTGGCTAAAGATTGGACTAAACAAGTTTGTGAATTACAATGTGGGAGTAAAGTCTCTGAGGGTTTGCAGACAGGTTCTCCACCAGGATGACAGATATGTGGTGTGGGTAATTGGGCTGGGGATAACTGTCATCTGGACACTTAATGAAGATAATCAGCTTTTACTTTGACAGCTCAGTTAGTGCGATCCAGTTTTTACCCCTTCTGCATACGTTCTCTAAATAGGGAACAAAACTCATTGTCTGCTTCAAAGAATGTAATGTTCTCATATTTTAGATTTAGTTTTTGCTCACCTAGAAGTTCAAACTGTCCAAAAATCTTCTTAGTGTTTTGTGTCTAAAACTGCAGTCCTTTTAACTTCAGTTAAACTGAAAACAAAACCTGACCACAAGACACATTTTAGCTCCATTATAAAGACATGGACACCTGCACATCCACATTTACCACATTTACCTGAGCTTTAAAAACCCAGTATGGATATTGTTAACAGCATCAGAGCTGCTTCCATCAGTACCATGCATACAAATGAAATCATGGAAAAAAATTGTGTTATTATCGCCAAATGTATTCCCCATTAAGAACCAGGAGCCACTCAACTTATGAGAAGAAAGAGGTAATAAATAAAGAAAGCAGCCTTCTGTTCCCGAATCCTTCCCTGTATCTACCTGCACAAAGCAATTCACATTTGAGGGCAAAAGTGGGGAGTGTTTTACTGAATTGATGAATTTGTGATACATTCAGGGATGAGTCTGTGATGGACAATTTTTCAAAAGACAATTCAAAGAAAAATACAGGCGGTGCTTCATAAAAAGCATGAGTCTGATCTCAACTCACTTTGAATACAAAACAGCAAATGCACTCAAGCTGTCCTTTTGAAATTTGGAAATGTTCTTTCTCACAGTGGTTTAGATTTTGTTTCATAAATCATCTCACAAAGAGACAAAACCAGGCATGCTTTCTCATTTTAATAACTACATCTTATTGTAATCACAAATAGGTAAAACAAATATTAGCTCCCAGAGTTACTGTGACAAAACTTATGTGAATTATTTCAATATTTAGAATATATACATTTCTTAACAATAGCTTGACAGCTCAGAGAATATGCACTAATATTTGCGCATAAACTCAAATTTACCAGCTTTATCAAGCACATTGAATGAAGGAATCTTTGCAAACACAGATTTCTTCAAAAATCAAGCAGCTCCAAGCTGGTGTTTGGTGACTGAATGACTGCAAACAACAATCTTCTTCTAGAAAGATGTTAATGTAATTTTTGGTTGATCTGTTTTGCATCACACCTAGAATCTGAATATATTCAGTTTATAATGAGCATTTGTTCACTTTTGCCCTGCAATATTATTATTATCATCATTATTATCACCTCATGAAAAATTGAAATGGTGAACGTGTTCTCAACAGTTAATAGAGCAATAAATCTGTCTTTTAGCTAGTAATTACGGCCCTGCATCCAGTGAGTAACTCTGCCTGTTTCCTTATAGGTGCTATCTGGAACATTTTAACAAAAAAAGCAGCCTAGTTCAATAAAGAGACCAGACTGTTTTATTTATTTATTTATATACAAGGTCAGGGTGAACAGACTGTTAATCAAAATCAAGATGTCAGATATAAAGATGTAAATGACACACAAAATAGGTTTGATTTATGAGCAGTCTGGCACATGAGAAACATATTATTGACCATCCATGGGACAACACTGACACTGCTTTCACATTTTTTGTAATTTAAATTATAAACCTCACTGTTAATTTTAGGAGACAAGTAATAAATGTTACGTTAAAAGTTAAACCTTCCTTAAAGGAATACAATGTTCATGCCAGAGTTTAAAATAAAGGTCTCATATTGATAAATCATGGAGTCATGTCTGTTTAAAATGACATCTAATCTTATATGATATTGCTAAATCTAGTGTAATTTATCTGCTGTTGGGTTTACTTTCAGCTACACATGTACTGAATTCTAATCTAATATCATTAAAACTGAATGGGCCTGATTTATCAAAGGTTTGCGGTAGTTAAAACAGGTGCAAACCGCTCAGCGGCCGCGAAAACAGACTCGCAAAGTCATTTTTGTGCGTTTGCCCTTGATGAATATTGAATGTGGGCGTTTCTGTCAGAAGACGCAAAATATTGGGGGGAGAACATGTAAATAAGTGGGCGTTCCAGGCGCAATGTGATTTATCAAACCTGGAACTGTTTGCGGCTTCTAATTTTGCGCGTATTTTTACCGCCTTTGAAAAGCACGTCTTAACTCGTCGCAAAAATGATTGTTGTGAGGAGAAGAGACAGACAGACGCGTGGATCATTCCAGCACACTGTGACAGTGCTGCGTCTCCCAGGGTAGATTGTCTAGTGTGTGTCACAGGTTTTGAATGCGGTGTTACGCGAGCAGATCCATTAATTTTCCTAACACTTATGATGCAAACGTTGTGGCAAATTATCCAGGCTCACGATTCTTTCATTCTAAGGAACAGTGTTATATTTATTAAGTTGAGAGATGGTGACTATGGAAATGGCTCTTGGGTGCTTGTGTTACGTTATTCGTGTTGTAAATATCATTCCACACATTTATGGATCTAATAGCAGCTCGTGATCTATTCCTAAGGTAATGGTGCAGACCCCCTTTACCTCCTGCACTCAGCCCGACTGCTGGGGATTAACATTAAAATAATCTGTCCCACATGCGCACGAGAAACATTTTGGAGCGTACCGCATCCTGAAAAGCAGGTGTCAGTGTTTGGACCGCACTGGGGGAGAGCTTTACGCACCAGGTTGCTCTGATCACTCTTTGCTGTGTTGCACAACATTCTACAACATCACAGAGGGGAGCCTGAACATGTCTTTGCTGCAGCTCAACAACATTTTTTTTGCCTCTTTCGCTCATATTTGAAGCTCCAATGGCTCGAATTTCATTTTCTGTTTGCACCCGCAAGAGAACAGCACCGGGAAACTCCTCATTTGAGTATTGCTTTTTGCGCCGGTTAAAAAATTGCATTTTAGTAGATCACCCACAAATTAGGAACATGCCCTTGGCACAAAACTTTTGCTTTGCATGCAATTTTGCGCTCTTTACTTGGAATTTTGATAAATCAGGCCCAATAAGTTCAAGCCATTTTTGTGTTTGCTAAGGTTTATTAGCAGTTACAGCAATACTGAATGGTGTTGACTCCAGAAGTTGATCACTTATAGATACACATCCAATGATTACTTTCGGAGCGTCTCATTAAAATTCATCTTGTAGCGCCTGAAATATTTTGCTTTTACTATAAACACAAGCTCACACGCTGATAGAGACACAAATGTTATCACCTGCCTCTCGCCTTCAGCAGTGGGTGATAATTGGACTCTAACATGGTCTGGTTTTACAGAACATGGTTTATATATGATAATGTCTAAGTTAGAAGCAACATTCAACACAATGCTGTTCACTTTGTGCTACTTTCTATGCTTTTTTATCTAAGTAGCCTTGTTTAGAGAAAATAACACAATTTTGAATAAATCCTCAAATCAGCTGTTCCATCTTTAATCCTAGCAGGTGAAAGGATCACTTCAAGTTGAAATGAACACTGGGGATGTCCAGATCTTGTAACGTCAAAAAAGTGAACACAACCTCAGAGTCTTACCTGCCAGTACTGATAAGACCAGATTCGCTCAAGATTGTGTGTGTAAAGTCACAGACTGAAGGGTGACATTCGAGAAACAGCGGTTTTTATGGGTCAGTGATCCTGAAACTCTGTGCTGCTTTGTGGTCTGCTCGGTTTGAGGAAAAATAATTTGGAGCCGAGGCAAACATCTTGCCTCTTCCCTGTTACTCCAGTCCTCAGGAGAGTAATCATTTTGATGGTTGGGGATTGATTGATGATATCTCTGTGCTCTTTATGAGGATATTCTCTACCTTTGTTATTAAATGACATTTTATTGGGCGATGAGGGTTCATTCGGGGGCATTTTAACCACACAACAGAGACAATGAGGAGGGATGTTCTTCACCATTGTTTCCCCTTAGTTCCATAAATGATTAGGAGTTAATGTATGTTTTTGACAATTGTTGTAAAATTCTAGTTTCTTTTAATTGATGTCGAGGGAGTCATCAAAAATATTTAAATAGATCTTGTTTTAATCATTACATGGTTGTGTCATGGCAGCCTAAAGGGAACTTTTGGCTCATGGTGGAGGGTTATTTTGTGCTTGTGGTAATTTTTCAACATGTGGAGGCGGCATTGACATCTTGCTGGGTGCATTCATGTTTTTCTAATATATAACCTTGGTGCAGCACAGGAAGGAGCCCCCACCGTGTGAGCTGTGGAACAGGACATAAAGAAATTTTGAACCTTGTCGGGTTGGATTTAATTTGATTGTACCAGACAAATAAAATAACTCGAGTCTGTCTTCAGATTTTTACTAAAGAAAAAAGATTTAAGTAGCCTGTGAGATATTCAAGTTGTGGCCCTTGAGTTAAAGAACATCCCATTTTAATTTGTACTCTTCATTTATCTCCCTAAGTAAATCAGTGTGCTGTTCACATTTATAACCCATTTTCACAGCAGAGATTTGACATGTTATGGCATGAAAAGTATTTGCAATTATTATTGATGATATTTAATATTTCACTTTAGTTTGACTAATTCAATGGTCCAGCTACGGAGCATGAATACTAATTATTAGTGATGTTTCTGACATCTAAATTTGTTATTAGTTCCATTTCTGCTGTCATCTGTGAGATATTAAACTGACTCACCATCAAATATCAGCAAGACAAAACAGAGGCACCTTTAGCAAAACAATAAAAGCTTTTACCTTTTTGTATTTTGTCACACGGGTGGTCCCACATGAAGTCTTTTTACCTTCGCCAAGGAGATCATGTTTGTTTGTCTATCAACATAACAAGCTTTGGATGGATTTTTTTAGGAAACACTGATTAGGTTTTTTGCGGTAATCTGGATCCCCCAAAAGATCCAGGAATTATTTAAAGGATTCTTTAACATTGGGAGATTTGGGCTGTCTTCATTGCAGATCTGTGTTCTCAGAGTGCTTTTCTCTTCACGACAAACATCCAGAGTTTTCCTCTTTTCAGGAGTTATTTTTGATTTATTTTGAAAGTCCATAAAAATGACAATAGCATTTGCCATCCGCATAGTACATTTCAATCAACCAAGCATCTGCACGCACGTATCTGAAGAACTGTGGCCGGTCAGCGTTTACGAGTTGTTTACAACGCTGCAAAGACACGTGACTCATGGAGCAGCAACTGTCTTAAATAAACATATAAATTGTATAAATGTAACTTACCCATGAAGTGTCCATTGTAACAAAGGTGGGGCGTGTGTACAAATGAGAGCAGACGCTGGGTATCGTATCATGGACACAGAGGGGCGGGACTTAAAAGTGCGACACATTTTTTTCATCTCAGTGGTGCTCTTAGAGAAAAAACTCCTGATCACAGCTTTAAAAGTCCAAAACATCCCAAACATGTCGTCACAGAAAATATTACAGATTTTAAAAATTGGAAAAATGAAACATCTGCCAAATATCTAAACTCAGGATTTATAGTCACATATTTCAGTGTTCATTAAAGCCTGATTTCAAACAAGACTGTAGAAAGTTTTAGAATTACAATATTTCCGACAAGTTTCAATAATGAAAAATTAGTTTAATGACAAACTGATATCGAACACTAAAAACATCTCACTACTACGTAGGATAATTAACAACAGGGCAACAACAGGTCTTAAATAACTAACACATCATTTAATTTAAATTTATATTTAGCAATGTGATGGAGAAAACTCTCCATCACATTCTCCTGCGTGCACTAGTAGTATTACAACAACAGAAAATAAGTTTAGTAATGAATTGAGTGATTATTGCTTGTTTAATTTGGTTCAACAGTCCTGCCAATTTGAATAAACCAAAATGTTTCTGTGCTCATACTTCATTTTGTGGAGTTTTATTTGTTGTGATGCAGACATTCACTGGTAGACCTAATGAGCTTTAATTTTAATATTCCACCTAACTGGGATCATTAAGGTGGCTATAACAGAATTGTACACAGAGTTAAATCAGGTATGGAGAACTGCCTCATGGAAAAACACCTAAAATTACAGTATCTCACTTTATGGGCACAATCAAGACTTTTCCTGTTATACAAACAAGCTGATCTCATTATCTGAGATCATCTTAAACTCATTAGTTTACAAGTAGCCACTCATTATCTCAACATGTTGCCTCATCAGATGGTGCAACAATAAAAAACACTCCTCATATAAGTTAAAAATGAGTTTAAATGACCAAAAAAGTCAAATTTTTACTCCAAAACAATTATATTTAACCCCTACTGCAGAGTTATTAAGTAACTATTGTTATTCGCAATGTTTTTCTAATTTATGTTGTTTTTTTTAATAGCTGATCATGTGGAAAGATCTTCATTACAGTGATAAATAGGTCAGACAGGTGGCTGCCCAAGTTGTTAGAATTGAGGGGAAACTATGTGATATGGAGCAGGTGTGTGTGTGTGTGTGTGCTGTAGTGCAGTCAGCACTCCATGACCCCCTCTGAGGTTTGAATGACACGCTTCCCTTGAAGCAGCAGGAGGCAGAGCCTTATCAGCCCATGATGGATGGTGTGAGGATGCTTTCAGTGATGGATCTGTAGGACTGAACCGGGACTCACTGAACTGACAGAAATACTGCTGGAGCAAGTTCCTCTGTTGTCAGATTAATAGATGCTCACATCCTGTTGTCTCAAGAAATTTGAACATTGATAACTCACTGAAATATTTCTGCTTGTTTTGGGGGGTCAAACCGACACAGAGACTGAACTCAGCACTGAACTGGGAATCTTCATTATTTTTAGTCCTCTCAGCCTTCTCTTGCCTTATTGATGGACTCGACAGCCTAAATTAAGGGTCACTTAGAGGTGCCATCTTTGGTACCAACAGAGGGGGGCAGATAGAGACCCAGATAGCAGTGAGTCGATTCGTCTTAAGCCAGAAGGTCTTTAACAGATGAGGGAGGTTGAAGGAAGCAGATGAGAAGTTGTTAAAGACACTTAAGTCATTATTACTGTTAGAGAAACTTTAGTAAACTCATGCCATCAAGTTTGTACTTGAATCTGCTAATACATAAATCCATTGAACAATATACCAGAAAATCAAAAGCCTTTTTTTTATTATGACAAAAAAGTATTTGAATCAAAGACAACAGAATTACTAAATGTTATTATCAAGTAAACTCAAATGTTCCATCCAAACTTGTAAAATCTCTTAGAAATGAAAACTAAAATATCAGAAATATCCAGAATTATGTTAAAGGAAAATATCTCTCAATTTAATATTTTGGATCTTTGCATCTAAGAAATATTTAATTCTAGTTAGAGTATTCTTAAAATCCATAAATACCAACAGAACTTGGCTTCATTGTCTTTAAAATTTAGGCTAAACCCTTTGTGATGTTGTTATAAAGTCACTTATCACATCTACAAGCAAAAACAAAGAAATATATTTAATTTAAGCAAACCTGATTGAAGAAACAGTATTTCTGAAGTCATCTGATTTTATTTTTCCCATTTAAAAAATATATTTTTAACACAAAATTCTTGAAAAAATGTTCAGATTTTTAAGTCTTGTGAGAAAAAAATACGTTCATGCGATTAATATATTATGTGTTCATTAGTATTTTTTCTCTAAGTCTGAGATCAAACAGGAAGCTCTGTTCAGTCTCAAAGAAAGGTCATTTGTCTCATCAGTTCTGGACTAAATCAAAGTCATGACAGCTTTGAGAAGTAATCTCAGCATGCAAAGCAGAAATACAGCAAAGTGATCGATATCTGAAAACTCTGAAATAAGAAAACCTACACATGCGTGCACAAGCATGCACACGAACACCTACACGTCCCCAGTGTGAAATCCATTGCATTTGAAAATATGAGGGAATTTCAACCAACCTCTTCAAGCAAGATTTGATTCCACCAAACAGTATCTTTTACAGAACTTTATTCATCTGCTATAAGACAATAATCATCTACAATAATTCACAATCTGACTATAATTCTGTACTGATGAGTTTTTACTTGGTGTAGACTTTATTGGAAATGTTTACAAAATTATTTTCTGGTATATTTGTGGGAAAAACATCAAAGACAACTTCCTTTTTCCAATATTATAAAATCAGCTGTAGCTCAGTTCACAAGTCTTATGTGAAAAAGTACTTTCACTTGATCAGAGTTGAAATAGGAAGATTCTGGTTCCCCTGAGTGATCTGCATGGACTCCGGGGTTTATATCAATCCTGATCAAAGACAAAGCTGGATGAGCTTCACCGTCTCTTCTCAATTTAGACAAGTGTCAAAATATTAAAGGTCAAATTTGAGAGATTGAAATGTTATGAAAAGGTCTAAATCATGCTCAGAGTACTTATCATTGGTGTCTTGGGGTTAAACTTTTCTCAGTGGACAAAATGCAGTCAGACAAAAAAAACAAACAAATACAGAAACAAGACTTTTATTATTGGAGATAAAAACAGAGCAGACAAAGATGTATGACTTATGAAAACAAGTAAAGCTCAGCAGGGTGTTTTTAACAGCTCATTTAGGACATGTCAGATCTATAGACATTTTAAGCTTATGTTTATTTTTTTGTTGTCTTTAATCTTTGCCTGTAATTTTTCTCCTTTTGATTGCAAAGTTTACCAACATGTTCCACATTTACAGTGAAACATAGTTGTTTTAAGGAGCTATGTGCTGCTTTTAAGGAAAAAGAAATACATTTATAGTGACAATAAAATATTAGATAATAATATCAGACACATATTAGACAATAATTCCCTCTAATTCACAAGCTTTTTATCTCTTAATCTATCTGTCTGAATCACAGCCAGATATCTCTATTGTATTCAGCTGTTGTTCATCCCAGCAGCAGCAAGTATCTGTTTTGTTGAATCATTGTTCAGAAATTGGTTTTCTATTCAAGAGGCTCAGCTATTTGCTGCTCCACTTACCCTGACAGTTACAAAGTGAAACTTTAATTTCTCTTCAGTGGCAACAGCAGCTGATAGCAATTAGGGACAAAGCCTGGAAACTGAAGTGATGTGTTCAACCTAGAGTTTATCCACATCTCTTGTCGTAAAATTTCTCTGACTTCTTGTTTTGTTGGCTGCTTCTATCCAGGTCTGAATTTCTTTTCTGGACCTGAACTGAATCAAGTGCAAAAGAAATAATTATACTCTTGTTATGGACTGAGTAGATGTTTGGCATGCACTGAATCAGAATAAATTGCATTTAGTTTTCATCACTAAGTGTCTATTATACAGTTTAACAACAATAATTAGACATTATAATTTCAGTAAACTCAACCTGCATGACGCTGTGGTTTAAAACTGCAGGTATCAACGTGGACAGAATCAAGTGAGCGCGCTGCCTTTTTACCCATGGTGCTCGGGTTTAATGCAGCCTTTGCTGCGCTGCAGCCAGCACACGAAGCTCCTGCTGCGTCCGTGCAAAGAGCTTACTTTGCTGCAAGCTTTGCTTTCTCTATAACAAACAAACAAACAAACTAAACAAAGAAAAATGAACAATGCTGGAGCACGCTGCTCAAAGAGTGCAGCAGGAAACCTTGTGTTTTTATAAACATTTTTCTTTTTAATGTTTATAGTGAAGAGAAAAATTAATTATGGAACCATGGAGAAGCGTCCTGTAGTTCATGACTATGAGACCCTGTGTCTGAATGAGATCACCTGTAGAAATAAAGGTGAAATAAACTAAATAAACAAACAGTCTAAAACTGTTTGTCAGATTGTTTTAAAGATGTGTCTGGTAAAACGAAAAAGAAATGGTAAGAATAGCTTTTTTCTATCTCAACAATTATGATTTTACTTCAGATTTTACTAGATTTTTTGCATTTCCACAAGAAGAAAAAAAGACCAACACAGATGGCACTGGGTTACACCCACCCCCACTTTACCAAAGTTATGGTACTAAAGTTGAAACTATTATTGTCAGTTTGTTCTGCAGGAAATTTGGCACTGTATTTCATGAGCTTCATCGGTAGCAGATCTATGATTCTGAGTGAAAAGAAGAGAAAACTTCATTCATTCATTCATTCATTCATTCATTCATTCATTCATTCATTCATTCATTCATTCATTCATTCATTCATTCATTCATTCATTCATTCAGTTAGTTAGTTAGTTAGTTAGTTAGTTAGTTAGTGTTTTGTGTCTAAACAAAATAATAAAAAAAAGGTATGACAACCTTTTGCTCAGTTCTCAGCATCATAGAGCCAATCTATTCCATATGGATGTTGATATTTGAGGTGCGTTTTTATAAGGTTTCTATGAGTTTCTCTGTGATTTTCTAAATTCAGATGGTACAGTTGTCTGTTTGAGATCAGATGCTGACTACTGATTAAAACTCCACTGAACTCCAGCTCAGAAAACTCAAACTATCCTTCTCCATAAATTAGAATGTTATCTTTAGCACAAACTCACTCACTTGCTGCTGAACAATATTAGTATCTGATGTAGGATGGAAGCCTGATAACATTTTTATGAAGTCTTCTTTACCAAAAGAAAAACAAGTTTTAAAATGTGTATTTTAAGGATGAACAGTGAAACTGACAATGAAAATCTTGATATATTTAGTTTGTAACTAAATAAATTCAGTGCCTTGATGAATAACTAACATTTTATATTTTTCTTTTGAAGTGTGGCCACATTAGAAACATAAAACAAAGCTACAATTTAATTTACTTCATCTTGAGTTTCTTTTTAAACTCGCCAAACCAATGGGCCACTTAACATTAGGAACTTCCCTCAAACATTTAATTTAAGCTACAGCACAACATAATGAAGATGTGTTGATTGAGATGGACATCAGTCATTTACTGTATGTTGTAACATTCTGTTTCCTCCTTCTTTCCCGAATCAAATTGTCCTTCATCTGTCTGTGTCTCAGATACAGTCTTTCACTGTGTCTATTAACAAAAAAAGGAGTGTGTGAACCCCTGCTGAGGTGTTGATGTGCACTTATGTGCCTCAGAACACAATTAACCAATTAGAAAGCTAATGTCTTTCTCATTTGTTCAGTGCAACTTGAGCCGTCATGATCATTTTCACTAATACAGCACTTGAACAAATCTGCTACAGTCAGAGGGGAGGTGCCAATTTTCAATGATTTTCTATGAAAGCTGTCTCAGAAACGGTTAGCTTTTAAAGCCTCAAAAGAGTTAAAATATTGTTGATGTTATGCAGATTTAAATGTCCATTGATTACAAGCCATATGTCCCAGAGTTCAGACCCAGTGAGCTAAATTTAAATTTTCCCTCTGCTAAAAAAAATCACCTCTCTAAATCTGTGGAGCAGAGTAAAACCCTCTGGACTGTGTCTTGCATCAGTCACTCTTGTATCCTCATAAAGAAACAATGGACAATATGTACCAGACCATAACATTATTTATTGAGTTGTTCATGTTTATGAACTAAGCACAGAATCATGATGAACGAGCTCATGCTTTGCTGAACGTGAAACAAAGTGGCCAAGTGAAAAGGATGAACTGAGTTTAACTTGCTATGTTTTCCATAAGAGGCTTGATTAAAGCAGATGCTCTGCATGTGGATCACACTGCAGGTTGTAAGGATTTGTCAGGTGTCGGAATTTCAGATGCAAATGAAGTCAGCTGTTTTGCATTCATTGAAATACAAAGAAATACTGATATAGAAATCACCATCATTAAGTCATCATCCCATTAAAACAAACTGCTCTGGTAAATGCTGTAGCACAGTCACTAAAAGATTTAAAGAGATATTTTAATAGAGCCATAACATAATTGTGGGAGTTAAACTTTAATCACTGGCAAATTGATAAAAACCCTCAACATATTTTTGATGGGTCTTGCAGCTTTTAAATACACCTTAGTTTTACAACAGTTCTAAGTTGTCTTTTTTAAACTCTTATTTTAGGAGTGTCTGATATTCCACCGATAATTACTAAAGATTGACATGTAACCCAGTAATATGCAGACAACTGTTTCTTTTTATAGCCCTAACACCATGTGTCCTTGGGATGTGAATTACACATGATGCATTAATTCTTGTCACAATAATGATTTTCGTGACTACACTGACAAATTGATGCCAGTTGGAAGCAGCTCAAAATCTGTATATGTGAAAATCCTGAAATACTCCAACCAGGAGGAAAATATTAGACATTTTACTTTAAAAAAAAAGCAACTTGTCATCTTCACAGCAACTGACAGCAGACTGTCAGGCTGATGTGGTGTGAAAGAAATCTCCTTTTTTTTGCCCCCACATTGTACCTGATAATAGTCATAACAATTAAACAGCTTTACACTCTACTGAGTTCTCAGCTGAGCACATGTTGGGTGTCATAGCTGAGAAAATCAGATGACAAGCAGGGAGAAACATGGGCTTCTTGTTCACGCTGCTGCAGGAATACGTCTTTCAGATGAGGTTCTTTTGTTCATCAGAAAAGCAAACAACAGACAGGAAGGTTTTAGACTGAAATCAGTGCAAATCATGTAAGCTTAAGAATTTTTCATAATATTTATTTAACCCCAGGTTTTTGTGAAAAAGGTAAATATGGGATAAAATACAAAGCAGGAAAGCTATAAGGAAAATGCAACATATATAATTTTGATATCGTTTCTGAATCACACGTTACGCCTACAGAAATCATCACAAACTCTATCCACGCAGCCTTTCAGCTTCCCAACCCATCCTGTCTTGTTATCATCTAAATAACCTTTTCTGGATTTATGTCATAAACGTTTTTTAATAATCTCAGTTCATTAATATCCTCTGTTGGAATATATACATTCCATATCATTTTTTCCAGTTTTTCAGTTCTATGGCTTCTTCAGGAACTCATTTTGAAGTTTTGGTACTGCGGTGAAGTATCTCAGGGACTCCAGCTTCCAACATGTCTCCATAAATATACTTCAAAACATGCAGCAGTTTCTTAAACAAGAGTAGATAAGGCTAATGCAGATGAGTCTGTAAATACCACAAGCTAAACCATATAAATCAAATAAAGAAGCAAAACATATTTCTTTATTTCATTCCAACTGTTTTATGTAACGGCCTTACAGAAAACTGAAACAACTCATGCCCCATCGTTCTTACCTTCTTCCATCATCATTCAACAGGCCTGATGAATTCTACACTTATAAACACACTTTGTCACATCATGTCGATTTCGCTCATATTTTCATTGCTCTATAATGTATTCTGTAAATGTTGCGTATAGCTTATGTGGCATATTTCTTGGTTATGGCTGCTGTATATGAACAATAAAACTGTAAAATTAAATATAGAGCTTGTATGTGGTAGTTCTATGAATACTAAATAGTTATTTTTATGTTTGTGTTACAAGAAATACCTCCAACAGCCTGTTTTTGTTGACATGTTAGCCAAAAATTCTGATTAGGAAATGCATGGTGATTTGTAAAAAGTAAAAGCAGGATGTGAATAAAAGTACTAAAAGGTTAAACAGGGGCCACGGACTCTCATTGTTATGCAAGTTATGGAAGTCAAATTTTGGTAGATAACATGCTGTAACAGTTAGTTTGATCATTATTTTAATCAGTGGCAAAATGTACTTTTCCAAATAAAAAAAAAGCAAACATATTTTAATTGACACATTTAATGTAGTTATTTAATCCATATGTTCCTTTTGTCTGCTGAAGCTTCCTGTTTTCTCCTGCATTGTTAAAACTGTTCTTTGTAATGTGACTTTTTTTTATTTTACACATATAGTTGCCATTTTGCATCCCTCAAAGCTAATATAACTCTTACAGAGCACATGCTTTGCAGACACAGCTCACGTCTCTCTGTCAGCACGTTTCCTCAAAAAACTACATGTATGTCAAGCCTTAAGGGAATCTGGGAAACAATGTATGTAGGATTACATATGCAACATTAACTGACAATCTAAAAATATTTTAGCTGCAGCTTCATTCTAAGTGAGAACCTCCACATGTTTCGAGGCATTTTGGAAACTCCTTCTGCTGTCTGTGAATTTTCTTGAACAGCTTCAGCCCGGTGAGATGCGACAACTCAGTCAACAAGATTCGTGTATTTACTGTGTCAAGGGAAATCTTCAGTCAGCTACTAGTGAAAAAAGAAATCTTGCTGCAAAATTTTATATTACTAATGTTCCACCTGAATAACAGAGTAAGGCCAGTGTTGGTGTTGATTATAGTGAGAACATGTTTCCTTTAAAAAGATAATTAATGTTAGGATTTATCTGTTCGTGTGTGTGTGTGACCCAGAATAAGGGGCTGCTGACAGTGATAAAGACGCATCTAGAAAAAAAACAGGACAGTTTTCATTAGAAATGTATTTCACAGAGTTCACCTTCTCCTCATTTTGTTGAGACAGATCTTCATCAAAAGGCACACTGTGTGTATCATTACCTGGGAATACTGCTGCCTTCTGTCTATTTTCTTCACTGCGTGCCATATGGATGAAAATTTTAATTTGCACACAGTTTTACCTATTACAAAAACTGATTGAATGAAATTCCTAAAACACTCTCCTGTGTTGAGAAACAAAACAACAATCATGAAGATATTCTCAGCTGAAATTATGGTCACTCAAAGACTCAATGCTTCTCTGACCCATTTGTTTTCTGGTTTAAGTATCTTTTGTGATATTTTTTTCTCACTAAAATCTTTTGAAACATTGTAAAAAAAGAGAAAATCTTGTAAATATAAATAACAGAAACTCATTGCTCTTCATTCCTGGTTTTTAAAGAAGCTTCAGTTGAGCAGGTACAGTTTGTGGAGCAGAAAACAAGCACTGGTAAGGTAGTACAAGTCTTTATGGTCCATTTAGGTTAAGCTAGTGACCCTTACTCAGATGTGTGACACGTTCATCATCTCAGCTTGTGAAGCAGACATCCTGCTGCAACATAAGGTCTCTGAGATGCTCGGTGTTAAAAAATGGTTCAGGGGGTGTTTTCTGGATCACTGTCTTAAAGGTACTAGAGTTTTTAGATCAGATCTGTCAGTGAAAATGATAACAACATACATTTATTATTTAAGTATACTGCAACAGAGCAAACAGAAAAAAAAAAAAAAAAAAAACTTTAGCTTTAGCTGGTTTTTATTTGGCTGGTATCAGCTCTGAATTATTTCCAGTCTGACTAGCCATAAGCTTAACTTGTCCAAAAGACATTTTCCCTAATTCTAAAAACTGATACTATTCTCACTGATGTCTACTACAGGTAAGATACTGACTACTCATATTCTCCTCACATAAACCCCCCTTCAGAGGAAAAATAAATCACACATCCAGATAATAATCTTATATGGATCTCAGGGCAAACACCTTACCTGGTTCCTAAAAAGACTCATCACAATAATCTCTTAGAGTTTTTATCTGTGTTCATCACTCACAGGGACTCTTCTAGATGCTACTTTAATCTTTTAATGTATCAATGTGTCTTTATGCAGATACCCCAGGTGAGCTACGCTTCCACAGCTCCAGAGCTTAGTGACAACACCCGCTATGACTTCTTTTCCCGTGTGGTGCCTCCAGACACATATCAGGCCCAGGCCATGGTGGACATTGTTAAACACATGCGCTGGAACTACGTCTCTACCGTGGCCTCGGAGGGAAACTACGGAGAGAGCGGTGTTGAAGCCTTCATTCAGAAATCTCGAGAGGATGGTGAGTACACTTGTCCTCATATATCACTGCTCCATGTCTGCAGACACTGTTTCCATTGCACCTGACACAACAGATCAAATTAATAGATGTGCTCTAGAAAAAGCTGAATAAAACTTAAAAATGGAACCAACACAGTGTTTAGTTAAAGACAGACCTGATTATAATTAATGCCAGTTCTCATACGTATTCAGACAAATCTAATTTTAAAACATTAACCTTTCTTGATCAGAAAATCACAATATTTACTACATCTTTACAAAATCTAAATTTTGAACAAGTGTAGCCTAAGATGCTGAGACATAATATCAGACCAGAACATCGAACTTTTGTCTTGTGTTTTAAAGTAAAACATCAAACACAAAACTCTTAAACATTTTCTTTGCATGTTCTATGGAAACTGACATATTTTCAGCTTATTTTCACCTTCTCAAAGGCTTATAATTAACTGCAAGAGTAAGGAGGCTGTTGATGGCTGGGATTTATGTCACAATTATCACATTGAGGATGATAAAAAAAATAATATCACAAACGGTGAAATGTAGGTGTTTTTGAAGCCTCTTCTCATTGATTTATGTCATTCAAACTGTTTTACTGTTGGAGTTCCAACGATATTTGAGTGTTTTGTTTGACTAAGTACAAGTTAGATTAAAATGGCACTTTAAAATGCCCCAATCATGCCTCTGTCTCAGACTGCACCTGAGAGAATGACAATTTTGGCTGTTGTGGCTCATCAGTTCTGTCACTCAGCACATGTAATCATATCAGAACATGTCAGCTGAGAGCTGAATAAAAGAGTTTTTGGGTAAAGCTTTGCAGGGATTTTATCAGAGACACAACTTAATGAAATGTACATCTCTGCAAAATGTTTGCGAGTCTAGATTTTGATCTCATTTGCTTAATTGTTGTCATCAAAAGGAAAAACACTGCAATGTCTCTAAATAAACTTAATTCACTTGCAGTTCAACATCTTTGCATAAGACATGCAGACAATCAGAACTGCTTAGGAACGAGAGTCCCAAAAGGCCCATTCTGTCCCGACACGTTCACAGACAGCAGCACGACCAAGGAATCTTTAACTGCTTTCATTTTAATTACGCTTGTACTTAGTCAACCAAAACTGTAAAAATGTTTCAGGTGCTCCTTTGGTAATTTGTTTTTAGGTGTTGTGCTGCTGCAACAATCTGGAATGTCACTTTGCAAATTTTATCTGCAGGTGACAAAAATCACCTTTCACATCTAGCTGAAATTTATAGCATCTCACACTAACAGAATCTTTCATCACTAAAAACTAATGAGGCGAGCTATGCTCATAAAATAAGGTATGACCTCTTAAAAAGTTTTGTCATCTAAAGGAAGTCATCAACTGAAGGAATTTTTGCTCTAAAATATGTCGAGGGCCGTCCTTTCTTCTCAGTGGTTTGATTATTAAATGCCAAACATAATGACAGAGAGCAGGTCCAGTACATGCAATGAAAAAAACTTTAACTTTAACTCACAATATTCCACCTTAAAGACTAATTGCAGAATACCAAATTAGTTCCAAGTCATGTTTTGTTCTTCCTACGTTAAAGGTGCAGTATGTAAGAATTAGACCTGTTCATCAAATCCGACTCCCGCAGTTCATGTTTATGTCTCTTGTATTTGTTCGATTTTTGGGAAGGATCCAGTGTTTTTTTAGGTTCTTTACAAGTTACCTCAGGGCTGCTTCTTTTACTCTTTGCTGCTGGTTGTTATGGAATTGCAACTGCTTGTGTTGAAGACTTGGCAACCTTGCAGGCTCTCATATGATTTGCTATGGAACCAGGAAGTCTGGACATGGAATAGTTATTGTAAACAATGATTCTGTCCCAGAACAGTGTTTTTAAAATGACACAAACTAGCGACCACCCAACCGTCTGAAATCAAAATCTGCTACAATGTAACTGTATTTTCAACATCATTGGGATATGAGACCGTTTGAGTATTTTGCTGTAAAATTCTTCATATTTTACCTTCAAGTGTGATATTTTTCACAAAATTCTAGTGTTGCTTTCAGTATTTTTTTGTAATTTGTCTGATCAGAATATGAAGATTAATTTTAGGAATTGTCCCTTTTGTAACAATCCAAAGTTCCTGATACCTCTGATGATGATTAATTAGCTTCCGGTATGTAATACAGCATTTTAACAAATATCCTATCTCGTTGTGAGAAAGTACCTAAAGCTACAGAAAACGGGTCCAAAAACACCTACAGTTCAGTGTATGTAATATTTGTGTTAAACAGTGTTTCTCAAATACAGCCTCCTGTTTCTTGCCACTGAAAGGTGTTAAATATGACAAATGCGCTATTTCACTAGATACTGTCAAATCAGCAGCTAATTATATGTGTTTACCAAGAAGCCAGTGTGTATAATAATTGCTCATTTAAAAAAAATATATATGTTGTTGTTTCAAACCATTCCAAACTGCTTAAAATACTCAAATCAAATTGAAAAGTTTAGATTTGACATACGAACATAGATACATTGACAGCATGAGAGTGTTTATTTTTACATTCAGCAGCTACAGAGAATCATATTTATCTCGTTAGAACTGGTTGGTTTGCTCCACGCAGAGTGTCAGTGAGGCCAAGAAGTCAGTAAGTCAACTTGAGAATTTTGAGCCTTGCTGCCCCAGAAGCTTCGGTGTTTACCTGTTTAATGACACTCCTCCTTATGTTTGCATTGTCTCCAGAATAAATGGCTGAAACAATGTCAGTTTCCATATATGATTTAGTGTCTAAATCCAGATGTTTTACTCTGTTCTGCTTTGCTTATTTTCACCACCACAGTGAAACTGACATGTAGTCTCTGGGATTTTGATAGGACAATATGTCTGCAAATAAACTGAAACAACATGTGTCATAGTTTAGCATCTGTTGGTAACACATAAAGGTTTACATTATCTAATGTATCATCTCAGCTAAAAGCAGCCTAATTATCAGATAACATCAAAATACATTTTTTTACAAAATTCACTTTCTCTGCATAGCAAGCACTAACTCTTCCCGTCACGTGTTAGCTTCTGATGCTAAATAACTTCAACTAGTGAGAAAAAAAAATAATGTTCAGATTTAAACTACAGATTTGCAGCCATTGCATTTAAAGATGAAAAGATGCCTCATGATAGCACTATAACCCTTAAAAACACATTTTGAAAAATGAAAATTTTTTAAACAAATAGAGTCACATTTCAATCAAAAACACATTTTTGCACTCCATATACTCAATGTTAGGGCTCCTCAATTTTATTTAGAGCTCTTAATCCATCACCTAACCTTATGGATAGATGGATGGCTCATAAACATGTAACTGAGCCTTCTACCTTCATCCCCTTGTAATTTTGGTGTGTGATTTCCTGTTCATCGTTAGAACTGGGATTATTTTCTACATTTCTAGTTTTGTTTTATTTTAATTAGCTCTAAACATTTACTTTTATAGTATTTTCCTCTCAAGTGCCATTCTACAGTGTGAAGTTCATTTAGTAACACTATATGCTCCGAAAGCCTTAAATCAATAAAACAAATCCAAAGTTTATCTGAATTTGTTCTGAGTGGATAAATCTCATCAATAAACACAATTCAACTCAGTTTAACAAGCTCTGAAGTAGTTCTAGATAGATAGTTTGCCTGCTGTAATATATTCAGTTTAACATCATCATTCAAATCCAACTCCATGTGATAATGTTGAATAAGCAATACGTTCTTGTTTTAATACAGAAAATACAACAAATACTAAATGCTAGAAAACTATGCAGTCTTACCCAACATAGCAATTGGTTTGAGCCGAATATACTGAGGTAATAACCTGAAAAGGCTGATTATCTGAGTCAGCTCCCACAGCAACGACCCCGACAGCCCAGCAGCCACCTGTCTGCAGTCAGACCTGCAGAACTATTGCTCCTTTAGACAGCTAGCAAATATGTTTGAGCAGGTTGAGAGTAAGAAACGGAGGATGAAAAGTAAACATGAATTCCAAGTGAGTTTTCTTTCTTGATCTTTATTTTTGTATCTTCTACCTGCTGTCTATTGGTAGCCTTCAGTTTTGGAGGTGAGCAGTGGTCATCTTCACATTTTTGGTGAGGCCTAAACAAAGTCTGATATTGATTAAACCACAATCACTGAAAAATACACCGATATCTCCTCAGAACATCCCTACAGTTAGTTCCATTTAGAATTTCCCCCAAAGTTTGTAGAAGTTATGCTTGTGTAGCACAAGCAAGAGTTTTATATCCTTAATTTCAAAGAAATAATTTTGTGAAAACCCTCTCAGACTTTGAAAATTCTTAATGTTTCTCTGGGGTCTACACCATGGTCTTATTCTGTTTCTTACTTTAATATTAATGAATTTAGCTCTTTCTTGTGTAACTCTTATGAAACTAACAGTAGTCCATTTGGCCTAAAGAGTGTGGACAAAGGAAGCACATCTTTGACTGCACGCAGCCATTTTCTCTAGAGATGTTGATTACTATAGATGCATTACCATGCATGCCCCAATAGACGTCATTAATCAAGTTAATGAAACTCAATGTCGATAAGAGCCCTAACAAGATTCCTTTGCAAACCAATGACCTGCTTGACATCAACATAAGAAACCATCCTAATGGAGTAACTGTCACCCCTGTGTGACGCAAAGGATGACAAGCATTAGCCACAGCTTGAAGATGAAAAACTGCATGTGGGTAATATAAAAGGAAGAAGGAAGGACAGAGCACAGACAACCTCTGCATTGCTCCAGGGTTATTTATTTGTAGATTCAGAGAACCGACAACGTTGGACTAGATTGATGTTATTTTTGGCAACAGAAAACAGAATATGAAGTCAACACAGATGTGAAAGAATGGTTATGCTGTATTCATAAGTTACTGCTTTCTTTAAAGTTCACATTAGTTTGCTTTTACAATAAACATAAGATAAAACAACCAATGAAAACACTGAAATGCCAAATGCCAGAGAATGCTGCATGCTGATGAGGATTTGTCAAGAAAAGGCAAAACAATTTCCTGAAACATGAGGTGTTTTACTTGATTATGTCAGTAGGGTATTAGGGTGTGTTTTAAGATGCAGATTAAAATATACTGGGTCTTTTTACAACAGCACTCTTTTGTTTCAGGACTTGACAGAGCATGTTTTCATTATCTAGAACTGGTGAGTGTGACACTCATGGGAATGATGTGACAACAGTTGAGCTTTATAGCAGCACAGATAGCTACAGCGTACCAGGGTCTGAGCTTGCAGACAGCTTGTTTTTATTTTTTATGAAACTGAAAGAAATTTGAAAATATCAGATCCGCTTTTGCAAACAGCCAGACAAGTTGCAAGGAAAAGTAATAACAAAAAAAACAAAAAACATTGAGGGGTTGGGTGATTGAGTAAGCGAAAAGCATGGCTCCACCTGCGACCAGGGAGATTTGTGAACATCTGTATTCTAAATGACCGCAGTCACCCAGGGAAGAGATCATAGCACACTCTGCAATGTTCCTGTTACCATCCATATGGCCTTTTAATCTCCGGTTCACACCCCTGTGTGGTGTGTCAGCCAGTTATGGCCTTATTTATTAAGTGACACCATATAAATGACCCCCAAGTGTCTCAAATATTGCTTGTTGCAATTTGTTTAAACAGTTACTTGTCATTGCTTAATTGGGCAAAACTAATGGTTGAATAATCATCACTCATCTGTAGTTTTTCTCTCAATAGCTGCTCTCTCTTTCTGTCAAGGGCATAATGGTTATATACCATGTGGCTCTCAATGCAAAATCAATGTAAAAGCCAATTTCCTAAAGCAAGTACTGCTGGTTGAACTTTGATCTTTTGAAGTGCCCTATAGAAACGTTTGCCAATGTCAGCATTTCACATGACATCATTCTACACTCACGGTTATATGGAGGTAAATGTATGACCTTTTCCACAATGGAGCTTTTACTTTCTTATTCAAATGTGAATTAATAAATATTCAAAAAGACAAGTTAATTGGATGAATTATGTGCTGAAGATCAATTCGGACGCATAGAGAAATCAAAAGCAGTGGTTTAGGAGGTCATGTGGGTTGTTAGGGTTTATTTTAACATGATGTTCTTGATAAAAAAAATAGAATTAGGAATAAAAAATGGAAACAACATTCGTATCTGTTAAAATAAAACAAAAAAGGTTAAACATGATGAAGATTTATGCATCAAAAATAGGAATTTATTGTAAAAGGCCTAATTCAGATATGCACCGCTATCAGAATACAAAACAGTGTAAACAGTTAGATTTTTGAAAAGATACCTGAATCTTTTTTTCTTACTCAACTGTTAAGAAATAAAGATTATTTCACTTTAAGACCAAGAGATTAATGCAAACTGAACAGCTTAAGTTATTTATCTGGATTACCATTCTGCAGTTAATCGTGCTGCTCTTCTCGTTTATATCTTCTCTTTTGTCAACAAGACAACATTTTCTCAGGTTGTAATAAACAAGTTCCAGTTGACAATATTTCAAATTAGCAAACCAGATTAGCAGAGTCGATTTCTGTATTTCAGGACCCTGATTTTTTGGCCTTTCCTTATTTTATTTACAGCTATCTTATTTGAAAGTAAACTAAATATTTTCCCTTGGCGTGATAAAACACGTTTTGAGGAAATGCAAACATCAACACTAATAGTTAAAGTATGAATAAATATTCATTCTTATAGAACTCCTTCCAGTGAGGGGTTATACTGTATATCCTCTGGCATGAAAACATCTTGTGTTCCACCACCTAAATCTGGAGAATGCTCCTGAAAGACAGATGTCTGTTTTTTCTCACAGAGCTGTCAATCATGCAGCTTATTTCCTTTATATCAAACCTCTTTTGTCAAATGAATGAGATTGTCTCTATTTTCAATGATCAGTTTCTTAATGTCTTTATATTAATTCATTACAATGGGCTAAAATGTAGACTTTTTTCATAATTTTTGAATAGTTCATATAAGCTTCTCAAGTGTTTGTTTTATTGTAATTTTAGCTAGAAGATGTTGTTGATTTGTTCATTAGATTTCTGAATAAGGTGTTGCTCTGTTGATTAATCTGCATTTGTATTTAGTCACTGGCGTTATCTAAAATCAAACCAGTTTGTGTCTTTTTTACGATTAAAAAACAAAAATAAAATCCTTAGAATGTGTTGGGTTTACAATTGTCTTCAAGGTTTTGCATTGTATGGAAACCGTAGACATCATGAAATGGGGGATGAATGTAATTGCACTTCTGCACAAGGACATTGGATGGCCAATTTGAAAGAAACAGCAAATGCACTCTTGTTTTAGTGATGCATGAGGACCACTGTCATGAGGAGGGATAAACAGACACTTTGGAATGTAATGTGATGAGAAAACACTGGCATAAACCTACCGCTGACTGTCAGGGACAGGCAATCTTCATGCACAGTATGCTGAAATAACCTTGATAGTGGAAACTGAATTTGATTTACTAAAAATAATAAATTAATAATATAACAGTGATGGTGTGTTTTGAGCAAGATTTCCATAAAGTAATAGGAAGCACAAGGCAATACAAATAGGATTCCAATTGTCTCATTAGTTCTGATGGAATAAGGAAAATGTTTTGGCCGGGCTGAAGATTCAAGGCTGGTTGGAGGGTATGTCAAATAAATTGTAGTTAATCTTGACCAAAAGCATCACCAAAAAGACACTCTGCCATGGATTGATGTGCTGTGGTAAATGTTGTCCTTCAAATATTTTATTTAAAAACTTCCTTCTTTGAGGACTCACTTTGCATCACAATGTGTTTGTTGGTCTGCCTGCTGTTAATAATGGTCTAGGTGTTCAACACATTCGCTTTTTTAGATTTTATCTAAATCACATTTTGCTGTAATTACAAATGCTTGATTTCTAGTCATTTCAGTTTTGTTTATGCATGACTAATTCATGATAGAAGTCTTCTCAAAGCACTAAACAGAATCAATAAGTCCAATTCACATCAACAGGTCCAGATTCAGAGCCAATTATATATAAACACTGGTGACAGTGGAAAGAAATGACTCCCTTTTAACAGGAACAACCTCAAGCAGAATCAGGCTCAGGATGAGCAGCATTCTGTCTCAGCTGAATGTCTAACAGGAAAGAGACAAATACTGAAGGGTTGGGCCACTCATCATCTCTATGGAAAGAGAAACAGAGTTAAGGGTTACGGCAGCAGTAATAGTAAATACAGACATGTCGACTGTCTGAAGCCCTGACAAAATTAACATATAGATTTACCAGAAGACATTTTACATCTCAATAGAAGTGAGATGTTCAACAGCCTCCAAGACAAACAGTTGGAGAGTGAAGTAAGCCATCAAAGTCCACTTTTGTTTTGTGTGAGAGGCAACCATATTAGTGGGGAAGACGGAAACAATTTGTTTTTTATTTGATTCCATATAAAAGTTACATAAATCATCATTTAATAAAGAGGGCTGGAAGGTTTTAACTTTATCTTCAAACCTGGGAGAGAGGAGGGCACCGGATTACTCTTAGGATTTGTGTTATTGAAGTGTTCTTGAAGACATTACACTGGCGCTGCTATCAAGTCTAAGAGAGGATTTTTAATCTGATTCTGAATGAGGAATAAAGCAAGAAAGATTTAACCTGGCAGGAATCATAGGATGAATATTTGACATAATGTCACTTTGACTCAGGGGGTTTCATTCCATTAGCAAGGACAACCTGGTTAACAGCTGGTTGTAACAGAAAGAAATGAACAGATGAGAGAGGTGTGTGGGTGAAATGATGTGAGATCAGATTTTAAGGCTGGAAAAAGTAAATGTTTGTAGAATACATACTGAGAAAAGTCTTTGGTGTGTGACTCCTTCAAAATAAAACATTAGAAAACTTCCCTATTTTTAATAGATTTCATTTTTGTGGTAAAAAACAAAGTTTTAGAAATTAATGATTTTGGAATTTATGAATGTGACTTAGCAAAGTTGTTTGGAAGTTTTACAAAAAACTACAATGGTTCTCAGTTAAACTAAGAAAAGCTGTAAAAATTATAAAACAAGTGGATTTTTTTTGTTTAAATTACCCCAAACAATATATGATTAAACAGAAAACAATTTCACTGATTTCACTTTGTCTTCAGTCTTTTAATAAGAAAACTACATTTTAATCTTTAAACATATGTGAATACAATACAAAACACACAATACAGCAAGATTCTCCCACAGGATTTTATTTTTGACACCTCCAGGTATCTTTTAGTGAGCTGTTCAGTCAGCAAATTAATGACATTTAATCTCATACCTCCATTTTTCTGTCGTATTGATCCATTTTCTACTTTCTCCAAGCTATGTGGATGGATTAAGCTCCCACACAAACAAAGAGAATGTGATGTCCCAACATCAAAGCGGGGTGATCAATGGCAGAGACAGCCCAGGTCAACAGTTTCGATGCCTGTGTTTACTGAAGCAATGTATTGGATAAAAGGGGGCTGGTGGAATAGTGGGTGCAAACTCAAATCAATGCAACAGCTATCATCATTTGCAGGGTTTAATAATGGCTTTGCCTGAAGCAGGAAGAAAGAGTTGCTCTCACTTGCATTTAGGCAAAAAATGAACAAAAAACACTCCACCGTATATACTCCTTGCATCTTATCAATCATTACAGTGTGTTGCTCTCAGCAGTGGTCTGGCTACCTCCACTCACTACACATAAACACCCCTCTCAATCATGTAATGAATGACATCAATTATGTGGCCGAGCTGCCAAGATATACAAATGATTCCAAATGCTTCAGAGTCTGAAGGCTAGCAAAAGTGACGATGCAAGTCTCAGTTTAATTCACTTTCTCTGACTCGGTTCCTAGTTCCAGCTCAATAGAGTTTTCATGAATTTTAAAAGGTATTTCCTTCTGTTCATGACTGACAACAGCATCAGTCACACAGGATACAGCCATAAGGCAACGAGAGTTCCCACCAACAGGTGCTGCCGATACTCGTGGTAGTCTAAAAATTTCCTTTTGGTAAAAAGCTTTCCAGCTCTCAGATGGCAGAATGTGTCATCTGCTACCCAAGACAGCTGTGCAAAACACATAGTGCTTTTTGTGCACTTGAAATGTTTCTACAGAATGTGGCAGCTTTGAAGAATAGAGGTCCTCTTCAGTCAAATATTGGGGTGGTGTGAAGCAAATGAACAAATCAATTTCCAACTGTCGAATAACGCAAGTTCTGGAAATGGATGAACAAAATGACATCACGGTTTGCTATTTTAGAAGTTATTAAACATATTAGTGGTATTCATTATACAAGAACAGTGATTGAGGATTTATTTTTCAATAGTAAATATGTATCTAAAACAGAATATTTTAAAAACATAATAAATATTACATGATCTTAATGCAGAATTGGCTGATTGTACAAGGCTGGCACACATTTCTTTCTGTTTTGTTTTTCTCTAGTCAGATTAGTGCTGACCCAAAATGTACAGCTCCGTGTTCATATTAGCCCACTTTACCACAGCTTATGGGCTGACCCACAGACCTGAAACTGTAGTCCTGTTTGATCAAATCTTCTCCACAAACCCATTAATCCCATCCAGGATTACTATTTTTAAGAGGAACACTGCAATGGATGTTATATGTGTGATCTTCATTCATTTATTCTCCCTTTTACAGGCATTAAAGGCAGGAATATATCAGCAATATGGAGTTTACTGAATCTGTAGTGAAGTCAACATGTACAGCAAACGGACATGTTTCCTGACTAAAGCTTGAATCACGAACAAAAGATACTGTGATTAACAGATGATGGGTTAGTCTTTGATTCACAAACATCCCACAGAGAAATAAAAGTCATACTTCTTGTTTTGTGTTGGACTTGAATTCCATCATCAAGAGGACACTGAGAAAAGAAGCAATGTGTGCAGTCAGCTGTAAAGTCTCCACAGAATTCCTTTATAACTTACAGCTGCAACAAAACCGTTTCATGCTAAAAGCAAAGGGAAAGCTATTTAAAACGTATCTGATGGTGAATGTTGAGTTGGACTGTATGTAATAAAAACAGTTGTAAAAAAAATAGAAGGATTTTGAGTGCAGTAAAAATATATATTAATAGATTTAGAAATAGATTAACTGAGCATACTGTTGTTACTTTAAATTGTTCCTGACCAATCTTTATAAAGATGCAGCAAAACTGTTTTGCACAATATTTAATCCACATTTACGTGTAAATTGCATTTCCATAATTTACCGTCAGTTACAACATTTAGCAAACTAAACAGACATTTGTAGAAAAAAATAAACTGACCGGGCCGTGAAGTCGATAAGCCTCGTCTGCATGAGAGCATCAAAATCTTTCAGCAGGGACCCCTGAAGCCCCCGGCAATTTAAAGTCTCATTATTATCCAACTTTACTCATGTTGTTTATAACCAAATAAATGAGTGGAATTGTTTTTGCAAGAAATGGGTAAGACATTTGTAGCCCAGGGCACTCGTTTATGTGCTGGTGTGCTTTAGGTAATGGGATACTGGAGGCACCAGGTATCAAACCTGCACCCTTCTTGTTGAGGCAACTATACTAACAAACCTGTTCCACTATACATCCCCCAATTTAAAGAAGTAACACTAATACAGATAAAAAACACAAAGATTTATGCAAATATTTGAATGACGTGCAGTCAGCAGATATTTAGAGCATAAGTACTTATTCCAATATTTTGTTTGTAAAGTAATATAATTAAAAAATCAATGTGCAGATCTCTAAATAACAAATTTAAAGAGTAGACTTTTTTTCTTTTGCAATTTGAGAGGTCCCAAAAGGAAATAAAAAGGGCCTTATGCAATCACTTAAGCTTCATGAGACATTTGAGTTCTTAAATAGCTTTTATTGAACAACTGTATTAAGGTCTCTGAATTTAAAAGGTTTGTTTGAACGATTGCTAAATTACAGGTCATTAGGAAAGGCCTGGTGATACAAATTTCAAAGCTTTGAAATACCCAATACTCCTCAAACCTTGACCCACCAACCAACAGCCATGGTCTTTGGAACACTGCTGAAAACTCTGGAAAATTCAAACGAATAATCCTAGCAAATAGAGATGTTATATAAAGATACATTAAAGATTACCATCACCTACAAGGATGTTAGTTCAATGTTCTTTCTGATGTTGGCCATGAGGCAGGAAGGGTTTGCTTTGGACTTGTAATGCAGCCAGAGGCACAAAGAACTGGTACAGAAAAAAGAGTCAATTAAATAGACCCAGAGAGCAAATTCTGGATGCATGCATCACAAGGAGTGGAAAAAAAAGGTGAAGATGAAAAGAAAAGAACTCAAATGAAGAGGATGGATTCTAAAGATACCTAAAATGTAAACTGGGCTACATGTGAAAGTTTTGTCCTTGTGTTCAGACTCCCTGAGTTTTTAACATCTTTTCATGCTCCTTGGATAAACTTTTAATAAGGAGAATTTGTATGTGCTGTGATGTTGTCAGTGGGATGTCTTAGAACCACCACAAAGTGTGCTACCTTTTTGTTATTTCATGTTAGTTAATTTTATATTTTAATAAAATCACTAACTGGATGTGCTTTGGAATAAGATTTTTTCACTGAAGAAACATTTTGAAAAAAAAAAAACATGAAAAATATAAATATGATGCAAACACACACTCAGGGAAGTCACATTGTGATTATAGTGGACAACTCCCAGACTTACCACTAAGTACTGCATGGCCCTCATAAATTCTAATACTGTTGTCAAAACATAAAAAAAAACTTACTAAGCATACAATTTACTTCAACTATGAAAATGCACAACTCATAAAGTCCTCATGTTGGTCCTTATCAGGACAGGAAATCCCAGCGGTTTGGTTAAAGCCCTTAATCATAAAATAAAAACAACACAAACTCATTCATTCTCACTCGAGTATGATTAAACACAGAGAGGCCATCTTTTCAAACCCACTGTTATGCTTTCTAAAAAGCATTTTCTAAGCCTGAAAAATGTAAAATATGCAAAACAGATTTTTTTTGGTAATTAAAAATGAAACGGATGTCAGTGTGAGAACAGTACAAACACCAAACAAATGATTTATTTTAATGAACCGAAGGTCAGGCTTTGAAAGCAGAAAATATTACAATGTTTGTTTGTGCACAATGCTGTGATGTTTATTGATATTTTGTGAGACAAAAAAAAAACATGTTTGCATTGTGCTGAATCAAACATGCTGCTTTTGGAGAGAAACTGTTGCTGCATGAGCGATTTCAAGGAAAACTCCATCACTGTTGCTTTGGATTCTTTTCATCTTGCCTCTTTGATGCAAAATTGGTTTGGTGCAGCTGAGCACTTAACAATATCACAGAGTGTGTGAAATATTCTCTTCTGAAACCCAGAAACCAAGATTGTTCTTATGAGCAATAATGCACACTTTTGTAATGTTGTCACTTGGGTGCATTTATAGAATATATATACACTGTGATTGTTTTTCTTTTTCAAAGAGAACTTAAAATAAAAAAGACAAACATATTGAGCTTAAACAGTCAATAATAAATAAATTATCTGGAAAACATTCAAGGCGAAGAGCAAATGTATCTGTCTGAACATCCGAGTGTCTGTTTGGCTTAAAGCTCCGACTGCCTGTCCTTTCATTCCTTTCATAAACACAATAACAAACAGAAAAAAAAAATGTTTTCTTCTAAATTTGAGAAAATAATTTTCTATCAGTAAAGCAGTTAAAATTACCCACTTTAGTAAGAAAAAAAGTCTGTTTCTCTGCTGAACATTTACTCATTTGTAAATTCTAGACACTTTTTTGCTGAGACAAAAAAATAAATAAACTGCTTTGATGAGTTCCAGTCTGTCAACGGCATAAATACATGTACAGTCTGCATACAGACATGTACTGTAACTGTTAGTCTTATGCTATATATTTTCAAAATATGGTCAGAGAAAGAGCATAAAACATGTTACTATAGACTGAGATGATTGAGCATGAACATTTTCAACAACAAATGTTTTATTTTTTGAAGTCCCTGCTGCACATGTATAAATTTAGCTATCACATTATTCTGTCCCTAAGGCAGAATTTAAATCTTCGACAACCTGAAGAAAATATTTTTGCAGTCCTGATGAGTTCATCTCAAATTTTTGAGACCAAATTTTGCTAAAACAGTTTAAATAATGTGACAGGTTTCTGTCTTCTTGGTGACACATCCACTATAACATTCTGATTATCATAAAGTGGAGGAGTTGTCAAATTTGATGTAGCCGAATCTGTTGCTGCAGACAAGGATAAAAGTAGATCAAGTTTTCAGAGGAGGATCCCACTAACATCTGATGATTGAATTAGAATAAAACTTTTTTTCATATGTTTGACACAGATTGTTGCAAATTAGGGTCAGATTATTTTTTGTTACATATTTATTACACTTTGTATTTTATTTGTACTGATAGTGATGAGATGAGATGAGATATAGTTTATTAATCCCTCAGGGATGGTAGGGTTAGAAATTAAGTTATTTATGAATGTCATTTATAAAAGATTTAGAATTTAATATATTTATCAATGTATATATTGTTTTAGTTTTTATAAGAAATATGCATTGGAAATAATTTAATATAAATTTTACCTTTTAAGAAAGTGAGACCACCACCAAAAACCGCTGGGGGACTTTAATCTCTGTAAATAAGAAAAAATTAAGTTAGAATGAAATACTGAATATCAGAATCCTTGAAATCCTGCAGTCTTAATACACATCCTTTAACCAAAGGCCTTAATAACAAGTAAACTAAAGTCTGATGTGACTTTAGTCCTTACAAAGAATTTTAGCAAAAAGCAACAAAAATAAATTGATTTTTATTTTTACTCCATGAACATTAAATAACTGAAAGATTGAAGTACAATCTGGATGAATAGAATAATTTTCTACTATGGTTCATCCTTGGGGTTGGGACAATCAACAGATGAACCAGTAAACAATAACAACAACATCTTGTACAACCCCCACACCCATCAGTCACCTTCGGTCAGGATATTTATGAAAATACTGCACAGTTTTTCTTCCATTTCTCCCCAGATTTATGTTCATCTTGAACCAAAACCCCAGCAACAACAAATAATTAACTAAACATGGTATTTGACTCATTTTGCTTTGTCCCCTAAACAGAAAAAGGTTTTCACACCACATGAATTTAGAAATGAGGCTCATTTCACCTTCGAATTCTAGTGTTCCCACAAGAGCCACATTGTATAAATCAAACAAACCACTGTCAACATGAATCCTCTTATAAAGTGAGAGAAAAAAAGCCTGGCAAATCAATCAGCCAATGAGAAGATGAAAGCAGCTGCCTCCACTGTAGTGTTTTATGAGCTTTTTAATTGGAGAGTAGGTGATAATGGAAAATGGACAGAGGACATTGATTCTACAGCCAAAGCTCTCTTTAAGACAGAGACAATTTAAGGCCTCATCTCAAGGGCAATAAGCTGAAGAAAGTTAGAGACTGAGGAGTTTTTTTAGAAGAAGGAAAGAGGAGTTTTGAAAACAGATTTAACATTTCGCTCCTGAAGTTGGACTTTTTGTTTACTGTTTTATATAGAATTTTATGATAATGCTCCTTTGAGTCTGTGTTCTGCAAAACAACTTGACTATTTTCTGCCTCCAGTATAATAAAATGGTTAAAATGGCCTGCTGTTGTCTGCACATTTGCGAATATCTTTACAACTGTGATTCTGCAGATTTAGTTTTCTTTTTTTAATGAGACCTTGCAGCTTCAGGTTTTAGGTTTTAGTCCTCTGAAACTCCTGAGTAGCAGGTCCCTCTATTAAAGTGAAGTTCTGCTTGTGCCACATCACTTATAGTGTGACTATTCTCCAGAGCAGATGTTTATTATTTTTGGAGGTTTGGCATTTCTCTCAGAAGTATCATTCAGTGTTATTGCATTTTCTCCCTCTTATATATTTTCTCCCACAGTAATACAATATTAGGCATGAAAATCTATTGAATTAAGTCAAACACTCAACAACAGCTAACTTCTCAATAAGGTATGAAAGTATTCTTTTCTTTAGTGATGAGAATATTACTTTTTGAAAAATGTGACATAACATGAAGCCAGTGAGACTAAATTTGTGAATGAGCCGATCCAGCAGTGCAAATTTATGAAGCTATGGTAGCCTGTGAAGACCCATTACCTAATCATTGTCAACATGTCACTTCCAGATGACCTCCTCTCCACAGAAACAACAGAGAGGAGCATTAAAGTACAATTCCAAAACAGTAGGAGCCTGCTGTATGACAGCCTCCTCCATATGGTGCCTCAACTTTATTTTTCTTCTTAATTAACACCTTTGAAGGTAAGAAGCAGTTTCAGGACATGAAAAGTGTGAAAAAATACACTGTAGAGGAGACTCTGGCTGTCACAGCCACAAGAGCTGTGAGTTTGGAAAGAGGAGAAATAAAACGCTAAAGTACTAAAATAATTAATAGCACTGTACCGAGCTGTGCCTTTCTTGAACCATTTTTGATTTGCTAAAGCAGAACTACCTTAATAATCTTTAAGGCATTTGGGAGTTATGACATTTGACCTTACAAAAAGTGATAAAAAAGAGAATTAAATAGGATTTAGATTCCTTTAGATCAATGACTCATCTTTTCCTTGTGATGATTATAACACTATAGTACGGTTTTCACTTAAGATAAATGTCTGTTCATTGAAACCAACACCTTTATCTGTATGAAGGGTTATTCTGCTAAATGTTCCTGCCTGAATTTTAACTTAAACATTATTTTACATGAAAACTGAACTGTGTTTTTATCCGAGACCAAAGCACAAACAGTTATCAAACAGCTGGTCAAACCCGGGGATCAATCCCGAGATGTTTTATTTAAACTAGTACCACAGATCAATACATTCTTCTACCTCAGTTAGGATAAAGCTCAGCTCCATCTTAAACCAACCAAACAAGTAAAGTAACAGTTTAAACATTATAGGCCTGTTTATTGACAGACATTTGGGCTTGTGAAAGAAAAGTATAGGCATCTTAACAAGGGCTGCATTCCACTTCAGCTGCATGATCTGATTTTTCTGTAAAATTTGTTTACAAGCAAAATGGAAATGTAAAATGGAATGTAGCCCTCATTAAGGCACCTGAGCCTTCCTTTTAAGTCAGAATGTCTTTCTCAAAATAGGGAAATAAAATTAATAGTTATTTAAACATGGTGATGTTTCATGCTTGAATAAAAAAAATCAGATTTTTCTCCGTCTCTGTTTTGATTTTTCTCAGAGGATTACTGTACGGATGATGAATGTGGAGTCGCCCTGGGAGGTTCTTCTGTCATTTTTCAGGGTATCACTGTTGCCAAAGTATGCTTGAAAATTCAGTCAATTTGGTGGCAGTGAACTATGGCACTATTACAAAGTCAATTAGGTAGGCTTCAGTCTAAAGCACTTCCATTCTGAGGACACAGTGTGTGGATTCAGCTGAGCCTAAGGCGCTTGTGAATTGTAGTCAGAGGAAGGAGGTCAGACAGAAGTCAATGGTTTTGATTGAAACCAATGCTTCTACTCTAAAGGTGAAAATAACATGGAAGCTGTTATGCAACCATGTAGTGTTTTAATGTCTTGCACTTTGGAAGAGTGATTACAGGGACATTCCCATGTCGATCCATCTGTTAGAGGAACATCTGTGAGGATATCGGTGGTGTCTCCCGGTTGGCCTGATGGAACACTGTAATTAAATTCACTTTTGTTTAAATGTGACATGACAGACACCTCCTCCATTTTGTTTTGCTTAGTTATTGGAGACACCTCCTCCATTTTGTTTTGCTTAGTTATTGGAAGAAGATTCATTTTGGTGCCAGGTTTGGTGTTAAAAAACATGAATATTATAATGAAATTTAAAACAGAAAGGTTCTGGCTTGTATAGCGTGAGTCTGTCCAAAAGTAAGGGGTGATTTTAGTTCACATTAAAATGTATGTTTTTAGAATTACTTCTATATTCCGTTAAATGTTTTTGATGTTGACATATTTGTGTTGTTTTGTTTTTGTGAAAGTCAGAAGCAAAAAAGAAGAATATATACAAACATATATATTTATTATATGTATTTTCATACAGATCTGTCTATAGTCTCATTCATCCAGCCTTCAGTTTTATTGTTCGCCAATGCACTGCAAAACCAAAACAAGAAACTGAACCCTTTTCCTGAGATTTTGTTGCACATGACGGCATAAAATGCTAGAAATAAAACACTTCCAAGTTTTAATATACACCAGAGCAGTGACCGTTCAGAATGTGCCAGTTAGAAATGGGCAGATCGTGGCCTGGAGTAAGAGTGAGTGATTGAAGTAATTTGTCGCCGGAGGAATTGTGGTGTGTTGGCAATTACACAGCTGATTGGGGTTTTTATCTGCAATGATGCAACACTGGTGTTAGAGTGAAATCTAGAGGAGACCACTGGGCTGATTTTATTTGCATCTGGTTCATTTAATCTTACTTTGATCCATTTTTGCTGTTTTAAAAATAAAAGCTAAAGACATAGCAGAGTGATTGAGGAATGTAAGAAATACAAACTGAACCAATAAGCAGAGACTGAAAACTTGTGTTGAGTTAATCAACAGACAGCCAATAAAAACAGTGAAATTAATTTAGTGGTAATAATGTTCAAAGTTTAAGTGAGCTATTTTGACCATGTTGTGAATTCCACCCCCCCACCGCCAATGAAAGGTCTGCTGAAACAGAAAATAGGACTCAGTACAGCATGTCATTATGTTCCCTGTGATGTAACAACACTGTGTGCAGAAAAAAATGAACATAAAAAAGCGAGAAAACAAACAAATTAAAACTCTTTCAGGTTAATCAAATTAAATGTATTAGTTCAAAGTAAATGTATTTTTAGATTTAATGCTCAACTTGCATGGTATAACAGTGTATAAGCTATGAGTTTTCTATTTAAAAAGTCTAAAATTAACAATGAATTAGACAATTTTAATTTGACACATCCTGCTTTAGTAAGCAAAAGTACAAACAAAATTAAGTATGACAATATATCACAACAAAACTGTCTATGATTTAACATTAAAGCTGGAAAATATTGTAAAGTAAATTCAATGCAGCTCCTCTGATTCTTACTGTATGTTCATGAGAGATGTTTTTTTTTATCTTTAATTAAGCAAAACATGTTGAAAAGCCATTTTTAAGAGATAATTAGAAACAGCTATCCATCTGTTACACTTTAATGGTTTTTACACTGACATGGCAAAAGGCTTGGAACATGACATCTTCCCTTTCTCTGCTTAAAAATATTAAATATTGTTATTATAGAACATATTTTTACTTTTCTCTTGGTCTTGCTGCAGCTTGAAATTGTATCTTTTGCATACAGAATTTCCAGAAAGCAAATTTTAAGCTTGATTCAGATTTAAAACATTATTCATTGTAACAACAATACAATATGGCACTAATATGGCCACATCAATGGGGTTGTAAAAGCCAATTAAAGGTCAACATAATTATGTAGAAGGAAAATAAAAGCATCATAAACTTGAGAGAATCTCAAACATTTGATCCACATTTCTAATTTTAACAATTCATAATTTTTCAGTGTATTCATTAATCTGATAGACACACACACCAATTACTGCATTATTTGATTGCTGGATTATATGTAGAAGTAAAATAAAAGATTTCAAAATGTTTGATTTATTTGACTGTGTATTGGATTGTCACATTTCTTCAATAAAGCGAGAGCTGTTATCCAGGATAAAGTTATTCCAGTACAAATCTGAAAAAAAAAACATTTTTCACATTAATCTTGAGTCTTATCACAAAGTAATCATTTGCTGTTTGGCCTCTGACCAAGCCTCCACCACATTTTACAAAAATTAAAAAGATTTTGAAGAAATCCAGTCAACAAATATGAAGGACTGAAAACATGATTTCATGGCCAAAGAACAAATGTTTAAAAGTGATAATTTTTTGTTTATCTCCCTCCATCACATTTAATATCTAAATCTAAAAAAAACAGTTTATCATTTTACTCCTAAAGAATGTTGAGTAAATCAGATTATTATCAGAATAAATGACTTGAAGATTTATTTTCCAAATATTCTTTGTTCCATTTTTGTCCATAAACTTTTATTTTTCTTTGTTTTGCAGTAGTGTCATGATGTTGAATAGAGGCAAGTGCATGTTTTACTTTAAGTTTGCTATGTTGACTGATTTATTAGTTCTCATTTAATTTATTTGAATGTTTAAGCTCTGCACAATTTAAAATTATAAACATGAAGTCAGCTTTTACATACAGAACTAAAAAAGAAACCAAGATGGTATGTACCACATGTTAATTATTTACTTGATTGGCTTGGCGCACCCAGCACACAATAAGACATGAGTGGCAAACTAATAACAGGGAGAAGATGTACAATTAGGAAACTCGGTAGTGCAGAAAAAACAACAAATTGTGTTTTCAGGGCTAATACTTTTGTGTTTCAGCTGTTTAATTGAACATGAACTGAGTGCAGACAAACTGTAACATATTAAAATGAACAACAAGCCATACGGGTTGAACCAGTACTGATTATGTGTTTAAATATGTTTTTTTCCCCCCTTTTTCCCACACAGGAATGCAGACTTGATAAATAAATAAATAAATAAATAAATAAATAAATAAATAAATAAATAAACAAATAAACGGACGGACGGACGGACGGACGGACGGACAGGCAGGCAGGCAGGCAGGCAGGCAGACAGACAGACAGACAGACAGACAGATAGATAGATAGATAGATAAATACATACATACATACATACATACATACATACATACATACATACATACATACATGAAAATGAAAACAAACAAACAAACAAAAAACAAAACAAAGCAACAACATGTTCTTCACATCTGCCTCAGTTATCCAATAATAACTGATAATTTAAGACTACGTGAATACATTTGTGTCTTACTTGTTTTTTTTCTCATGGAATAACTTAACTTCCTGAATAAGAGGTCTGGGCATAACGTTTTGAGTTAGTCGGTTAGCAAGCTCAAGGTTCGATCTTCTTGATATGGAAATAACTGTATGTTTTTCCTCAAATTATTGCATAACAGCAACATCAGAAACTGTATTGCATATTTAATACAAACATTATAAACTGTGGTCAGTAAACCTTGAATATCCACATGACTCACTGGGGCAGAGGCCTGTGGCCTCAACGTTTGCCCCAAAATATAGTGTTATCATTTTAAAGTTTGGAGTTTTTCAAATCCCATATTTTGCTTATTTCCCAAGCAGCACAAGTCCATGTCACAGGAAGAATTTTAATTTGTCTGGGTCTAAGTTCATTAACTACTGCTTAATTGTTTTTAGTCAGTGTTCACTGCTTCGTAGAGGGTCATCATTTATGATCCTGTGAAAACATGACAGCAGAATAAAGAAAGGGAGAAAGGAATGAAGAAGTGAGACACAAGAACACACTGACAGGAACTGTTTTTGAACCAGTCAGCAACAACATTACATTCACTGACCTCTCGAGCCCTCTTGTGGAATACAAACTCTCTTTGTGTGTTTCCGGTCTGCTACCCCCAAGCTAACAGCCTCATCAGCGAGTCTATATATTCTACTAACACTGAATGCCACGCCCTTTCCCATTGGGGTTTGTTATACTTGGCTTTGTAATGGTGAATCTAATGTAGACTTGGTCCTGCCTGTTAAACCTTTTAAATCAATTTTTCTTGATACACTGGAAGCATAAAGGGGCTTATTTGCCATGTATTTTTTAAGAATTATTCTAATTTTTTATGAGGTCAGGTAGGGAGCATGGGCATTAAAGTCTTGTTTCTTTTCAGCTAGAAGGGTTTTTGTTGTTTTGGCCTTGGATACCCTAAAGCTAACTGCTGCACAGTGTTTCTATCTCTTGATTATTCCCATTAGTTACAAATAAACCCCGTTTAGCATTGAACTGAATTTTGTTCCGTAGTTTGGAGTTAATGGTCTTGGTTAATGTTCCTAATGATGTGTCCACCCTCCTGAGCAGGACAAAAATTTAAATGCAGTAAGCTCACATTTAGCATTTTATGTTACACCCCGTGCCGGCCCTTCTGAAGTGGTATAGCAGGACTATTGTTGTTTTCAGTGACACCAAATTAACTTATATTAAGGACAATGCGAGAGCTAGAACTGTTGCTAAAGGACTTTATCAACCATCACAGTCTAAAACAAAGAACTCAACTGGAAGGACAAAGTTTACAGGTTCCCTTTTACAGATGTCATGGAGCTAGAAACTCTCGCTGTTGCCGCTTTTGAGGATTTAGATACAGTCTACTAATTCTGCTCACAGGTGAGAACTGATGATTTTTAGTGTGTAGCTTCCTGACTTATCAGATTGGAAGGCAGCCAAACGAAATGCTGATTCAAACCTTCAGAACACAAACAAACAACAGCTGTTTCTCTTCCTGATTCTACTTTAAGTGCAAGCTAAAATGTGATGGGTCTAAAACAACATCTTTTCTGTTTTCTTTTGGATCCGTGTTCTGCTTTGTGACATTTTCAGAAATGCCAGTTAAACTTTGAAACTGGTTTCAGTGACTGGAGACATGTCAGAATTCATTATAGAGCTAAACAGTGAACATATTTAAGACAATACTGCTGGAGGAGAGACAGTGAATTGCTGCAACACTTTGGATCAAAGAGGGTCTGTTGAAAGTTCGGAGAGAAGTGCTGGTTATTGTGTCAGAAAGGAGATCAGATTTTTGGAGGTTCCGGAGATGCTTTGTGCATCGCTGATAATGGTACAACTTTGACATTCTAGAGTTAGACATTATTTTTCTCACAAAATGCAAGGTAGTGGCAGTTCTGTTCTGTTTGCTACAGATTTTGGACAGTTTAAACCACTAATTGTACCAGTGTTATCTTCTAATAAGTAAAGATTTACTGCATTAGATTGGCTTTAAATTACCAATTTTACTGTCATATGCTCAGTACCATGTTTTTGTTGTGCAGCCTCTTCAAAATATGATTACCAATAAGGGCAGTAATTAAGTTAAGTTGCTAGTATTACCTCCGCCAGAGACAGTAGTTGTTTGGTCCATGACTGACCTTTTGAAGTTGAAAAAATTCCATAATACAAATGTGGCTCTTCTTTTTGAAATAAGTTGTTCTGGGTCAGTAATCTGTGTGTCACTGTTACAGCACACATTCTTCATTTAAAACTTTTTTTTTTTTACATATGGTCTTAGCGTTTAGCACTGAAAATAGTCCCCACAGAAATACGTTCCCACTGCAAACGTTCCAGATGTTGTCTTAGTTATTCACCAGTATGGCGGTATGTGAACAATTCACAACACAAACCGGTATACTGCCCAGCCCTAAGACAAAGAAAAAAAAATAGACCAAATACAGAAACCATTCAAAAGACAAGAAATTTGAACAAATACAGCAAGCTATGTCTAACAGGTTGACAACTCATTAATCTAAATTTCATGATTTTCTTAAATTTCCAGCATTTTAAAATTAAATGATGTTATCAGCTGCACATTTAACTCCAAGTTTTTTTGTGTCAGAATTTTTCTTTTATTATGACTTGTTTTCTTTCATAAATCTCTCACATTTTTCTCTAAATGTGACATTACAAGTTGCCGTAGTAGAGCAAATATTTTCATCAATTGTGTGAAGCAGCAGCTTTTACTTCAACTGCAAACTCAGTCGTGACTCTGTGAAGAAAGAGTCCGGGCTCAAAAAATGCACAAGTAAGACATTCTCTTTAGCGAGATGCCTTGAAGTGAGGAAAAGAAAAACATCTTCGACAAAAAGATTGTTCAGAGGAGACACTATTCATTCAAGTAAACAAGCAAAACAAACCAAAGTCATTGATCTTTGAAATACTTTATTTTATTATTACAACATTGGTTTTGATTGCAGGGTATAAATTGAGTTTGTAAGATTAAATGAACGTAGTAATCACAGAGGAAAGACCACAGAAAAGGGAAAAAAAGAGCACTATTTGTTATAATGGAGACCAAACAATGTGAAGTTCACTTGGTGTGAATTCTCTGAAGTTTCTGTGATAAATTGCTTGACTGTCTGATTAACTGACTCTAAAGAATATTACTTTAAAAGAATAAATGACATCTTCCATGTCTGTGCAGCTCAGTCTAAATCTGTTTCTTTATTCATTCATGATTTATTACATCCACGTCTGCTGTTGGGATTTAATAGTTTCAGCTGCTGTTTGTACACTTCACACAAAAGGAAAAAAAATGCACAGCTTGTAGATATCCTGAAGTTCTGATGACATCTTGTTTATTAATTTGTTGTTATCTCAGAGTTGCTGTGCTATGCATGTATGTGTTTATCTAAAAGGTGTCACACAGCATATAAAAGACAAAGAGGACAAAGATAAGACAACTCATGTATCCTGACACAGACAGACTACATGACTGTGGTTGGCCTGACACCTCTGCAGGCATGTGATGCTATTAGTTTCCATTAATTTTGGGGAGGACATTGTTAAGATAACACAGGGATAGCCATCTGCTGTGGCATATGAGAAACTGTAGAGTGATGTGTGCTTTGAATGATTCTCGCTTATCTAAACCCATCCATTTAAGTAAACACCCAAAATGGCTGATAATGGCGCCTGTTTGAATCAACAGGACAAGTGGGTCATCATGAACACATCGCTGAAGTGATAAAAGGCTTTCATTGCTGCAGACAAGTCGAGCGAACATTCATTGCAGCTGGATGCCATAAACAAAAACTGATCTAAAGCATTAAGGCAATTTAGTTTGACTTTCAGATAGTCAACATGTTACTTTTTGCAACTCCATAAGAGAATTTAATATTTTATGAATATACATTTTAAACCAGTCTATCTGATCCATCCATCCATCCATCCATCCATCCATCCATCCATCCATCCATCCATCCATCCATCCATCCATCCATCCATCCATCCATCCATCCATCCATCCATCCATCACTTATCTGAGATCAGATGGCAGCGTGAGCAGGTTCAGTAGAAAAACACAGACATTACTCTCCCTGGCAACATGCTTTAGCTCCTCATGGGTATCCTGAGGTATTCCCAGGTCAGACAAAGTTTATATTTCCTCCAGTAAGTTCTAGATCTGCTTCGAGGTCCTGTCACAGCGGGACATGCCTGGAAAACCTCCAAAGTGAGGTGACTGGAAAGCATTCTAATAAGTTTTTGGTCCAGATCTCATGAGTATAGGGACTGTAAGGCATTAGACGGACCATCAAAAGTTAAGCTTTAGCTCTGTAATGAACAGGTGCAGAGCCCCTCAAAAATGTTGTTCACTTGCTTTCTTCTCTTTTTGATGGAAAAAGATGACCAGCATTACTAATTAGTTTAAGGTTGTTAATGATGTAGGCGTCCTGCTGTTTTACGTGTCTGTGACATTCCTCCTTTACAGTTTTAACAAAGCTCCTTCTTTTTACAGAAAACAAAAGGAACAGCTGTTACTTGTGTACTAATTTGCACAGAAAGAGACAAACATCTTCAGGTTACACAATAATTTTTTATAAGACATGGTGAGAACATCTGTTATAAATCCTCAAACACACCTCAGATTAGACCTTTCCTTTTTTACACACTTTATTCAGACATGAATGTGTCTTTGCAAGTAACATTACAGATTTAGTCCAGATTAGAAACCCAGATGGGAATTTAACTTGCATCGTTGTTCACTTTGAGAAATCTGCTGCTCAAATTCAGAAAACCAGAAGCTGAAGGTGGATTTTCAAGGAAAGAGAACAAAGATGCCCCCCCCCCCATTCACATCAATGAAGCTGATGTAGATTGGGCAAACAGCTTTTGTTCCTGGGAATCAATGTTAAAGCGAACCTGTCGTGATCATCACACATCAGCGCCTTAGTTATAAGGCCCAGAAAGCCCTGTATCTTCTAAAAAAAAAAAAAACTAATGTGTGTCTTTGTAAAGTTTTCTGTGAAGGACAAACTAAGTGTAAATATTAGTTTGTACACGCATAAAGTCTGTGAAGTAGGTGTTAAAATTATCTGAAGGATGATCAACAGCTCTTTACCAAACACAACAGGCACTCTCTTCCTTTAGCCGCAGCCTAAAATTGAAGATTCCTAATAGTTCTTTACTATGAAAATGTATACATTTGTACAATTTTTTTTTTTCATAGTAAAAAACTGACAGCTTCAAGAGAAGAGGCTTGAAAATTTATAACTGCCTTTTATCATGAAGCTGGCTATACAGCTGCTTATGATACTGGTTGGAAATTGTCTGAAATTTCTCTACCATTGTACTTTTGTTGAGTTATATTTATAGGTGCTGGATAAATGCAGGAGTCAACGTGTAATTAAACACTTGTTTATTTTTGGGCTACTTCCTGCCACATTGGTCTTTTCTTGTGACTGCTTACTTGTAAAACTGTCAAGAAACTCATCTGTTTGTACAATCAATATGGATGTTTTTGTCCATCTTTTTCATCTTTTCCCTTTTAAATCTAAAGCATTTCTCATTGTGTGTATGTAGTTTTACAGACATCGCATTACAAAGAGTCTCTTTTAGAACTTTGTTGCAATGCACCATGCATTGCAACAGCTTCACCCTCCTGCTGCTGTAGAAAACCACAGCGTTCACAAAAAGGCTGCCTTTTGTGTTTTTTGTTACTTAAACACTTCACTCTAAAGAAAGCAGCTCTGCAACACACAGGAATTCAAATTTGTTTTCATAAAAAATAAAATAAAATCTCTAAAATTCATATGTTAGTTCTAGATTGGAAAATAGTGTTTAAAAAAATATATTTTCCTCTCTAAACAATATCATGCAAAACAAAATGAGGACATGAGATTTACAGAAAAGCAACACAATCTGATATGTGACATCAAAACTCATTCTAACACTATGTTAAAACTTGTTTATAATCTAGCAATATAGGCAAGTATATTAGCCTTTACACATACGAAACCTAAAAAAGAATGATTAAGTATATAAATGCTTGATTCACAAGAACAGCCTGTACTTCCTACAACAATGTCTGAAAAGTTTTACATCATAAAGAACTTTTGTGTCTCTAAAAATATGCTGTTGATTAATAAACCCTTAATAAAAGAAAAGAAAGAAAGTCAGCATCCTCTCTTACTTGTTTCAAATTCTCTTGTTCCAGGTGGTGTGTGTATCTCACAGTCTGTTAAGATTCCCAGGGAGCCAAAACAGGGAGAGTTCGACAAGGTCATCCGGAGACTCAGAGAAAATCCGAATGCAAGAGTTGTCATACTTTTCGCCAACGAAGACGACATCAGGTAAAACCTTGAAACATGTGTTAACACGCCTTTCAAGATAAGAAAAACATATCTGCAGCAGACACAATAGGCACATGTGGAAACGTACTCTCTTCTGTCTCTTTGCAAAACCACAGTGTAATGGACTGCAAAACAGAATCAAAGTAAGCTGGTTGGGATGCTGACCTTATCTGTGGCAACATCTGTTTTCTCACCTTTACAGGCGGCTTCTCCATGCTGCTAAAAAGGCCAACCAGACGAATCATTTCATCTGGGTGGGTTCAGACAGCTGGGGCTCTAAGATCTCTCCGGTGGTGCATCAGGAGGAGGTGGCAGAGGGAGCAGTCACCATCTTGCCCAAGCGCCAGACCATCAAAGGTACAGAAACAAACACTGTGCAAACATCAGGTGTCCTTGTCTTTCCAACATCCTGTTCATGTTTCAATGGAAGAGTCTTTCCATGTGATCCAAGGCTGGTTTTGGTCCTTGCTGTTTCAAAAAGAGAAAAGGCCTTTTGAAATGTTTTAGATCTACTAACTGATCATCGCCACAATAAAACCTGAAATTCTAGGACAAATTCAATAAACAAATGCTTAAAAAGAGCATGTAACAAAATGTACTGCAATCCCACTTTAATGCTTGTATCAAACCCAGAGCTGACTCTTTGTACCAACTGTTTACACTGGCTGCGTAAGTGACAGTGAACTTATTGATATGTTTAGGGTTTGATCGTTACTTCATCAGCCGAACGCTGGAAAACAACAGAAGAAATATCTGGTTTGCAGAGTTCTGGGAAAACAACTTCAACTGCAAACTCAGTCGTCACGCTGTGAAGAAAGGGTCCGGGCTCAAAAAGTGCACAAGTAAGACATTCTCTTGTTGTTCTTTGTTTAAACTTTTACCAACTTGAAAATATGTTTTTCAACATCTTTAGAGTGCTGACACACTTGGCTCATCATCAAAGTGTTCTGACAGCAGTGCCCACCTATAAAAAATGGAGGAGTTTTACATTCAGGATTGCAACTTGCAGTTCATCATGTAGCACGTTTAATTGCAGTCCTGCCTTCCTGCTGAGTCATGCTTTTTTATGCAAAAGGCCATAAGAGTTATAGATTAGGCTTTGTGCACAAGCACTTTAAATACTATATAATAATTTAAACAATGATTAGTTAAAGCAATAAACAGTTGTTATAAAAAGCAAGTGAACTTTTTTTAAGTTTTATAGACTATAAAAATGTTTATCACCTACCATGTCTTAAAGTTATCCAAGTACAATTTTAAATAAACAACACAAAAATTAAAGGACATACAGTATATTGATTTAATTATTTATTCAAGAAACAATAAGCCACTATAGTGAAACAATATATGCCAAATATATTCTTCTGTGAATAAGTAACTGCTGCATACAAAAAATCAGGTGAATTAGATCATCTGCTGGTAAAAAATATCTGAAGTTGCTTTTACGATATGAGAAGGGGTCAGTGGGTTTATTCTATGGCCAAAAAATATTATGCTTGGAAAAATAACAAAAAACCCATTTGAGGTGCTAAGGCCTTCATCAACCTGTTCAATATTAAAGTTTAATTTATTCTAATTAGAAGAGATAGAACAAAATAGGCTTGTTTGAGTGAGAACAAATATTCTCTCTAAAATTAAACAAAAATTATGGTTGAAAGGCAAGGTTGCATCTGAACAAAGCACAATGCCAAAATGTTTAAGCATAATCTGCAACACTATTTTACCAAAAAACAAAAAGAGAATTAGCAACATTATCTCACAGCAACTGCCAAGGACAGTAATGTAAAATGGATGATTTGATTTTGTTTTGCACCCACAGGACCTGGATCTGAAAACGTGTGCTGAATGATTTGATCATGTACTGCTCGGTTAATAAACAGCAAGTACCTAAATAACATACTTGAGTCAAATGCTAGGTCATTTCTCTGATGGATAACATTTGGTTAGAACTGGGTCATGAAATAAAACAATGATCCCAAGCAGAAAAAAAATTGGATGTTATAACAGTTCTGTGAAAGTCAAAACAGGAAATGATCCTTGACATCAGTCAACAACTAACTTAGTGCTAAAGCAGAAAACACACTGATCAAAAGTCCTAAACTGATGTTGTAATTCAGACATAAACTTAAACAAGAAGCAATTTCCTCAACATCACCATGAATCACTTGCCTTAATGACGGAGTGTGTGATACCCACTTTATCAAAAACCTGACAGGAGCAACAGAAGCTCAAATGTCCAAGCTAGAATTGAAAAAAAAAATATATATATTTTTTTTTATTTAGAAGTGCAACATTGAAAATAGGACAGTGTTGAGAGGTATTGCTGAGCGGCGCAGTGTAGAACATCGACGGGCAGCCACATGCGCTGGAGTGAGGTGTTGGAACAGAAAATAATAGGAGCAGCATTTCTGCCCTGCTGGTTCAGCTCCAGTGTGTTCAAGACTTACACACAGAGAGAAGACTTACTGCTATAGTTACAAGTCCATTAACCTAAAGTCTGCATTAACACCTCATTGAGTTATCAGTCTTTGTTAATTTGTTCACCAGTTACTTTGATTTGTGTGTTTTTTTATATTGATCATGCAGTGCACAGAGTATTTGCACAGAGCATATTTACAATATTTTCTCCAAAAGCAGCTTGCTACTAAGGTTGAAATATTGGCTATAAAATCTTTGCTGCTGTACAAACAATGAGCTAAAAATGACAGTTCAGTGCAGTTTTATAAAGCTTAAGGGAGCAGAAGGCGATTACGACGATTCAACTTATTGTCTTCATATATAAATATCTTTCTGCACACTGAAGGAAAACCTGATAACAGCAGAATAATGTGCTGCTGATAATTCTGAGATTTAAAACTGATCTAGGTTCAGTGTCAGCAGGACCAGACAAAGACTTTAACAAAATGATTTATATAAGTCTGAAGCAGCTCAGTGAATCATATCAGCTTCATGTGCGTCATGTATTTGAACTGTGTCATGTAAGTCCAATTATATAAAATTGTTTGCAACATGATACCAAATAACAACTCTGATTTGACTGCTGCGTTAACTTGCTTGAGAAGATAACACTGTGTCACATAAGTTACTCTTATTTACAAGTCCCCAAAAACAGTCTGTGTTTTTTATTTGGAAAACAAACTCCTTTGCCCCCATGTTTCCTTCACTAGAGTTGGAATTGTGCTGTGAGCCCCCAGTTTTCCTCAGCTCTGTCAATGCTGCAGGCGTTATATGAGGAAATAGATGCACCCCGGGGGAAGAGTGCAATGATGACGTCGCTTCACTCCGAGGCGCAGAAAGGTGTCTTCACAATGTGTTTGATGCTTCAAAATAACTTGTATCACATCAGAGAAATGTGATGAGTGTTTTTTTTCAAACAACAACAACAAAAAAACATTTTCAGATTTTTTTTCTAATAATTTATATGCTCCTCACAAATTCACACAATTTTTTATCAAATAAAAATCATATTTAAAAAAAAAATGGAAATTAGAACAATGTTTTTGTTTTTATGGATCAATACATACAATGCAGGAAAACTAAAACATCCCAGTATAATGTAGGCTGACTCTCTAAGAGAATATCCTCAGGACATTATTTAATAGAAATATTTTTCCCTGATGTGTTCTCACTATCATGATGAATAATTAATGTCTACAGTGCTGGAACTGTTACTGGAAAATGTATTGCAATAGAAAATGTTTATTAACAGAGACATCTGCTAAATATTGTCACAATGCAACAAAGAAGACACCAGCCTGAAGCAGTGTTAGGAGCAGAATACTCAGAGGTATTCATCTTTACAGCCATGCACTGTGTAATAATAATCTCTAATAGGATCCAAATTATTCCAACTTCTGCTGCCATAAGTGGAAAGAAGGCCAAACCTAAATGCTGTAACTGCACAGTTGGAGAAGGAATAATAAAAATTACAAATAAGATCATATAGTAACGAGACAAGAAAAAAGTGCTATGCTAGATGGGTCGATTTTAAAACATTTAGATGCACTGATAAAAGTGCAACATGAAGTCCACAATAAAGACACATTAAGGTTAAATCAGGGCTTATTTTCAAGATCAGCTTGTTGTTTAAATCATTTTCTGAAGGATGGAAGGTGGGTGTTGAGATCCAGACTCTCTTTCGAAAAATGACACTTTCTGATGCTATAGAGTGAAAAAGCAAATGAAAAATCTGTAAAAAGTAACACCAAATTGTAGAAGATGAGAGTCGTGAGCCTGAGAGACATGCACCAGCTTTTGCATTGACTCCCACTTCAAACCGATTTGTGAGAAGCTGTCAAGATGAACTAACATTTAACCTCCTGCCATAAAAACCCAAAACAAACACAAACAGCATATATCTTAGTTACATCAGGAAAACGTATTATTAGCAGAGGAAATGATCATATAAAAAATTAGATATGCACTGATACCAATACGAATATCAGGACCAATACCATTCTACTCTTATTGGTTTTGCGTAATCAATCAATACCATGAACCGATACTTAAAATGTGGAAACATTGTAATAATTTTACAGAAAATGGGAAGTTTCACTTGGAATTTTGGTTTTGTGGTCATTTTTATTAATATTTTATTTTTTATCGAGTCCACTATCATTTGTTGTAACAAGCAGAGAAGAAAATAAAACCTGTCTTCCAATTCATTGCATTTTTTGGGGTGGTAAAGATTTTGGCATAGGTACTTGGTATCAGCAAGTACTCAGATCCAAGTTTCTGTATTGTGTCAGTTTGAAAAAAGTGGTATCGTTGCATCCCTGTAAAAAAAATACGTCAGGTAGCTGAAATAATTTTAGGTTGCAGTGTAACAAACTGCAGCTACTTTTGGACATATGCAGACATAAACATATGCAGAAACGCATCAGAACATGACCTGAACAACTGAAAGTGTTTCAGTAGCGCTAAACCTTGAGATTCTAAATCTTGATACTCCATTAGTCATTATCAAAATCTAACTCCAAAATAAGATGGTAAATTCAACTGTGGAAAAAAAAAGTCCCACTATTTTTAACTTTTTTTAGTGAAGCATCCCTGACTGAAACATAGTCTCCATACAACTGTTGTAAAAATAGCCAAATGTATCCACATTTTGACAAGGTATGGTGGACATTTCTATATTACAGATTTTGTACCTTCGAAATTGCTATGAGACTAATTTACTCTTGTTCTAACTTATCAATCTTAGATAATAAATCAAAATGTACACAGCAAACAATGATGTGCGTCACAAATAAACAGGAAAACACAGTTAGATTGTGTTTATGGGAATGAGGAGTGATATGTGCAAGAGATATAAAAAATAAATCAGAATTTCAGGAGATGACACAAAGAAAAAACAATGCATCTCAACCTTTTACTGAAAGGAAGTTTTATAAGTTGTAGGTGTGAGTAAAGCGTTATTGTGTTGAAAACATACAACCTCAAAGGAATCAAAGGGAATTAAAGCAGCCACCCTCTTGCGATGAGATGACAGTGCTAAACACTGAGCCACTACACAACCCTTGAGCCAGATGTGAGAATACACAATCTGCATCAAGCCTGCACACAGACGATGATATTATAACAGGGCTGTGACACTTTCTGCTGTGTCTTTAAGGGATTTGTACAGCAGTAATCTACAATGCAGAATAACTCAGTGACAGAACTGAGTTCAATGAACAAAGAAAAGAAAAATGGGAAATTTCTGGAACATTTTAAGTTTATGACTCACAGCTCATTTTAAAGTGGTAATTTTAGACGTGTGCATTTGAGCAGTTCTTTGTATTTTCCTGCAAAATGTACAGAAACTTCTAAGTAATGATTCAAATAAGATCATGAAAAAAACACATTTCAGATCATAAATATACATTGCTTGAATTTACATTTATGTTTCTTAATTGGAAAAATGCATCTTTTTTATTCAGATTCTTCATTCAGCACTTAGCTAAGACTCACGGTAGCTTTTATTGTGTAAATCAATCAAGCAAAACACAACATCACAACATTTTGAGTTTAGTTGGCAGCACTTTGACACTATGACTATAACACAACAAAAATGGTGCAGCAGGTATATAAAAAATATATTATGCCTAGGAAAAAGAAACTGAGAGCAGCAGAGTGGTGAGTGTTACATGACTCCGGCTAATGGAATTCACGCTGTGGAAATGTACATTACTCTGACTCATGTTAGTTGTTGTGAGGCTACAGGTAATTTCACTTGCCTCAATTTCCTTTTTACTCAACTTTTATGAGCAACTACCTCCATACATCTTTCCTAGCCATTAGCTGAATGCCAGATTGTATCTAGGAGCTCGCAGTATATCATCGATATAAATATGAAACAGAATGTGGTAAATAATTTCTCAGCATCAAACAACAGGATGCAGCTTTGCCATCAATTACAAACTTCAGAATGACATTACAGATTTTATGAAGGTTGGATTTGAAACGTGGTTTTTGTGTCACAGCTGGTTGCATGACTGTCTCACCGTATTGTTTACATCAATAGCAACACAACATAATGCTTGAGTAATATGACATAAAATATATGAGTCAGAAAATAATAGAACTCTGTTTCTGCCTTGTCATTTAATGCTGGCCATTAATTTAATGTCTCTGGCTGTAATAAGCTATTGTATGAGCTGTTCTACTTTGTGGGAGTGTATGATTTACAGCACATTAATAACAATTTTAGGAAGAACCAAAAAAAAAATAAATCCCACATAATCAGCAGACAGACATTATCATATTATGTCTAAAAGGTTTTTGGCAAACAGAATACATTAGAACAGCTGGACACTTTGTCACTAAACAGCTGCAAAGACAAAACTCTTTGTATTTGATTGCAATTAAATAAAAAAAACTATTCAAATACGATGGCAGGGTAGCAATGAAGATGCATTTTTAAAGATATTACATTAGTTAACAATCAAACAAGTAATCACATTTAGTTAATAGGAAGGTAAAGTTCAAATAAAACTAAATGGGTCTTTAATGAATCTATGGTATGTGGTGTAATTTAAATATTTTCAGATATTTTCACATTCAGGTCCCTAGCTGCAGAGATTTCATTAATGACCAATTAAAAGCCATCTTTATAGAAAGGGTACAAACTATATAGGCAGCTCATCATTAGAGATACTTAAGTGTTAAGCTTCACTGCCAGCTCAGCTTCATGTGGAATGAAAATCTTACAGAACTGGTTCGAGGGTGAAGTGTGACATGTGTGGAGTTTGTGTGTGGGTGAAAAGATCTGCAAGTGCCTCTGAGGCAGCTGTGCAAAATCCACACAGGTTGTCCTGCAGAATCATCAGTGTCCTGAGAGAGTTGCACTGCTTAGTGTGATCAAAGGATAAGGATGACATGAGTGACTGAAGGAAAAAAAACGGTGAGAGTTGTCTTTTATCTGTGAGTGAAGGAGATGTAAAACTGATATTGATTAATTTGGAGAGGACTGAGGTGAAACAGGGACCAGCTGTATTGTTGGGTCTATATGCATTAATGATGTGGGAGAGGTGCTGGAAACAAAGCAATACAGATAAACTGTGCATGTGATTCTCCATCCAACCATCTATTTTTTAAACCGCTTATCCTGAACAGCCTTGCAGGGTGGCTGGAGCCTTTCCCAGAATACAATGGGCAAGAGAAATAGAATATTTTGGAAAGCTCTTCAGTTTTTAACAGGAGAATTTTCTTTTGTACATTACCACTGAATTCAGCACAAAAACTGTTTAATCATTTGAGAGAAATACAGCATTTAGTTTTTTTAAACAAATGGTGTAAATAAAATTTAAATCAGTGATGCTGCATGTCAATTAGATTTCAGATCTAAACTGATCACAAACATAGTTATTGTGTAAAACCATATGTGAGTGAATCAGCTCTCAAATAAGAACTTGGCAAATCCAAAACTAAAAAGAATTCCCTATAATATTGTTGTACTGAATAAAATGCTACAGGTTCCACAATCAGTTCAACCATAAAGTCTCAAATAACATAACAAATGTCATAGCTGGACCTGCTTAATGGCAACCAGATCCCAAGTCCCAAGTCATTTAAGGGGTTCTTTAAAAGTATCCTTAAAAGAAGGCAAAGCCAAAAACTCTTCCTAAAGGCACTTCAGAAGGAGTTAAAAGTAAAAGCAGCAGTGTCCTTTTAGCCAGTAGAAGCTTGTAGCGTCTCCTAAACAAACCAATTAACAGAAGACCAGGCAACATTCCAGTTGGACAGTGTCTCAAAGAGGTTGTGTTACACTTGGCCACCTAATTGTGTGAACCAGTACTGATCCAAGTGGGGAGTAAAAGGAGAAGAACCACATTAGGACAACCTGCCTGCTCAGATGATGGCAGTTGGGTGAGGGGTGTGTTCACTACACTGGAGCCTAGAGCATCATAGTAACATATCACAGGTCTTTAAAACATGTAAGGTGATTGGCTGACTTCCAGATCTGGAAAAATTAGGCAGCCAACAGGTGATAACTCCCTGTCACAAGCTCAACTTGCGATCTAAATTCGTATGAAAACCATGAGGATGTAATCAGATTTTTAAACATTGCTTCTGTATTTTGGCCTGGCTTTGATGAAACTGAGAAAACCATGATGTAACAACGGTGTTATCCTACACTGTGTTATCTGAGGTTGTAAGTACCCCATGTCAAGAAATGCTATGAAACATATGCCTATTTTAAATATGCAGCGATGCAGAAAGCCTTCATGTTGGCTCAGACATCACATGCACTTCCATTTATAGATCAGGCAGCACAAAATCTGCACACAACTCATCCAACTGATGAGCTTTACTCTCAAACAGCACGTGTGAAAACAGTTTACTCAAACTCAGCGTGAGCAAACTTATTTATACAGAAACATGATACAGAAATCTGTAAATTGCAAGGAAATATATTAGTTATTATTAAAGATGTACCACTGAGTAATTATTTATAAATTTAACTGAAGCATTTTGACAAAAGTTCAATATGTTTCCTGCTGTTAGGCTTTCGGCTTTACAAGAACCTTTCATTCACCATGAAACAACCACATACTGAGAAACAACTCGGCAATGCTAATATTTTACTCTGATTCATCATTCATAAAAACAAGTTAAAAATTATTAGTTAAGGAAATAATGATAGCAGACTTTCGCAACATGTGCTAGTGTTTGACAAGCCTATAAACAAAAACAAGCAAAAAACAAATAACTAATCAACACATTATCCAACAACTTCATAAAACAATACTGTTACTTTCCTGCTCTTGAAATAAACATCTCACTTTTTTTTGTGTAACTGGAGCAACTCAGAAGTTTTGGGTCATGTTAGCATATGAGCTTATGTCACAGATTTTTTATTTGTTTTTTGTTTTTTTTCTGTTTTTTCCCCTAAATACATTTGAGTGAAGGCTACGACATAGTTTAGTGAATGATAAAACGATTATTTTCAGAGCTAAGTAGAAATAAATCCATGCAATGGTTAAAAACTCTCCTTTTTAAAGGGAAGAAATTTCACAGATTATAAAAAGCTGAAGTTAAGACACATTGCAGCAGTGTCAGATTAATTAAGAGGGTGTTCAACTGTCTTGGCAGGAAAAAGACTTGATGGCCTGTGGCTCATCACAAGCTGAATAAAAAGGTCAAAAGTCTTTAGCCTACAGTATCTGTCACATGAAGTCTTGTGTGACTCCTCACTGGAGAACACCCACATTTTGCCTCTGCTGTATTTAATCTAAAAGGATTTCTCTGAAATGCCAGCCTGGAAAATGTGTGTGAAAGAGCCAAAATGCCAATGAAGAGAAAGCTAAAGGGAAAAAGGGTGGGGAATACAGAATACACAATACAAAGTTAGTGTGGGTGGCCTGCCAAGCCTGCGAGGGAATATCACTCTCACATGCTCTCTGGCTCAAAGGATTCCCTATGGCATGAGCATGGAGGCCAAAACTGTGACAATCTCTGTCCAATCGTGGCCCTGTGGCTCTTAATTACTGAGCTGTAACCTCAAACAAAAAGTCATGCATTTCAAAAGCTTGAGAGATAATCGGTGACATTAAAGGCCCTCTGGAGTGAAGCGAGGAGCTGGAGATGTAGCGAGTGAAAGATAGCCGACAGAAGAAGACCTCCTTTGATTTGAGGGCCAACACACTTTTAGATTGAAGTGGCCACTAAAAATAGTTTGAACTGTGGGAAGATGAATGGTGAATAATAAATAACAGTGACAAAATGCTACAAAAAATATGAGCTCTATTATAGATGCACAAAGGCATATTTAGTGATAAACAATGTTTGGTTACAGCTCAGTGCTTTCCTTTTGATTCTGACAGCAGCATCGAAGTTGTATTTAAACAGACATTTTCTCTCTGAGTTGATGTGGCTCAGGATGCCAAGTAAATAATAAACATTATATCTTGTTCGTTTGAAAAATTGCATCTACACTTACAAAAATCTAATGTGACTTCCAGTAAACTAAAATCTTATATTCCAATATATATTTTGATATTTTTGATATCCCTGGCAGGTATATAAATCTTCCATCCCTAGGGAGTGTGTATCTGTTGTTTATACATTTTGATTCAATGTTCCAACAAGATTACAAAATTAAACTTCGTTATATATTATGAAAAGATAAACAGTAAACTTTGTGCTTATAGGCAGATGGAAAATACTATATTTATGTATTCTGTACACTGTTCACAACATTGTTTAAATAAAATCAAGCAAACTAGAAAAGTGAAAAGTAATCAAGGCTATAAAATTCAATAAGAACTTTATACTTCATGAGTTAGTTTTTCAATAACACAGCTATGAACAATTTGGCCATTAAAAAAAAAATCTATTTTTTCTTTTCATCATTAAAAACAAGGTGATGTTTAAATTGATTTAGATGTGATGTCTGAGCTGCTTCAATTTTTTTCATTTACTTTTTCAAAAAAATGAGCAACCTTTTTAAGATTGATTGATATTGCTGAACAATTTTAGCTAATATTGCAATAATCAAGGCAACTAATCTGCCCCGCATATGATTATGTGCCTTTTACCCACCGGTACATCATTATTGTGGGAATTTTAGCAGCAGATCCCTGGCTCGGTGCTTATTAACTCGCAAAGCCTAATTGAATTCTATTTGGAGGTTTATAAATATATGCTCCTCTATCATTAGCTCATCCTTGGTAATTAGTCCATTGTTAATCTAAATTGAATACACCTGTTTTTTCATGAAATCTTTTGTGAACTTACAGCAGAGTTATATTGTGAATGCTTGATGATGCTTGTGTGGAGAAATAGTTGGGATTGGCATGTTGTATCTTTACTCTCAAACCTCACCTCCTCACAGCAATTAACACTAACAAAAAGACCTACGAAACAACTTGGGCCGCATATTCATTAACTCTTGTCACGAGTTATTACACTGAGCCAGTTGGGGGATTATGTCTGTCCTGTGAATGTCTGTCTTCATTTTGTATTTTCTTAAGTCTTTGCTGTATTGACAACAGCTTAACCAAGTTGATTCAATCAAATTCAAAGTTACGTGAGTTTATTTAAGCTGTTGATGGAAAATAGCATGTGACATAACAATAATAGTTACTGGTTTTGCATGTCAGACCAAGACCAAAGGTTTACAGAGTCCATCGTTTCCTGCTGAAGATACAAGAATGAGTTTTTGTTTTAAACTGATGAGATTTCCCAGAGGAAAAAACCTTGCCCTCCAGATATTGAAATTGATTTGCTCCTCCGTGGCGATTCGGATGTTTACCTTCCAGTTAATTGCAAAAGGCAAGGTCTATTTAATGCTGAAAGAAAAGGGACTCACAGAGGAGCAATGCATTTTCTGTTACGCCTTTTGGACCGGCGCCACATCCCTCATTTGAAAGGTTTGGCTCATTCCAAGTAGCTCACACAGATTCAAAACAACTTGAGCTGCTGTACAATATTTTACTAAACACTGGCATATAAAGGGTCTCTTAAGTTACATAATCAATGACTCCCAAGATGAATATTTCCTTTGCTATTATTGCATTAAATATGCTGCTTTACCATTAACCTGATTTAAACAAGAGTCAGGGACAAACCTATGAGTACATGATCTTTTGAACTAGATCCACTCAGAAAGACCACTTGAGGCTTAAATTAGTAATTTTCCTGATTTCATGATGCTTATAATTTTTTTTCTGTGATTATGTATTTCAGAACCACTTGTAAAATTATTTTCAGTCCACTCACAATTGCTTAGCTACATGAATATCAATGCCAGACTCAGGTTCACAGCTGACAGACTGAGCAATCAACCTAATGAATGAGCATAGTGGCTGGGCTTTACGTTATTTAGATGTATGTAACACACTGAAACATATAAAACGTAGTAAATCTTTGCATGTAATGAGTCTAATTTGCTAATGACTTTGTGTCTTCCAGATCAAGAGCGAATAGGAAAGGACTCACATTATGAGCAGGAGGGAAAGGTGCAGTTTGTCATTGATGCAGTCTATGCAATGGCTCATGCTTTACACAACATGCACCAAGAACTTTGTCCAGGGAAGGTGGGTCTCTGCCCTAGAATGGATCCCATCAATGGAACCCATCTGCTGAAGCATATTCGTCGGCTAAACTTTGCAGGTCAGTTGTACACTACCAGTCAAAAGTTTGGACATACTGTAACATTTTGTTTTTTTTAGCTGAACTCGAATACAAAAGTAGGAGGCAGCTGGAGTTTAAGGATGTTTATTTTAAAGGCAAACAGACCAAGAATCAAAATGCAAGTGGGGAAAAACTTAGAGCAGAAACTAACAGAGAGGCAAATGGTAATGTTAATCATTCTGAGGCAGAAGCACAGAAGCTGCAGTTTTCTCCTTTTCAGGAATTATGTATGATGTTTTGAAATTCCATAAAAATTCCATAAAAGTGATAGTCTGACCAGGTTCTGTAATTATATATTTTTCCCTTCAAAGTCCCACCTGTCAGGTAGAGGCACATTTAATTTTCACTGAGCGCCACCCAGCTTTAGAGCGCGCACGTATCCTGAAGAACCACAGCCGGTCGGTTTACGAGTTGTTTACAACGCTGCGAAGACACATGAAACCGAAACTATCTAAATAAATAAACATATGAATTGTATAAATGTAACTTGAAGTGCCCATTGTAACAAAAGTGACATGTGTGCACATATGAGAGCTGATGCTTGCTAACATTGCTATCGTATCATGGACACAAAGGGGCGGGACTTAAAGGTGCAATACACTTTTTTCTCAACTCAGTGGCGCTTTCTGAGAAAAAAAAAGAAAAAAAAACTCTGGATTTTTGCTTTAAGACAGACAACAGTCTCAGTAAACTATGACTGTGAACTATGAACTGAGACAACAAAAGTGTGCAACAATCTCACAACATGAAGTAGACTGTGAACCAGACAGGAGCGGAGACAGTTGTGTGATGTGGGGCTAATGAGTCAGGCCAGGTGAACAGGATGAAGCTTGATTACAGGAGTGTGTGTGGAACAGAACACAATGTAATCCATGACACACACTTTCTCATTCAACTGAAAGTGTGTCCAATCTTTTATCTGCTACTGTAAGTCTCTTTTTTGATCAAGTGCTATTACTGTGTTCACATCTACTGAAGCATGTAGATGATAAGCATATATAACATTTACCATGTGCAACTTCACAGTGTTTGAACAGCAGCAAGCATTTGCTTATTACCAATTAGTACAGCTGAAAATGATTGAATTCTGTGATAATTCTTAAAATCAAAGAGTATTTTATCTTATTAATCTCAACACGATGATGGTGGTGGATGAAAAGTCAAAAGATAAAACATTATCTTGTATTTTTTGGGCACCATGAATGTCAAATTTCATGGTAATCTCTACTAAAATGTCATCCTTCCCACGATGCTAGCAGGGGAAAAAAATTATAACTGGGATTAAGATTTATCTCCTGGCGTAGATTTAATGTTTAATTTCATGGCAGTCTATCAAAAATTCTTTGAGATATTCCAGTGTGGATCCGAATGGTGAAAATTAAACTGATTTTTCTGTTTTTTGTGCTTCTGTGGCTAAAATCTTAAAAAAAAATAATTTTAAAACTTGGCTGAAATTCACAGAATAAGCCAATAAATGAAAATGTGGGTTTTCGGCTCTACCCTCAAATAAATACAGCAGAAATTACACATTGATATGGTGCTGATGATAAAAGACGGCACACTTTTCTACCTAACTGTTAACGTAACTTATTCCACTAACCTGACACATGTTACGGTGTTAAAAAATTACTAATACTTCTAATGGTTTCTGCAGTTTATTATAATGACTTTCCCTTGACTTTTAGAGAATTCTGACACAATCATTTAATAACCTTTTCTTCTCAAACATAATATTTCTACGCCTCACAGCTTCCAAGCGAGCATTCTGCTGACTTTGTTTCCTTCATTGTTTGACCTATTTTCCCATCCCTTTATGCAGCACTACATTATACACACTTATCAGTCAAGTTCACTTTCATGACTGGCATATTAATAATTGACTGCTTTCACACAAAATGCAGTGATCCAGGGTGCCATTATACAGACACTGTCTTTTCTAAAAAAAAAGCAACTCAAGACAATTCAGTTTCTTTAGAGAGACTTGAGTATGTGCTGTTTATGCTGATAAATTATTCATTTGAACTCCCGCTCCACAAGCTAATTTGTCAGTCTAATATCTGCTTATTACAGAATGTCAGTTTAATGTTTAATTTACATTTGAAATGTAAAACTGAAATATTTTCATTCCTGCCTTTTTTGTTTGTTTGTTAAAGATCTGGAATATTTAATCTTTCTATTAATATTTTCATGCATTAGCAATGTTATGCTTTCTTTTATTTTGGTGAAAGCATAATAACCCGCCACCTGCACAACTACTACAGCCAATCAGAGCCCTGGAGGCGTGAGTCAGATGTACCTTCACACATGATCTCGTTTGAGCTTCAGCGTCTTTACAAGTGCCATTTATTTTTGAGAGGGCAACTTGACTTTCAGTGAAATCCATATTTGTTCTGCTTAGAGTTGAATTAATTAGAATCTAATAAGGATTCAGTGTCAGTGGCACACCAGTGATGGGCAACAATCCTAAAAGTTACTTGGAATATCACAGTACGGGTTATTTAAGATTTTTACTTCAGCTAGCATCTTGAATGAGCACAAAAGCATCAATTTGTATTAAAATCAATCATGTTTTGATTGAAATGATGGTGTAAAATAACCAATAACTCACTGTGATATCAACATAACTTGAGGTGTTACTGGTGATTAGCGGGTTTAGAGCTGCTAATAAGAAGCTTGTGACATGTCCTTCAGCAACAACTATTAAGACACCCTTAATGTCCCCACTGCACCAGCTGAGCAGCTCAGAATTCGACTGCATGGAGCAGAAAAACAAGCAATGGACTGCTGTTCACCACATGTCTCATGTTTGGTTCATTGGTTCACAGGGAACCATAGCTGTAAAACTGCTTCTTTGTTCTCCTTTCCCACCCAGACAAACACAGAAAGAGCTGGTGTGTAAATTACTGATGTTTGTATAATTTTTATACACCAGACGCCACTGAGCCTGAGGTTTCAGAGACGATCACTATTATTAAAGCTTTTACCTCTTCGCTTTGGCAACTCTGAGATATTGTATGAGAAATTTTACATTTATTTAAAACACGTGATATAAATATTATGAATCTGGCATTAATCAGTTGATGAATTTGTAAATTATTTTGTCTTGTGTTGGGAGAGAAATAAAATTGTACATAACATAAATACTGCCAGGATAGAAATTCTAAGTTTTGAGTGGGGCTGTTGTGTTTTCTGCAGGCTTTTTACTCTACAAGTAGGAACGTGGAACCCTTCTGAAGTAAGCACTTTTAGGGAGATTTCATTGTTTTTTTATTTTTTTGTTCTTACCAGTCAGACCATAACCACATACTCACAGAAGGGTTGCCTTAAGGTTACACTGCACTTCATCTAATTGCATCAGCTCACAGCTGTATATTGATCCTGCCCAGATACATAAAACAGCTTGACTGCTGAGAGTGGATTTGCTACGTGTCACTTTTTCAAAGGTGATATTTATCTTTGTATTGTGATAATTGTATGTTACACATCAGGAAACAAACAGCAGTTGTCCCATTTTCCCACAAATAAGAAATCGACTGAAATGTTTGCAGAAGTAGGTCTTTTTTTTTGTTGTGATGAATCACTGTTAAAGCCAAGCCACCAGAAACATAATGCTACACGTCCTTTTTTTGTGTCAGAATTTTTAGCCTACTTCTGCAAAAACAAACATAAATCTTCCCAGTTACTCAGCTTTCGATGATCACAAAAAAATTCTCCTTTATTTTGTTTAATAAAATATATGATTATAGGTAAAATAAAAAGTATATTAAATGAAAATATAAACAATGTGGTGTTATTCCTGACATGCTAAAGAAAAATGTCAGTGAAGTGATGGGTAACTAATTCATAAAATAAAAATAAAAAACATGATTTATTGCAAAGTTTATTTTTTTTAATTAATCTGTTTGGATATTCTGTTTTTTTTGACATTTTATATTCCCATTACATAAATCACACGTTCGTAAATCTAATTTAAATCACATTTAAATTTTTTTGTTCTAAAACTCAACTGTACTAGCACCTTTTTGGGTCATTGAGCTGCAGCCACCAGAGCAGAAGAATCAAACACCTTCGGACGGTTTGACCCTGTTTTCAGAGTTTTTTCCTTGATGGTCCCTCTGGACCAGATGTCTTCAGATTTTAGTGTGACACAATTGAATGAAGCTTCCTGTCAGCATTTCATGTCTCTTGCAATCACATCAGAGGGGAGGTGTTTTTGTTTTTGCCCTATCTTCTGTCATTCTCACTATGGACAACAGTTATGGTATCCAGAAAAAAAAACAACACTTTTTGACATCTGGAGTCACACTTTCCTCAATATTCTCACTCAATGATATTCAATTTCACTTTTGTTGAGTAGCTCAAAATGTATAAGATAACAATTTTAGATGATGGGTCTAGGTTTCTGTGGTGTTTTCTTTTTTATTACTTAGTTCTTTTGTTTTCAGTATTTTCATTTATGCGTTTTAGTTTCACTTGGTTGCCTGTCATTCACTCATTCACAGCTCTTTAGTCAGTCATCAGGTTTCTTGCCCTGGTCTCTCAGTGTTTTTATCAGATATTTCTGTGTTTCATGTCTTATCATGTTCGGATCATTGGATTATTTAGCCTTATGTTGAAACCTTCTGATTTTACTTGCCTGCTGTGGATAAGTGCTGCCTATCTGTCATATTCCAAGCACCATGAGTTTGTCCTAAAATGTCCTTTTTTTCTTAACTGTAATTACAGCCTTAGTGCACCAAATCTTCTGCTTGTTATGTATGTGCACATGATCCCTGTGCATTTTCTGGGTTTATACAACAAACAGCAATTCCCACATACCCTCACAGCAAGATGCCATTGTAATAGGACAATGGCTTGCCTTTTGCTTTACACTTGAAGTCATAATGTTTTGGCAGACTGGTCTGAGTGACTTTGTTTTGTTCATTTTTTTTTTTCCCCAAATGAGCCCCCATTGCTCCTAAAAAAACACATACAGGGTTTTAATGGCACAACGATTATCAAAATCATTTAGCGGAGGAGCAAAATACTAACACTTAAACATGTGGGTGAAAATGTAAGTGCTTAAAACACTGATGTTATACCAAATACACAGCTGCCTCTTGTGTGTTCGTGGAATTAAGAGAACTAAAAAGTACATAAGTGACTTTGTATAGAGAGTACATTGATGTTCGATTATAACAACTTTCCCTATGGACACAATCACTGTCTATAATGAAAGCAACAAGCAGATGTGGCTTCCTAAATTAAACATTATGTGCAAACAGGAGAAAAGACTTAGAAAACTATCAAATTATAATGCAGATGGAGAAATCTAATGGATCCATTTATGCATCTTTGCACATAGATTTGCAATATACGGAAATTAAGTCCTGCTTCACTGGTATTTACACATAATTAAGAATGAAATCGTAAGTGTCACACATCTACAATCCTAATATAGAGAATATACTGTGCCTCAGCTGTGATAAATGTGCCTTTCTTCAAGCTAATTTGGTGTGAAAGATAAAATTCCAGGAGACCAACCACAAAAAGTTTTGGATTTTCAAAGGACACACTGATGTACTCATTTCACAGCATACTTGCCCCAGAACCAGTGGACATCATTATGATTGAAATGAATCGTTTGATATATTGTTATCAGGACTTTCAAAGCTAAAAGTGCAGGAATCATTAAACACACTTAAAAAGTAATGTGAAAGATTTCTAAATTCTGTGAACAGGTCATTAAGAGTTAATGACTGTCTGTCATGTTGTTGCCAGTCATCAAGGTGTTCTGGTTGTTCAGTGATGCAGAGAAGCATAGGTTGGATTAATTATTCTACCCCAGCAATTATTAAGGGTTGTATGTACTATACTGCTGCAAGAGAGACGGTTACCATTGTTGAATATTACATATAATTACACTCACTTAATTAGCCCCCACTGTTTCTAAGGGAAAGCACAAATAAATGAGCAAACGTGAAGCCTGCAGTGAACACACATGTGACCCAGGGCTAAGGCACAAAGTAAGAACACAGCAGAATGCAGCAGTGGCAGAAGCCTCCATGGAACTCATTATACTCCTGACTTTTGAGTGGACTGTTTAGACAAACAGTTTATGTGACATGACAGGCTTAATTTCTCATCAACAACTCAGACACAGATGAGACTGCATCCTCCCCTAGAGGGGGGATGTGCCCCCCACCCTTCATCCACACACATGTTTTGCTTCCATTTGTTTATTCTGCTTTATTGTTTATTTTAATAATAAAGTTAAGAATGAACAGAGCTTCAGTTGATACTTTTTTACCATCAGGTTTAACACTATAGAGAAATGCTACAAAAACTACAATGTGTTTAGTCCTTTACACATGAACAGACAATAACTATATTTACAGTGTAAGTGTATGTACAACCCCCCCCCCCCAAAAAAAAAAGATAAAAAGAAACAAATCTTAATCTCTGTATGCAGAAAATTTCATGTACCAAAAAAGGTGTGATTAAAACATTTACAAGAACTAAAATTAAATAAAAAAAAAAAAAACTTTTTGAGAACTGACACCTTTGACACCTCATTGGGTGTAAAAGCATTGTAATACAGGTGTTGTAAATTGTTTGCATGTTACAGAACAAACTTTCAGAAGCTGCAGCAAAGAAGCTGCTAAATTGTAAAAGCTTCATTCTCCCTTTTGGTGTCGATAGCATCTATAAGAGTACTTGAGCACAGGGGCTGTTTAAAGGATTTCATGGCTTTAGCTTCAGATTACATGAGGAGACACCTTAAAACCACGTTTTATCACCCCAGAAACAAAGAATCTCAAAATGATTACAATCCTTGATATGACCCCTGACCAATAGAGTAATGGGCTTTATACATTTATACATAATCCATCTACATTATAACTCTCTGTGATCCTTCCGTGATCATTTAGTGCTTTGCACTGTGGGAGGTACTGTCACATAGGCAGTGGCTGAGTAAAACAGTAAGGCTTGTAATCCAGGAGGGCTGACTCATCAGGTTATGGATTAGGTAGCAGCCTCCTCCAGAGTCGAAACAAAGAGCCAAAAGAAAAATAAAATAAATAAATAAATACACAACAAAACAGCACTTGTCAGCAAAAACACACCAGCTGCAATTTGACATGTTTGTCCTTTTAACAAGAATGTTTATTGTATTTGGGAGCTTTAATATTAGCACAATGGAAGACATGAAAAATAAATATTTAATAATAATAATAATAATAAGGGAGAAGAGAAGGGTTTTGTAGTGGGAGGCATTTGTGAATGCTGCAATCTTAAAAGAAAATTATTTTGTTTTGTCTTTAAACTCTACCATGAATAAATTACCCCTCCAGCTTCCATTAGAAAATTTACAGGGAAATCTTTGGTGTGCATCATTTGCAACACATAATTATTCATGTTCTGAAAGAGCTCAGAAGAATACATTGACATGCCGTGCTTTCACAGAAAAAAACCCCAAAACAAATCAAACAAAAAAACAGACAGTTAACATATTCATGAGAGGGTCAGATGTCTCTCTTAGGATCAAGCATGCACACATTTTCTCTCTCTCTCTCTTCCTCTCTCAATGCATGTACATATATAATATGCTTACAGCCTAGCTGGATTTTCATTTGTCACATATTAAGTTATTTTTAAATTGATTTACTCACAACCTAAAGGCGGGCTGCACGGTGGAGCAGTTGGTAGTGCTGATGCCTTGCAGCGAGAAGGTCCTAGGTTTGAATCAGTGCTGGACTTTTCTGCATGGAGTTTGCATGTTCTCCATGTGCATGTGTGGGTTTTCTCCGGTTTCCTCCCACAGTCCAAAAACATGCAAGAGGCTACTTGGTAACTCTAAATTGTCCAAAGGTGTGAGTGGTTGTTTGTCTGTGTGTGTGGCCCTGCAATGGACTGGGGACCTGTCCAGGTTGTTCCCCACCTCTTCCTCCGTGACCGTTGGAGATATAGACAATATGGATGGATGGATGGATGGATGGATGGATGGATGGATGGATGGATGGATGGATGGATGGATGGATGGATGGATGATTTGTACACAACGTTTTAAAATTCCTGATTACCTGCCTCATTACAATTGCATAACAAACAAACAAATAAATAATAATGCAAAATCCAATTTTGCCTTTTAGGGATTTTAGAAACAGGTGGGATTTCACTTTCTGAATAATCTCAGTCTCATTCCACAATCATGTCATAATTTTTGAGTCAATTTTCTTACCCTGTTTCTTCTTGTGCAGCTGAATTATTTACCTTTCTCAGAACCATCTGCACTCCTGAAGACATTAGGAGACTTATCTGACAGCTGAAGGAAACAGCTTTTAGCATGCAAAATTGAACAGCTCTTTCAGTCACTATGATTGGAGATACGGGCTGTGGTTCAGAAGTCTAGAGCCAGATGAGATAAATCAGATCCGATGTTGAAAACTGTATTTTTCTGACAGTTAATATGTCACTTCTTCCACATTATCACTTTCAACTTTTCAAAATAAAATGACAAATATCAATTTTTAATTGCTTTTTTGTGGTTTATAGACTGCTTTTTTCCTCTGCATTAAAAAAAAAAAAACATTTTGGATTAACAAACCTATTGAAACATATTAGGATAATGACTTATACAACTAAGACAACATATCAGCTTTTTAATCTTCACAACACAGAAAACATAGAGTGACAAATAAGTATTTTTGTCTCTCGTTCAGGCATAGCTGGCAACCCAGTGCTCTTCAATGAGAATGGAGATGCTCCTGGACGCTACGAGATCTACCAGTACCAGATCAGAAACCGAACGGCTGAATATAAAATTATTGGCCATTGGACAGACCAACTCAATCTGAATGTGAGTATTGAACTTTTTCTTCCCTTCATTATACACAGATTGTTTGTGTCAGTGATTCCAAAGCAAATCTTAAAACGGGGTATCTTTTAGCTCTGCTGCAACATATAATAACTCCTCCCAAACCATTTTACAGTGTTTAGTTTTATCTTCAAAGGTATAAATACCCAGTAAGCACTTTAAATTATGAACAGGGCAGATGGAGTCGAACAAACTTCCCAAGATTTAAAGGACAGACATTTCTAATTATCTTTTAAGATATCTCTGACTTCTAAAAAACAAACCAGGAAGACACTGTGATAAAATAAAACACAAAATACATGAAGGAATGAAAACAAATCATGTTTTACCAAATGAACTAGGGGCTTTGAGCAGACAAGAGCTCAGCAGCTTATTTTTTCTTAGTCACCACTTTTAACGTGTTGTAGGAGAGAATAGAAAGAGGTTGGCAGTTGGTACCTGCTGTGCAACTTGCCAGTACTGATTCTGAAGCATGCAGTATTTAATTAGAGTTCTTTGAGCTCTTAATTAAATGCACATTTAAAGAGAAATTCACCAGCTTTGAATTAACGGCCAATTGAATAAAGCTGATAACAGTGAAAAGGTAAAAGTTTCTGAAATGAGGGATTTAATTTGTCTTTGTAGGTATTTTTTTGTAAAAAAAAAAAATCCACACAAGAGAGTGATATCCTGAAATTTATATTTTCTTCCCCTGACTGATTGTATTTCAAAAACTTGTAGGACAAAAAAATAAAAATATACATACAAAGTACTTCTATGCTGTACATATACACATATTTCTGTATATTCTTATTTATTTAATTTTTAGCATTTTTTGCAAAGTCTTAAAAAGAAAAACATATTAAGTTCCTGCAGAACAAAAAAGAAGTTTTCCTTTTCAAATGAATTTGCACTTCCACTGAAAAGAACAACTGAATTTAAATAGAATGCTGACATGATGCATTATCTTTCCTTCTCTACCTACTGATTAAGATAAATAAATAAATAAATAAATAAATAAATAAATAAATAAATAAATAAATAAATAAATAAATAAATAAATAAATAAATAAATAAATAAATAAAATTCAACCACAGGTCAGACACCCAAACATTATACTTCCTGATGGATTATTCTTTGACTTCGAGGAACTTTCAAAATCAATAAAGTCTGACAACCTTTCTATGGCCCCATTTTAAAGAACAGAGGTGACCTTCCATGATACAGTAAAAATCTCATTGTTTTTTGATTCATTGTGTGTCCAACCATGTCTCCTCTGCAGGTACGTTCAATGCAGTGGCCCGGTGGCATCCGCCAGATTCCTGCGTCAATCTGCAGCCTCCCCTGTCAACCAGGCGAGCGCAAGAAGATTGTAAAGGGCATTCCTTGCTGTTGGCACTGCGAGCGCTGTGATGGCTATCAGTATCAGGCAGATGTCTACACATGTAAGATGTGTCACTTTGATTCACGGCCCAATGAGAATCACACAGGCTGCGTTCCAATACCCATTGTCAAGCTGGAGTGGAGCTCCCCCTGGGCAGTCATCCCTGTGCTTCTCGCAGTCCTTGGCATCATGGCAACTTTGTTTGTAGTGGTCACGTTCATTCGCTACAATGACACCCCAATTGTGAAGGCATCAGGGAGAGAGTTGAGCTATGTGCTTCTAACTGGAATCTTTCTGTGTTATGCCACAACATTCCTGATGATTTCCAGTCCAGATGTTGGAATCTGCTCCCTTCGCAGGATCTTCTTGGGTCTTGGGATGAGTATTAGTTATGCTGCTCTTCTCACCAAAACCAATCGCATTTACCGTATCTTCGAGCAGGGCACCATGTCTGTAAGTGCACCCAGGTTCATTTCTCCAGCCTCCCAGCTTGTCATCACCTTCACCCTGGCCTCAGTGCAGCTGCTTGGGGTGTGCATCTGGTTTGGTGTTGATCCCTCCCAGGCCATTATTGATTATGAGGACCAAAGAACATCTAACCCTGTGCTGGCTCGTGGTGTGCTCAAATGTGATATCTCTGACTTATCTCTCATCTGCTTGCTGGGCTACAGCATGCTGCTCATGGTCACCTGTACAGTCTACGCCATCAAAACTAGAGGGGTACCTGAGACCTTCAATGAAGCCAAACCCATTGGTTTCACAATGTACACAACCTGCATTATTTGGTTAGCGTTTATCCCAATCTTCTTTGGCACTTCACAGTCTACAGAAAAGGTAAGCTTATAACCAATGCTACAGTGCAGGTAATTTATTACAGTTAGTTTCTGGGCAACGCTTAAAATAAAAAAAATATTATAGATGAGACGAATCTTGGAACACAAACAAATCTCAGGTTTTACTGGTTTCTGACACACTGTCTCAGGCAACTAAAGCAATATTTGAATTTTATTCAATTTAATGTTGGCTTATTATATTTGGAGTAAAATTACTCATAATGTAAAAAGTAAAGTTAATAACTGGTGACAAGGAGCTACTTTTTACTCTTCTCTCTGGTTGATCAACTCTGAAGACCACAGGGTTTTCTTTGGATCTTTTAATGGAGATCACAGAGAAAACAAGCTTAAAGTTGATTTGATATTCTGCTCAGCTTTGTTCTTTGATGTCTATATTATATTTCTGTTTGCATAAAAATGTGTACACATAATATATATTATCTAATAAAACTGGCATAGGTTGATGTTAGTATGTTCACTTTTGATACATAAAGTGTGTTTTGCTTTTAATGCTTGTCCAATTTTATTAAAGTACATTTTAAATTCTATCCCACTCTGCTTACTCAAGCTGTAATTTTGCAGCTCAAATTTACAGCTTCAGTAAACAGTATTGATTTTAAAAATGAAGCAAACTTATTAAAACAAATGTTAAGAGTATGTCATGTGGAAATTTCACATTAAAACAAAACCTATCAAGTGTAAAAACAGAATGATATTTAAAATAAAGAAAAACATGCTTTAATGAGTCTCAAGGCAGCATGCAAGCCTGTGACTCATATATATATATATATATATATATATATATATATATATATATATATATATATGAAGGCTGTCTGCCTCAGTGCATTAGAGACCCATGATCTGTTTTCACCAACACAAACTCACACTTAGACTCCCATATCAAATCAGTGCACTCAAGCTCATGAACTGCAGGGCTGGATCGCATCCAGTGGCAACTCTGGGAATACAGGTCAAATGGGATCTAAAAGGGATCGAGAAACCAAGGCCATGTCTTGACTTCCCATTCAGATAAGAGACAATTTGGGTACAAAGCCAAGAGGGTACAACAATGACAGTAGAAATGTGTCAATCCAGTTGAAAGAGTTGTTGTGGCGGTGCAACAAAAGGGTCTCAGTGGTTACGACAGAGAACAGTGTTGTGGGAAAGCTTCATACTGGCATGGACACTATCAGCAATGCCAGCATGGGTCTGACAGATGCAACAAATTAATCCTTACCTCCTCCCCCTCGGGATTTAACGAAACAATGCATCGAAATACTGGCATGGAAAACTGGCAGTGATATTAGCTCTGTGGAAAAACGTTCTTGAGAGACCTAGAGTGTGCATTGTGTGTCGCTGAGCATCTAAAAACAATTTCTAAAACCAAAGCATTGCAGAAAATCTGCATATGACTGCAGTCAGTTGTATGACATTAAAATGTGAAATGCGAAAAGATGACTTTAAACCACAAACTACTAACCACGATATTGGGTTTAACTTCTTTAAACCTACTGGTTTAATCAATAAATCAGGAAAAAAAAAAGATTTAGAAGTTAAATAAATCAACACCTGAACATGTTAAGTAGAGATATTTGTGTTAAATGTTCTACCAGTAGTAATCACTGTTCTTTCCTGTATATTGTACACTTGGTATGCACTGCAAATGTGATGTCAAGTGCAAGCACTACATTTTTTTTTAAAATTCAAGTGATGCACATCTTAAGCCACACGTCAACGGCAGCTATGTATATCAGGAACATCTTTGTTTAATCATTCCATCTATTCTCTCTGAAGATGAAAGAGAATTATACAATCACACAGAGACTGAATAGGGTTTTTTGAACGATGAGGTAATCCATTAGCTAGCATGGCTCTGAATCAGTAAATAAAATGAAGGGAAAAATAATCTTTGAAGGTTTAATGAGGTTTTACATTGTGCTTTATCCTCTATACATCACATGAATGTAATTTACAAACACTAGAAAACCTTCTCTTGGTCCACATGTTCAAATCACACCACTTCTCCTGCTCCAAATTTCAGGACTTTCACATTTATCATTATTTCCTGTAAAGGACTGAACACAATGGCTGGAAGATAGTTTTACTCTTGTCATTTATAAAACTTCCACCATTGCCTTGAGCTTTCTGAAGACACATTACTGGAACACAAAATGGAAATTTAGCTTCAGGGATATTCTCCACATTTTTTCTTTCCTCATTTCAGAGAGGATAATCACATTTAATATATAAGCAAATGCCTTTGAGTATTGAGTCTGAAAGCTTAATTTAACTTGCTCGCTGATATAATTCTGCTACGTCCAATATTTCAACACAGATTTACTTTGTCAGGGTGATGGCTTTGGAAAACTGTTTCTCATTTAGTGTTTTATCCCTTTGTGATTTTAACACAGATGTTTTACACCTGCTGCACTAACAGCAAGACTGCTTGTGACCAGTCTCCTCAGTTAGAAGAGACTGGTCATGAGGTCTGACATGATGGCACTGAGCAATGAGTTTGATCTAAGGCCACAAAAACAGAATTTTAGCCTGTGCAGTACCGAAGGCGACATAACTTTCAGCCAGTTTATTATTTTTCATGCAGCTCCAGCTTCAGGTGATGAAAGTCATTTTTTAGCAATGAGTAATCATGCTGTCTTCACAGCCAGCACATAGCCAGCTGTCTTTGACTGTGCCACTTTTCTCTTTACTTAAAGGTATATACTCTTGATACGACCAGATTTCAGTCTTTGTAATTCCACTGGAAGGTCACAGAGGAGACCTTACAGCATCACGCTCTCCAAAGCTCACCTAAAGCCTAGAAGGAATTCTAAAACCTCACACCAATTGTAGCTATCCACTCCAACAGAAGAGCTCATGAACTGCCTGGAATGTACTTCAGCAATAGTTTCATTTTTCAGATAGGTAGTGAATGTATTTTTAATACACAATCTAAGCTTACCAAACTTAACAATAGCATTTGGTTTTGTAAAGGATAAACAAATAGTTTACATTTGGTGTGACAAATATCAACCTAGAAGGTTGAAAAGTAAAATGAGATCTTAGATAATAAAACAAACCTTTACTAAATTTGCAGAATTGTTACATAAAGTATTTTCATTTAAGAAGTTAGCATGCCGAGCAAATACTTTGTGATCATACTGTAAATGACAGCTCACAGCCCTCACAGCCCACACTGACATGTCTTTCAGAAGAGGTAAATGCTTCAATTCCTACTAATTTACTGTATCGAGCCACCTATGCGTTAACCGGCAGTTTATAATGGGCCTCTGCCTTGGCATTACAAGCACCATCATTTACATGTCATCTGGTGCTGGGATTGATATAACTAATGTCATAGGAGGCTTTCTCTATCATTCAAATGAGGACATCTGGTCCATCTATGGGGTGTCATCACCAAGCTTTATATGACACCTGTTTACCTGAAGAAACAGTCTAAATCAGTGGCTGTCTCAAAGACTGGGGTGGGAGGAGGGGCATCAAACAATGGCATGAATTGGAATGAGGCTCGGGCACAAAAGGCTTGGTTCAAATTCAATCAGCCCACACAAACAGGTCCTGCCATTACAGTGCATGAATGGACTGATGAATTGAGTGGTGTTATTTATTTCCCCTATGAAGCCTCAACCACACTATTGGCACTGTCAACAAAAACGCTGTTAGTCAGACAAAGAGTGGGAGTTGCAATGAGTTCAGTGAGACCGAAAGAGTCAAACAAGTGTGTGCTTTTGGTTGTGTGTAATCTACCTGCATTTCTGCTTGCAAATTCTCAATTCCCAAATCAATGTACAACTCAACTTGAACAGTACTACTCTGTCTGTCTTGTTTTTCCTCTGGAGATAGTACTTTGTACCTGGAACTTTTTCTCTGTGCCACTTGGGTTGAGGTTTCAAACCAGCTGACTTTAAAAACACTGCAAACTACTGAGACTCATCACATGAGGATTCACCAGTGTCTGCAGTAGTGCTGAACTCCAAAACACAATCGCACTACATCTTCTTTAAAGAATATTTGTAAATGTGTGTGTGTGTGTGTGTGTGTGTGTGTGTGTGTGTGTGTGTGTGTGTGGTACAGAAATCTGTAGACAGGGGTGCAGATGTATCAGAACAAACTTTGCATTGAGTTGAAAACTGAAGGTACAGATTTGCACATGCTACAGTTGTAGCTCACTGTTACACCTGCATAATATTTCTGCACTCAAAGATTATCACAAATTAAATAAATTCCATAGCTAATGATAGCTTTTTTGTTTCTTTAACAGAACAAAAAAGGAAATTGGCATTATTATGATGATCAGCTGACTGCATCTGTGTTGAAAAATTCAATAGCAATATTGAAAAATAAAATAGAAAAAAACACCTGAAAACAAATTTGAGTCCCAATGGGTCAATCCATACCAGGCAGTAAGAAAACACTGCTGTTTTTTCTCACTTGGAACATAAACAGCATTATTCACAGAAAGTCCTGCAGGCCCAATAATAAATAAAGATTAATGCGATGGAGCAGAGGAAGCTGAGTAACATCTTGGACTTTACAGAGCAGTTGTTGGATTCATTAGGCCTAAAGCACAGCAACCCTCTGGGTCTCGACTGTTGACCTCTGGGTGATCCAATAACGTGAGCAGGCTGTGAAGCTAATCAAGGCCAAAGAACTGGGATCTTTATAAATGACGGTCTCCTGTGGAGCTACATTATTGAGTCCCTTAAGGGTTCTGTTTGTTTATTGGCCTAATTAGCACACAACTATAGTAAATTTTTATACAGCAATCCCTTCTGTTGAACATTTTCATAGCATGTGGTGAAATAACACTGTGGTTTGATGCAAAGCAGGTGTTAAAAAGTCTAAATTAATTTAATAGGTTGCATAGAAATAGATAATAGACAGTATGACCAGCTAAAATGCAATACTTTAAATTGTCTTCTACAGATGTGCATGAAATGTGCAGCAGTCTTTGTAGCAGAGACACCTTTCATATATGCATGCTGATAGAGTCCTGTTGTTTTTCTTGCATGCAGTTCAATGATTAATGCAACCACGAGCTGCTTCTTCTGTGTCATGTTTTGCCTGAAGCAAGATCTGCTGATGGCAGTATGATGACAGCAATGTGAGACACACAGTAACTCGCTTTTATGAGCTCCACTCGCTCAAAGCTCAGGTGCAATGCAATCGGGGGAAACAAATTAATGGATTGAAAACTGAATTTAGTTTGACAGTAAAAAACAGAACTCCCTTTGTAAGCACATATAATGCCATCTTTTATCTAATATCTAATTTTAAAAGCTGTTAGGTTTGGATGTTTCACTAATTTGTTGTTTTGAGATTTTAGTTTGGTTTTAGAGTTAATTCTTAATATCAGGCTCTTATTTGTTTTATGTTTCTGTATCAAGGTTTTCTACTATTTTCAGATTTACTTCCTTGTGTCACAGTTCAGTTATTTTCCCTCAACCGTTCCATCTATCACACCTGTCTTTCATTCAGTTCAGTAACTCAGCTGCTTCTCTTCCAGCAGTCACACTTCCTAAGATATATATGCAATATAATTTATTACTCTTTAGTGAAAAACAAAAGTAATCCATTTTTGTTTGTTGATGTGAGTAACAGCTTGAGTTCAACAGTCTGTTGTTAAGTCAGCAGTGAACCGAGCCCTGAGAAGTTCACTGGTTTATGCTCCCTGCAGCAGTGAGGGGACCACTGCAGCTGACCCTCGATCATACTGACTCTCTTCTTTCATTCTTCTCCCCTGTAAGCAGCAGACTCTCATTCTAACAGAGTTGGCTGTGATAAGATGCAGTCAGTCTGGAGGGAAAACACCAGGGAGACTTGCAGACAATAAAAACAAACACAATATTCATGCAGAGGTCACATTCGGGCGATTAAATGTTACCCTACCCAACTCATCCAGTGAATCATATCCAGCAAACGGCACAAATTATACAGAAGGAGATGTTACCACCAGAGGAAACAACCACCACACTTTGAAAACATATCACGAGTCAGTGATCAAATATTGAAGTCAGGCAGCAAAAAAAACACTCTGAGATCAACAACTATTCTTTAAAAAGGAGCCTCTCGCCAGTGATGCTACAAACTTTGAATAATCACCACCTAAGTTATCCTTAAATCACTTTTAATACATAACAATAATTTCAAGATTTAAAAAAAATTGAAAGATTTTAAAGGTGATTCAAAAGCACTCACATCAAGAGGTTTCTCCTCTAAATAGTATTTTCATGACTGCACTGTTCTAGGCCTGACCCCGTCGATTGAACATCTGCACAATTACACTTGACCAGGTAAAAAAGTACATGACCAAAGAAACAAATCACACCAGAATCATGAATAAGAATAAAAGTTAAAAGCTGTAAACCAAAGAACAAAGCAGCCAAAATAGCAGTGTTCCTTCCTGCAGCCAGTTGAAAATCACTCTTTCAGTAATGCCCATCAAGTCCACAGCTCCAATCAGGTGGTGCCTTCTATTCTCCAACAGCAGAGGTAGCATTAAGTTTAGCCAGCTAGCATCTGTTTACCAGCTCTGATCTAAGTTGAGAAGCGACAGGAAGAGGCCAACAACAGGATGACCTAATAAAATGTGTGTTATAATCAAATACTACAGAAAAGCTTCAAGTGGCACTCAAGTAAAACTCATTACTGAAAAGTTGCCCCCCCCCATTAGGTGAAAGGGGTGTGCATTTGATGTCAGAGGGATTAGCGTAGTAACAAGGCTAATGGTCATTGGCTATTTTTAGTACAGACTGCCTGGATGATTGGCTGCTTGATCAACAAGCAAGGTGATAAAAAAAGAAGCAGAAATACCTTCTCCAATGAAAACAATTACATTCAGTACATGTGGAATATATTCACTTATTTTAATTTCATACTGACCACAAATGACAGATTCTGATTTGCTGATGTGCCTGTTGAAAATGTTTTAGTAACTTGTGATGTAATTACAGTGTAAATCAGTTATCACAGTGTCACGGTTAGGATTTCAATTACTTTTAGTGTTTTAGAATAAATACATGATGTCAAGTCTTTTCCAACTTATTTAAAAATGCTTTGTATGCTTAAGTCATTTTAGATTTATATGTTTATGAAAATAAAAAAGAAGCCATTCTGGTTCATGTATTGCAGCCAAAAACAGCTGTTTGTTCTCCTCTCTTGCTATGATTTTGGCGAATCTTTTCGGTCTTTATTACTAGAGTTAGAAAGTCCCTGATGTACTTCTTTAGTTTGTTTTTGAAGTTGTTGGAAACATCTAATCTTGCTGCTCGTTAGCAATGTCAGTGACTACAGTTGCTCTTTGCTGTCAGACAGTTGGAATCCTCTAAATCTTTGCTGTCAGTCACTTAAATACAAATCCTAGTTTAGCATTAGCATCAACCTTTGATAGCTCACTAATCAGCACATCTGCTGCAGGATTTCATCAAGTTTCTTCTTCAAGGTTCATTACCACAGCTTACACAGTCAGCAGAGCCAACAACATCTTTTCTGTTGGTTGGAGGGCTGGAAGTTTTGCTCATTGTACAATTAATCTACTTTTTTATTTGACTAAAAGTTTGTTATTTCATATCTTATGTCAGTTGTTCCAAGGGACACTATAAAACATGCTAACAAATTCAATTATGGTATCAGAATAACTTCAATTATTTTAAAACATAAAAGTTTAGGCATTATTCTGTTATCAATATTATTTTAAAGGTGAATTAAAAAAACTTTTTTTTAATCCAGTTTTTCAGGTCAACTCATTACCTTGTGGAACATGCAGATGACACAGAAAAAGAATAATTGAAACAATAAATTTGGGTTTAGAGTTGATGGTTAAGGGGATGGAAGGAGCAGATCCAAACTCAGAAACACAAGATCAGATCATTACTTTATTAAAATTCTGACAACTTCTAACCTTTTATTAACACCATATAGATATATTTTCTACATGCTTTCTTCTATTACGTCTTTCAATTTCTTCCTGTTGCCGGAAGAAAGAAGTGACTTCCAAGTCAAATTCCTTGTATCATGCAAATGATACTTGGCAATAACGTTTGAATCTGATTCTATTACAGTTATAATATTATAGTTATAGTAAAATATATTCATTTAGAAATAATTTTTGGTATCATTCAGACTCAAAAACACAACATGCATTGGTATGTTTTATCATCTGGGCCATTGTGTTTCAGTATTCACTGAGTTTTGATTTCTGTAAGACAGAACGCCTTCAGTGTTGTTGTTTTACTGCTTTATTTTCAATAGCTAAACGTTACTCTATGTTTTGATTGTGTTGGTCAGGTAAATAAAAGGTCAAGACTTTTGTAACCCACTAATGAATTACAAGTGAAACTGTGAATTAACTAGTCTTGACTTATTTGAAGTGTAGAAATGATACGAGCTTCTCATCTTCCTCAAAGCAGACGACTCATTAATTTGCAGCTGCTTTGCAAATCATTAAAATGGAAAGAATGAGGATGATATCCAACATTCCCCTCCCTCATGTTTTGGAGCATTTGACCATGTGTGAAATTTTCATGAGCTTGTTTCTTTTTATGAGCCTGCTTGTTCAGTATTATTGTAGCATCCAGTTGACTGAAGTTTTCAAATTTGCTTGCAGTTTTATGTGATGGTCATATTAAAACTATGACTGCAGAAAATCGAACAAACACAGTGGATTTGGCTTGTTCGACACCATAAAAGTAAATGATTTAAATCATGTTTTATCAGGTAGTTTGTATTAAAGAAAGATAAATTACACTTTATATTGGTCAAAGTATAAACTACTTCCAGAACAATCTGGTGAACTCATGGCTCATTGGCTGTTTTAACTCTAATGATACACAGCAGATGTCACTTGTTCTGTATGTTTCCCATATAGGAATATCAATTTAAACTATTTGTTCTGTGTATGTCTGGTGTTTTTCTCCTGCAGATGTACATCCAAACAACCACGCTAACCATCTCTGTGAGTCTGAGTGCTTCAGTGATCCTCGGGTTGCTCTACATGCCTAAGGTCTATGTGATTCTTTTACACCCAGAGCAGAATGTGCCTAAGCGCACACGCAGCCTCAAGGCTGTGGTTACCGCTGCCACCATGTCCAACAAGTTCAACCCCAAGGCCGGACTCAGACCCAATGGGGAAGCAAAGACTGAGCTGTGTGAAAGCCTCGAAACACAATGTAAGAACATGAATGCTAATCAGACAGACTGACTAAAAGCTCAGACGTTATTTTTTATTTTATTTTTTTTCAGAAATGTTTGGTCCTACTCCATCTGAATCAAACAGTAATGCCATGATAAGAAGCATAGCAAAAATGATTTCTTATTAACATGTTGCATGTCATTTAACACTTGACTGAGTCGGGTAAACGTGATGAAGAGGCAGATGGAGTTTCATTTCTGAGGAACGATTTCATGGTGTGTTTTATGTATATGTTCCTTGTTTGTTTTTGTATGTTTTTTTTGTCAACAGTGAATCTTATTTCTTCTGTTCCCAAACATTGATTTATTTTACATCTTTCATACGGAAACATCTTCTCTGTCTCTGTTTACACTCTTCATGCATATACTGACATAACTCATCAGCTAGTTAGGTGACAAGATTGTTATTGCTTAGATGATGGATTGCTTGTTTGAGGTGACAATATTATTCGAGAAGACCCACTCCAGTTTGATTCCTGTCCGACTTGATATCAACCTGTTCTGACGTAGTCAAAATCTCCAAAGACTGCAGTGATTTCACTTTTTCATGCAATAACATTGCTGTCAAACAATTGCATGATTTGGTTGTCCAGTTTGAGGGGGATGACTTTGTTACAGTTTTTAAATTATAGATACAGATTTAAAAACTGAATTTAAATGAGAAATCAAATCATGAACAGACATAACAGATTGCCTTTGAAGCATTTTTGACAGCTCTCTTATAGTCAAAGCTAGAGAAAAATCTGTACATATTTGTTTAAACTAGAATCCCCTCTAACAAGATCAGAGTGTTTTGTGTCTTCCTGTAAAGCCTGCAGGAAGCTATTATTGCTTTACAGCAGGTTTTTGTCTCTGTCCACTGCTGCCAGCAGCTGCTCTCATCTTCTCCCGTATGCTTTCCAAGCAAGGAACAGTTTATCTTGTACAAGCCTTGTTTCTTGACCAGAGGCAGTGACCTCTTGAACTCTGCTCTGGTTGCTTCACAACTGCTCCCACACACAAATGTTTTTACCACAATCAGTACAGTCACAACAGCCAAAGAAAGAAATCCAATGTACATGTTTTTTTAATTATTATTATTAGGTTTCTGTTAAAAAAAACACATTAGAATTAATGATTTTTCAAGATCCTTCTGTCTTTACAGTTCATCAGTATTTTTGTTCTTTTCTTTTGAGCCACCGTAACTAATTCAAACCATTTTTTACACACGCACTTCAGGTTTTAAATGATCCAACGTGTCTGCAAAGAAAAAAAAAACATCCAGAACATTAACGCCATTTTTATATTGCAGATAAAATGCTAGAATTTCCACAACACTCATTGTATACCATGTCCAACACGCTTCATTGAATTTGGGCTATGAAGTTTAGCTTTACATCAAAATTAAGTACACACAGAATGTCTAAACCTATTGCCTTGTAAAATCAGAAAGTCTCCAAAGAAAATGATTAAAAGTGTCCTCCTCCAGTGAAAAAAAAGAATAAATTTAACTCATTTCTGGATCTGAAGTTTCAGATTTTTCTATATTAAATTTAACTAAAAAAAGGCCTTTGAAAGGTTTATTAATTGGTTTTCTCTTGTAACATGTCAATCATCCTGTTCTGCTGTAACATAGAACAAACAAATTAAACTTTGGCCCAGGACCTTTAACTAACACAATAATGTGTCCCGCTGGGCTCTGGAAAACTTTCTAATGGATTTTTAAACCATGTTTATCATAAACTATAAAAAAGAAACAATATTTGATATGTTAATGGATAAAATCAATGTTGCAACAAGAGTTTAAACACATTCTAACGAATTAAAGATGCCTAATTTCCCCTTGAGAATCAATTAAATTCTTCAACATGTGACACACATCTCCCCCCTCCATTTTTAATAGCAATAAAAGCTCTTGGCAACACTGTGACCATGACAAACTCTGAATTTATACAAGTAAGGTCTTCAGCAATTGACTCAGCAAAAATTACTCATGTGACATCCAAAACGCTTTTCTTCTGCTTGCTTCAGGCAGGAAAAGATTTCAATCCGTCCTGTCTGTCAACAGAGACCCCCTCATTCTGTCTGGTCTGAATTTCCAGATAATTCAGCCTTTTGTTACACATTTTAAAGCTGCAGTTTGTTTATGCTTTTAATATAAAAAGTGAAAATATGCTTTTTCACTCAAATAAATGAGTTGACATTTTGTTTGCTGCTGACACAAAAACATAAATCAAGTTTTTTAAAAAGTAGGGCAATGAACTGTAACAAAAGCTGTGAGACTCATCATTCTGCAATAGCTACATGTAAACACAAACAGTGACATTAATTTTGTTTAAGATTTAGGTTTCTGTGGAGGGTTAATTAGGCTTTTTGTTACAAGACACTAAGTGAAGGCAAAAAAACACAGTATTAGTAGCAAGACACAATTTATCCTGATGGGGTTTCCGTTTGCAGGGGCTGTACAGTGCATGGCTATTTCAATAAGAACCATTTGTCATTGTCATAGCTGCTGTGGATGAAATCGAAAAAAATCCTGTCTGGGGCAGCTCCCACAACAGCCACGTTCTGGTTGCAATATGTCAGGATTTATCTGCTACACCTCAGCGAATCAGCTAACACGGTCTGGGGAGACAACTGGAAAGTTGACTCCTGACAGCTGCAAGAAAAGGAAGCAGCGTTGTCGCTGAAGGTAAAACACTGAGACGCTGAGGTGAGAAAGTAAATACAGGCAGAAGAGTTCTGCAGATGGATAATGCAACACTGCAGGATTACAACAAAGCCTTGTTTGACATTTCATCTTACTAGAAATAAAGACAAAACATAACTAAGTGAAATGATTATCTTTAACTTGCCTCCATTTGAGTCTCAGTTCCATCTCTCACTTCTTCTCTTTCAGCCTTCTCAACAAAGCAAACCTACATCAGCTACAGCAATCATGCAATCTAAGCGACAAAGGTTCTTATCACAATTCAGGATTTCCACCCCAGCAGTGAGAGAAAAAGAAGAAAAAAAAAACATGCGGTGGAATTTCATGAAGTTGAAAAAAAAAAGAAACTTGTCATTGTGCGGGTGGAGATCACAGAAGCATCACCCAAAGACGTGACACGCTGAGGAGAAACCACAAGGATGGGCGGAGATGGACAAAAGAGACAACCAGAACAGATAACTGTACAATTTTAAAGATTCCATCTTCTGTCACCAAACACAAATACACAGACACACAAAAAGAAAAAGCCTTGCATGGCAGAGGCCTGGAGACTGAAGGATGGAGTGTTCCTTTAGAGTGTTTACATTCCAGCTTCACAGTCTTTAAAAGAACTTCAAAGATCTCAAGCGATGCTGACTGGAACTGAATCCAAATCAAACGTACATTCAGGCCTTTTTAATGTTATCCTAAAAGACTTTAAAAGGCATCACAAGGGATTGTTCAACTCCAAAAAGGCATGGAAACATGGATTTCTAGAAGGAGCTTGTGTTTGTTTTTATTTTTAAATGCATTTCAGACTCGTGTGTCTGATGACTAAAAATGGGGATCATCTCAACAATGCAACAGATACATTATCAGACTACATGTATTTTTCTGTCCTCTTTCAGAGTGTCTCTGAGTAAAGAATGACCAAACTTAAATATGAGGATCCTTGCAAATTTTAGCATGCCAGTTACAACATCCTGTGTTGTGTTGTTTAAAAAAAGAGAAAAAAGAAAAAATCTTATCTTTGGAATGCGTTTCTACTCTGTTGCAGCGTCGTTAACAATTGTTTGGGCACAAGCCTGTTGTACGTAAAAAAATCTGTTCTTAATTGGTGAAGGTCTAGTGAGTGATTGTTTATCTGTGTTTAAGTGAGACCCTGATTTCTATTTACAGCTAGCTAAAGGCTGCCACTGCCCTCGTCATACCTGTATGTACTTTGAAACAGTGGCTCATGGTTTGAATAAACAGTCTTTTTGGCCAGGAGATCTCACTGTGAGGCATCATCCCAGATACCCTCTCATCACTAGCATCAGCCTTTCTCTTGGTCACACGAGCGAAGTGTGAGGTTGAAGCTGAGCTGTTCTGATCCATTAGCAGCGGAATTAAGATGAAGAATGCCCTTGAGAGGATCATGCGGTTCATCCTGAGGGTGATCCGTAATGGCCCAGCCACTAAGAAAATTCATGTCCTCTTCAGGCGCTCATGATAAGGAGGGGATGTAAGGAAGTTGTAAAGCTTTTCAACAAATGAACATCTAATTGCAAAACACTATATCTCTATCAATCACCCTGAGCTTGCTGAACAGATTAATGTTTGGCTCCCTACAGCATAAAAGCCCTCCGATGTCTCGGGTAAAAATGCTGTGGGGCCATTTGTGTTGTGAATTCAGTGCAGCTTTTCACGCCTCCCTCTGTATTACTTTCAACACCATTTGTGTTGCAGAATAAAATGTGAGTGCTGACCAAATTAAATGGCAAGTTAATGTATGTTATTAAATAGAGTGATGATGTCTGCTTTATGTCCTGACATATCCAAAATTGAGGAAAATGTATAAAAAGATACAGTGCCTGGTTATCGGAATATGTATTTGTAAAACCTCATGACAACTAATGAAGTGTGTGAAGCATGTTTAATTTTTTATACAAAATTTATTATTTCTATTAAAAATGTTTCAAAACTTCAGCATCTACTTTTACATTTTTGCAAGTCAGAAAAGTTCTTTGTGTTTTTTCTTTCAGTAACTAGTAATTTAAAACAATCTTTTTCATAAAAATGTTGCTTGATAAAAAAACAAACCAAAAAAAAAACAATTATCTATTAGAGAACCTTAGTGAACGCTTGTGTATTTTATTTGTACTCTTAAATATAAGTGTTTCCATCTCAAGACAAGAAAACAATGGCTGACAAATCCTTGAATAATATGTTATTTGCTCTGATAATGGCAACAGAGTGTTGGAGGAAGAAAACATGTAATTTTTTTTTAAAACAAAGCTTCACTGTGCTTGAATCTAAAGCCTTTGTATGCAAGAAGCTCTCTGCAGCAGTTAACATTGCCACACCTTCCTGATATCATGAGCCCACCGTACAAAAGGTTTGGAAATAAAAGTTGTTACATAGCAAGGGTGCTAAATGCAAATGCAAAGTGCTAGATTACAGCAATATACATGGGGGAGTGTGCATTATCTTCCCACAGCACAATGAAGAGGCTGCTGAGTTTTGCCTCATGAGTTCACAGAGCTTTGAATTACACACAACTCATTTTGTTTAATCCTCTTAACATTTTGTTCAGATTTCACTTACGTTATCCTTCTCATAATCAAATCAGATTTTTAATAAACAGTATGCAGGAATTTCTTTTTTGAGCCTATTCAACCTCTAAGCAAATACATAAGCACGTGCATTAAAGCCAAAGTATTAAAACAGTAAAATTGACTCTTATTGTTATGGATCGATGTGTCATGTTAGGGTACCGTTTTGTAAGAAATGCACCGCCCACCTAAATATACCACAGAACTGCAGCCTTCCTGAGCAGGAGAAGAGTTTCACTTTAAAATTTACTCAGAAACATCTTGAGTGGCACGACACATTGTCCAGAGTGTTTAAACAACCTCTTCAGAACCCAGTTCGATCCAACATGACCAGAACGAGCTAGATCCAGAGAGACAACATGTCACCCAACCCACAGAATTCAAAGTTTCTGCTACTAGCGTCTCGGTACCTGGTGCCACACATGCAGCAACCTGAAATTCTTGTCACAAATTAAATGATCCCACAATCAACCCAATTTTAACCCACAAATCAACAAAAGTTTGAATAAATCTGCAGTTTATAAATGTTTAATGTAAACAAGATGATCAACTTACTTTTGATATAAACTAATTTCAGGTCACATATATTGTTTGAGCAGATAAATTCATGCATGATAATTGTTTGTTTTGTTGTACTTTGCTGCCACCATTTGTCAGTAATTACAGCTGGAATCATTAAAACTGGAAACATGGAAAGCTATGAACCAGATACAGATACCAAGTAAGCTGGAATAAAAACAGACAGTTTTAAACACCTTTAAGTTGTAGCACAGCTGCTTGAAACATTTAGGGCCAAATGTATTTGTATTTACAATTAATGCAAACTGCTCAACTGAGTTTTAGTGAGTCAGAAATAGTCACAGTGAGATTGGACACAATGGATAACATTTAACAGTAAATATTATAAAACAACAAAAAAGAGTTTTCTAATGATCTGTAGATGTACACACCAATATAGGTACATTTTTGAGTAAAAAAACAACAACACAAAAAGTCATTTCATTCAGTTACAGTCTTCAAAGAATAATTTATTTAATTGATCATTTAAACTGTATCGGACTCCACAGGAAGGAGACTGGAGTGCTGATGCAGAGACTGTCCTTGTGCAAATATAAGTAGCAGAACTGATGAAATGTTTATCCATCAGCTCAGATCTTTCTCATAAGCACCTGAACAATACAAGGACCCTCAGGTGACAGAATGAAGGCAGGAGTGAATTTGTCTGGAATTGAGCATCAATTTGCTGCAGGATTGAGAGAAGCACTGCAGTGATGTTTTCTCTCTGCACTCCCATGAGTGGGCTCTCTCAGCTGTGCACTGATGCCATTGTATACCATCACAAACAGACTCAACACTGACAGCGGCTGCTTTGCTGCAAAAAGCCTGATCTCCAGGCTGCCTCGGTGGTGGGGGCTCGACAACCTCACTGCAGAAAGCAGAAAAGGAGACGCGTTCACAATGTGTCTGTAATACAGGAGTGTGAAAAGAAAACTTAATGAAAATTTTAAAAGTGGACATCTTACTTTTAAGCATTCTGCTGACATTGCATTCTTCTTTTGTCTAAGTGAGACTGATCCCACTGTAGATGCACTACTGTAGCCTATATACAGTGCATACACTATGTTGCTAGGTAACAGTGCCTTATGAATATCCTCCTGTTTTTGCACAATCAAAGGGGTATCGTTCTGACAGTTCAGTAACTGTGTGAAAGCAAAATGTTCAACACATGCACATTTCAGTTCAGCTTTGTAAATGCAACATTGTGGTCAGCAACTCGTCTTTGATTTATACACATTGCTGTTATTCTGTGATTTATCTCATTTGAAGGGTTTTAAATCCTATTTATTATTTTGTTAATACAAATATGTCTAAATGTGTAATTTTAGGTTACAGTTCAGGGATTTTATTGCACTTGATTTAGAAACACAAATTACTTTAATGCTGCATGCAACATTAACAGCTCTGACTTTGTGACAGTTCCTCTTGACAGGTTTGGAAATTAGCACTACAGATGCCACAGTGTCTGGATATAGGTAATTATCTGTAGTAATTTCAAAACCTTCTGGCTTGAACCTGAAAAAGTTCAACACTAAGTTTACAAACTAAATATGAGGTTATAATGTTACAAATGAAGTTTTGTTTATTTGCTTGGATGTTTCAGACCAGCTTTGAATAAATGTAGATGTTCACTGCTGTAGCCTTTAATATGTAAACCAATGCTCCAGCATAAAGTAAAAACATACATTTACTAAAGTGTAGTTTTTTTCAGAAGGTTAAGGCTTGTGCTGGTGAATTTTAGGCAGAATAATCTATAAAAATATTGTACTAACTTGTCTTAGAGCTTACTGATGTAGAAGTGTGTATTTTTACAAAAAGAACTAAATGTGAAAATGTGGAATCCTTTATCAGGTTTCTTTGTACACTGTGCAGAATAACTTTATCTTGGAGTTGTTACCTTTTCATGCCTTTATGCATGTTTACAATCTCGAAATACGTCTTCCACATATGCAGACAACATGTTTCAGGTTCAATTTATTTCTCCAAAGCTTCTGAAGTACTTTTATATTTATGTTGAAATGACCGTGTTTATATGTTATTCAGCAGAAGATGTCCGAAGGAAATTTCTCTCAGAGGTTGAGGCTTTAGAGAGTACAATAAGTGCTCAACTTGACTATGGAGAGATGTTTCTAATTGAGCCCAGGGAGGAGGAACCATACACATGCAGCGATCTTAAGGTTTAAGAGAGAGACACACTTGGATAACATATTTTCCTCGGAGAGGAAAAGAAGAGAAAAAGGTGTGAGGAGGTGGCAAAGTCTTTACGATGAAACTAGGCCATCCTAACAAGGACTGGGAATGACTGTGACAGTAAAATGTAGTCTAGTAAATGACAGCCAGGGTCCCTTATATTCACCACCAATATTGCTTTTATTTGCTATGGACCATTTCACCTCCTCCTACTTAAAATACATCACATGAGAAATATAATGTACTACTTCTGGTGCCTTTTTAGTGTATTATGGCAAGAAATCTAGTCATTCTAAATGTGTTGTGATGTTTTATCAGCCTAAATGTGCTGAAGATGAGATGAAAATGTTGCTAAAAGATGGATCATCACCAACTAACAGCACCAAACCAAACATCAAAGAAACCTGAGTTTGTAAGTGTTTTTTTAAACTAGTTTCTGGGTGCTTTTAAGAAGATACTTCACTGCTGAACTGTCAGTGTGACTATTTTCTTGAAGGGTTACTCTATAGATATACAACCATTCTGTAAAGTCACAAGTCCTACAGAGAAGCTGTGAGGGATTGAGTCAATTGTCTTATCACACATCCTACAATCACTTGGAAAGAGAAAAACTAGAACAGGTTACTTAAAAGTCATTTGTTACTGTGACCCTGATGTATTTTGATCCAAGAATGTCACAGAAAACAATTTTTTATGTCAGGATTCTGTGTCAACTTGTGAAAAAGGGGTATATCATGTCTCATTTAAAGTAACCTATATAGTTTACTAGCTAGAGAAAAGAAACATGACTGTTTATGAACTATGTGTCAGTGGCCATGAAATAAATACATAAAAATAAAGAAGTAAATCAAAATTGCTAAATAAAATACCCACTCAAAACCTCTTCTAGCTCATAGCTGATTTAAACTCTTATTCACCTAAAAACATGCTTTCATGAAAAGGAAGGATTAGAAAAAAAGACAGCAAAAGCATGTGATGTGTATACGATTCCCTGCTTCTGACATCTGACACAAAAACAATATTATATGATTATAGAAACCTGATTTGAGTCGAGATACTGTTTTAACTGGAAAAAGTTTAGAACCAAGTAGACACGAGTTCTGGCAGAGGAACAAAGCTGTTAAGCTTTATGTTGTTGAAATCTCGCAGGACACTTCTCATTCTTTTGTTACATCCTCTTTGTTCCTTGAAGCGAGTGAAACAGGAGAATTGGAGGTGTTATTCCAAAAGAAAAAAAAGCAACAAAAAAAACCCAAAACTTCAGCTTACAAAAATCCAAATGTAAATATTGTTGAATACTGATTGGTATCTGTATAAGTTAAGTGCTAGTACGATTAGCAGGACTTTATCTCCATTGACTGTTTTGGCAAGATTGGAAGAGGTGAATCATCTGTTTTGCACAACTTTTCTTACCCAAAACTACATTTCAGGAATAATTTTACAGGGTGGTAAAACTAACAAATCAAAGGATTTTATTTGTTCACAAATAGATTACAAAAATAAGTGAGACTAAATTATTCATTTAGATTTTTCTCACTCATCAGTGGTTAGTTTATTAAGTTGTTTACATGCATGTTAGATCTCTGATGAAAGTCACCCAAATGACGATGAAGATTATTTGAAATAATTCATCTTACACTGAGGTTGAATCTGTTGTTAGTTCTGTATGAAATGATTGTATTTCTATGAAAATGTTCCCAAATCTTTAAAATTGTGATGATCTATTCTGTTCCATCATGAATTTTACTCTGATGAAAATAAGGACTTTGAGTTATCAGCTAGAGCAGCCAATATGTTGGTGGTGAGAGCCGGAGCAGAATAAGAGAGTCACATTCTCATTAAAATAGTACACAAATCATGTGAGTTGGGCTGAAGCGACATTGTCTGTGTGTAACTAATGAAGTGACAAAGTGGACAATGAGTACTCTGGGACGATCCACATTTATCTTTTATCCCACAAGGGGACTCTGCAAGAAGTTTGTGAGGACTTTACAAAGAAGTAGGTCAAGTCTAGATAGAGGTGAGCTCCCTGAAGCTGTTAGAAATCATGATTTATTACAAGACATTCAATGCCCCTCACTGCACTGACACAGAGGATGACACTATAGGTAAATCTGATATATAGGCTAAAAAAGCATTCTGCTTATGAGCATGGGGGGATGTCTGGTCACTGAGAGAACTGGAGCTCATATTATAACACAATTACAGAAAAAGGACAAGAAGCAAAGAGGAAATAGCTTCTCATTTTTAATAAACAGAAGTTCCAGCTTCCAGGCAGAGAGTCGGGACACCTAATATAACCACTCACACTTGAACAAATGTGCTCCTCCCTGAGCAACACTAGCTCTGATTATATTTAAAAGACTTTGTTCTTCCGACCAACTGAAATTAATGACTTGGATATTCTGCTTTTTGTGATTGAGGCAGGTTTGGCACCAAATTCTCGTGAGCTGTGAGGGAATGTTCATCTCCTCAGGATTCACTTTCTTATTCCACAAACTAATTCCACAGGATGGATTTGGCTGCTCAAGCCACTATTGAGACTAATACGAAATTCACAAGCTGGTATACCAATAAATAAAGCTGGTTAAAATGGCTTTGCCTAATCACTCTCCAAAACATGATGAATGTTTCCACTTCATGCTTTCTGTGTGCTTGTTTGCTGGAGGAAAGTGGTGGTAGGATATAGTCAAAGCAGGAAATCCATAGTGGAAATAATTAATCTCAAACCAAGTTTGACTAAGATTCACAAATACTTACATTACCTGACCTTTTAGTTCTGTTTGTGAAAAGTAATTGTACAGTATTTTGATTATTTACCAATATGAATACATCCCTACTGAATGTGTTGCTTGCACTAGGGATTCTGTTGCAGTAGCTACATGCTGTTCATCACCTGTATTTAAAGACACAGCTTCATTTTAAAATAAACTCTCAGCACATGCACTTAACAAAAGGAACAGCTTAAGTTCTGGTTGTTCCGTATTATTATAAAGAAAAAAAAAAAAAAAACAACTTGAAGGTAATTTAGTATCTGGAAACAGTTTTTTTTTTTCTTATTGTAGAAAAATACAATAAACACAACATTACCTCTTTTTGCCTGAAGGTAAATTGACATTCTTTTCTGCATTTGAACAAAGTCTCCAAATGCAAAATCCAATATATGTTTATAATTCTGTACCAAAAGGTATTAGTCACACAATTTAACTGATGTGGAGGAAGTGGTAAAGGAATTCATCAAGTAATGTGCAGCCTAACTTCTTGCAGCTTAAAATTTTATTCTCACTTAATGTATTACCTCAAAGACTCACTTCTCATCAGTTGCAACAAAATAAAGACAGAAATCAGTGTTTTCTTGTCATGAGGAAAGGTATACTACACAAGCTTTCAAAATGGCGTGCAGAAGATAAATGGTTTGTGAAACCAGATATACAGCACAAATAAAAAGCCAATACAAAAAGCTTATTAGGCTATAAGCTGAGAGGCTGAGCTAGAATCAGAAATCTGCTGCTGAGGAAATTGGCACATTTATGGGAACCACACAGCACCTTTTGTCAACAACTTAAGCACTCTGGGCTTCACTGATGGTCAATTAGGTGTGAGGAATAACGGGGGGCAGTCTGGCTTCAGTGGTGAGCGCTGCCAAAAACAATGCTCACAAAACTGACATATTTTAGCCTCCTAATTATCAGCCACCATCTGCATCTGATGAATTCTAAACACTGAACCCTGAAAAACAAACTGGGACACAAGGAAGCCCAATAATACACGTAATTTATTCAGGCTTTAGATTCAGATGACCATCGAGATCTTTGTTACTCTCATTTAATCTTTACTCAAACATAAATTTCCAATCTGTTTACAGTTAAAGGGATGTTACATATTTGAGAATGTGCACTCAAACATTCACACAGTTACAATATCAGCCATCTCATTTACCCAAAAGAGAAATACATCTTCTGAATTCCCAAAACTCAAAAAAAAAAAAAAAGAAAAAAAACCCTAAATAAAATCAGTCCCAGAGTGCATTTTTAAGTTTGCCTTATAATCCTAAAAAAAACATGTTCAGAAAGATGATCTTGATCTTTTCAAAGGACTATTTGGTAAATTTCTAAGTAATTCCAAAAAGAAATCCCCACAAGAAGTTAGGAGCTTCTCAAAAACAGGATCTTTAAAAGACCAATCAAATCTTACAAAATAGTTGAGAGTATTCCAGAAAATGAGTCCAGGGGCCTGCTATGAATATGTGAGAGTTCAGACAGAAAATAAAACCATTGAGGTGCATTCAGTTCAGTCTGTGTGACAATCCACATGTGTTTTTCTGACTCTCATGTCTTCTTCCTTCTTGTTACTTCAATATATCTCCCATCATTCAGCAGCAGTCTGATGTGTCTGGCCTGCAGTTATTGATGACTAGGTGACAGTGTGTGTCAGGCTACTGCTACAGCATGTACGCTTGTTGCTGATGGGAGGAAAGCTTAAACTAAAAGTGGATAACAGCTATGAGTCTTCAAGTATAACCACTGTCACGTTGTAGGTTAGAGATCACAAACCTCTAGGAACTGAAAAAGAGTCCTGATTCACAGACTGGTGGATCACTGCTTTCTGAAAATGTTGTAGTCTACTTAAACTTAAACTAAAACATAATGAAATGATGTTAAAGTGGAGATCAATAATAAAAGGAAATCTGACATGAATCACCTGTCTAATAAAATCATATACAGCCAGTTGTTTAGATACACTTCTGATTAAGTTGCACAGTTCACAGCAGTTTCAGCCATGTGAAGGGAATCTTTGAAAACAGTGAACTTAAAATATTGACTACATTATAGCCCTTTTAGTCCCAATGTGACAACTGCATCACTAAAAATATACTATATGTGTGTGGGTAAATTCTTTTAACAGCCTGACACAACTTTGTGATGATCCCTTTTGTCACAACAGGAACAAAATCTAAAAGTGCTGCACAATTTTGCCATGACTCATAACGCAGATTGGCACATTCAAGCACTCTCCTTCCCACCGGCAGGGCCAGAGCCAGTGCTCATTTTTATTTTATTTTGCTTTATTTCACTACATTTTATTTTAGCACTGAACAGATGCAACACATCTCCCAAGATGGGAAGATTACATAGCATACAAACTGGGAGTTCCCCATCTGCTGATATCAAAATTTTATGCTTAAAGTTTTAAAAACAAAAGGAAGGGAAAAATAACTATTTTGTTTTATAACTTTTCACACTAACGTGCTTAACTCAGGAGAGAGTACAATGCATGTTGGGATATACTTTAGTCATTCTGAGAGAATATTTGCTTGGTGCATTTGCCTGGGAACATACAGTAGTGTATTCCAGCACCCTGGTTGATAAACCACACAGCTGGACCAGCAAATCAACAACCTGCAACTGCACAGTGACCAGTAAAACAAAATGGCCACTGACCATGAGAAATAATATATATATATATATATATAGTATATGTGTCGTAGGAACAAAAATACTTTAAATTGTATTTTAATCAAATAAAATCTGTGTTTTCTTAAATGTTTCCATCAGGTTTTTACTAACAGTTTTATGTTTGGTTGAATTTACAATAAACAAAAAAAGGTAATTTTTTCTTATTCATCCAATTTACTGTGTAGAATATTTTATTTGCTCAAAGGACTGAAACAAATTTTGTCCACATGTTCAGATTAATTAAACCATTGAGTCAAATTTCTAAGTAATCTTTTCACTATAAACTAAGGTTTATATTTGTCCCTAAAAGTGTTCACATTTGAAATACACTATCTTCTACATGCCTGTGTTTAACATAAAGAAGATAATCATGTGGTGATCAGATGGTTTCAGACTTCCATCTACTTTTTGCAGCAAATCATAAAAACAAAAGGACAAATCATAATAAAAAAAGGCACTTTTTGATGACAGCAAACTCAAAGTGTTTATAAGGAAACGTGGTTTGTTACAAGTCATCTTCTTTTTCAGGCTTCATTTATAATCATCTTGGTCATGGAGAGCTACTATGAAGCATGATGAGTGATAGGTCGGGGATATTTTTGTTTTTTCTTACTTTTTAAAACAAAAAATTTGAATTTTTCTTTAAAGTTCACAGTGCACCCATTATGTTAGCAACCATTAAACATTCTAAACTATATAAAAAAGCAAACTCAACACAGAATATGAAACAGGGACATCAGCCCTTTTTACTGGTTACTAGTAATTCAGTTCCTCAGCTTATGAATGGTCTCTTCTGGTACAAGCCTCAGTGAAGTTTCCATGTTCTCACAGGAAATGGAATGAGTGAGTGGTATATGAATATATTCAATTTCTCTAAACATTATGTGACCAAAAAACTTGATACTGCACATCTTAGACTTACTGAATAAGTCCTACAGCTTGCAGGTGCTCGGATGAATCACTGCAGAGTCTGTCAACTCTTTGGAGAGCCTCCCTGCTGCTTTTGTTTTAGTGCAATCACAAGTCCTTGAAGCTGACTAACTGCTTTCATCCTGCTCTAATGAGTGAAGACACTGACATAGAACAGCACAAGAAGAAGGGGCACCTTCCTTACACATGTACTGTGAAATGAATGAAGCTGATAAGACGGACTCATGATTCATAATCAGCAGACAGGCTGGAAAAGCAAGTGAATAATACTGTCTCCGTCCATAAATTACTGTCAAATTGTTTGTCATGAAGACAGACGTTTGTGTTGAGCAAAATACATGATGTTCACAAGTAATTAGGATTCCAGGAAACATTTTATTTGCTCTGTGATGTTAAATGATATCCTGTTGAAACATTTCTGATTAATCAGAATCCATGTGATGGTAAGTACTAAGGAAATGTTGTCTATACACCAATGATGCAACTAGTGATCACATGAAGATATACAGAAAACTGCCAAAATAAAAGGTTTCTGAATGTATTCATTCTTAGTTTTGGCGTTATTTTTAACTCAGTCATCATTTGGGGATTAATTTAAATCTTACAAAAGAGATTTTCCTGTTTAATGTTATTTATTGCAAGTAATATGTTTTTATAACAACTAAAATTGTCATTAAATCTTATTTTCAGTCACATGAAATTGCCAGTGTCACTGTTAGAGAAAAAAGAAGGCATGTGAGGAATAAAAAGCTCATTTGACAAGTTTTTTAACCTTTTAAACATTTCAGTGGTGCATTCTTTTAACGAGAAGAAGTTAAAATGTTTTACTACTTCTTGTTTTCTGCAGTTTCAAGTGTGTGTGCATTTCTGTTTTGGCTGTGTTTGCACTGTTGCACTTTCCTATTGCTTTTCTTCTCTAACAAACATAAATCAAAACTCCCGAGCCACTTAGTGTGTCTGTAAATATGCAGGCTCAGTCAGTTTTTTCCAAAACCAGAGGTTAAAGTAGGCCGGGGCTCTCCTGAGCTCAGTCCCCGGCAGATCCTCTCTGCTGTGTCAGGGTGGTATGCTTAACCTTGCATATCTTTAACAATATAAACTGTTTCGATATTCTAAAGCTTGAAAGCATGCAAAGCCTCTATTTTCTGTGCCTGCTTGTGATCATAACACTGAAACCAGAGCTAATCCTCTCAGATTCTGACAATGGATGTGTACAAATTTATCATCTGCAGGACTCACAGCAGGAACTGCATGACTCTAGTCACATTGAACAGAGCTATAATTGCCAGAAATCAGACCTTATTTCCTGACCTATTCATAGTGGTTACATTCTAAACCACATAAGAACACCACTGCACACCTCCATAAAATATCTTCTCAGTGGTAACAGATACACTGACAGAGAAAATTATACATCAGAGACAGAAAACTGGGTACAAAAAAAGGAGGGAGGGAAAAACAGTTACATTTCTGGTATCTGCTTTAAACATTGTTTAAATTTCATACAATACTCTTCAGTTTAAATAAAATATTTGAGGCTTCCTAATCTCGTGGCAAAGAAAGCTTGCAAGTTGACTGAAGCTCAGAAAAATATTTAATGCAAGAAAATATGTCACTGCATTGTCTATGTTAATAGAGAGGAAGTGGGGCCCATATTTTGAGGACCTTTAACATATAACAGAACACTTTAAAAATTATTTTTGTAGTGGTTTGAACTATTTTTAGTTCAAATTAGCTTATTAAAATCTTAAAAACTGCTCTTTTCTCAGATTTTTTTCTAAATCAGACTCTTATTCAGTGAAATTGTCAACACTGTTAGAGTTGACATAAACAACAGGAGCTTTATGGAGAGATTGTGTTATCTGCTTTATAAACTACTGATTATATCTCAAATAACTGTCTGGTGTGAAATACAAAAAAGTCACCTTGTTTTATTAAAGTTTATCAGATAATGTCAGTCAGATGTTATAGTCTATGCACACAAACCCACATCACCAGAGCTTTAATTGCACAACTAATCTTAATTTTACCCTTGCCTGAAATCATGACTGAAGCTCACCTGTTGCATCTGCACACTACCGTACTTGCATAATTAATTGACTTAACACCACTTTGTGAAAAATAAATATCATGACATTCATGTAGGTCATTGATTACAATGAAAAATATATAAATAGAAAAACATTCTTCACTAATGTAATGTGATACTATCAACAATTAAACAAACAAACAAGCAAAAACAAATAGTACAAAGTACAAACAGGTTGTAAATATGACTTGAAAAATGTCTGAAAGGTAAAGTTTAACAATAACCATATAAAGGAAAAAAATAAACAACTTCTTAAGGTAGATGAATATAAAGTAAACTTTTAACACAACAGTATTTGTAGAAAAAAGTAAGAAGGAAGCATGGTTGTTGGTAAGAGGATCAATAGTACATGTGGTTTAAGCTATTGTTGCGTTTCCCGTCTTAGCAGGGCAGCAAAGTGCAAAGTAATGCAACGAGTCACTTTCCTGAAGGGATCATCTCTCAGAGTCCTGGTTTTAGGGGAGAACCTTTACTGACATTATACTTTTTTCTTGTCATTTTCCTTTTTAGCTTGAGGACTTGAGAATTTGTGAAGCACAACTGCTTGGACAATGTGACAAGTGCAGAGCCTGGATAAGTTACTTTGCAGCCAAATCTACAATAACTTCATATAAGTATTTCTTACACACCAAGCTTGGGGCTACACTTGTCATTCTTACACCGTCTGACAGGAAATGTGTGGATTTAATATGAGACACCTAAAATGCTTTTAAAAGTTCAGTTGTTCTCCACCATAAACATCTTATTTTCTAGTCTCATTCTGTTTATTGAAATCTTAATGTTGTGTTACTTTTTCTAAGGTTATATACAGGAATAGAGGCGTGGGGGTTGTTCAAGATAAAGTACAGGATAAAATGTTGTTATGCTGCACTGTGAGAGACTGAACCAACTCAGTCTTTATTTTATTTTCTTCATTTTTTTCCTAATGACCTTTTTCCAGGGTCAGAAACAGCTCCAATAGCAGAAACAATTAAATGTTAATTCTTCTTCACATATAAAAGTTCCACCTATGTCTGAGTTCTTCTTCCTGTCTAATTTTTACAACAATCTTTATTTAGTACCGGTGACCCATCAAGTCCGAGATGAAAAAAGGAAACAACCCTCTGACCTGAAGTCAATGAGATTGAGCTTCAGGCATGACCCTTTTTCTGTTCTTTCATTTTTCTTCAACCAAAGACGTTCTACATAGGTAGCTGTAGCGTGTATGATTATTTAATTTTACAGCAGACTGCCTCATAGTACAACTATCACAAATGATTCATGTTTGAATAGCTTCACAGGGTCCAAGGGTCAGGCAAAAAAAGACAACCTGACTTTTTATTCTCATTCATACTGGCCTTTTGTCAACCTGATGTATAGTGAGAGGGAGCAAAGTCCCTGAGAGAGAAACTTATCAGGCTTATCAGAGACACGTTAGATAAACGCTATTCAGTAAATGCAAAGTCTGAGACAAGACCCATCAAACATTAGCAGAAATATTGTCTCAATTTTCACCAATCAAAGGATAAACCTATTTCATGCAAACAAAGGCTTCAACAGAAATTAAGGAAAGGCTGTCCATGAATGGAAACTTTACTTTTAGCGGAGAATGGAGTTCCTGACTTCGTACTTCGACCCAAACTTCAAAAGTTAGCATAAATTGTAAACTACATTTCTGTATGTTAGATTAGGTTTGAATATTATAATAAAACAATGTAATTAAAATTGTTTATTTATGTTTAAAAAGCATCTTCAGGTTACAACCTGCATTATTGGTCTCGAAGGTAGAAGGTCAAACACTTAGGCATTATTTGAGATTGACCAAAGCTGCTACAAGTGAGGCATTCAGCATAAATGTTTCAATGTGGCAATATATGCTATATGCTAATAGAAGCATAGGAACACTTTGACAACAAACAATACATTTTGGACTATATATTTATTTTTTCTGAATGGACAAGGAGTTTATAGATGTATTCATTCTTTTGCTCCAGATATGTTATTACCTCTCCAAAAAACAATGGTCAAATCAAACGTTTTGCATTAAAGATTATTTAGTATCAAGATCCGAATTCATCATTTTTCCATGACATTATTTTAATCCATATTCAGTGCTCACTTAGCATTAAAAATGTTATATTTAACTATTATTCAGGGTTCAGAAAAAGTGACCTCCTTAGTGATGCTAAAATGCTAGTGACCAGCCTTCAGTGTATAATGAGATGCACGTGACAATGGTTTGCTTCAGAAGTAAAAGGTCTATTTATTACAGACACCACCCTTTGTAATTCTGCAGACTTCTTACTGGCACAAAGAGCTATAACACAATTAAGAGAAGCCCCATAAAATGCAGAGAATGGCCTCTTTAAGGTGCTGAAGCTTGTTAGATAATCCATATTAGCTTCACGTCTTGGAAGGCTGATCAGAATGTCATTAATTTTGCAAATGTTTGGTAATAAACATAAAGCACTGAACAAAGTGGTGGTAGATGACTGCACAGAGAGCAGAAACACTATTCGATCCATCAATGTGTCCACCAACCTCATAGTAAAAAGTCTAGTAGTCGCTGAAACATATACCAAAAAATAAATGTGGATCTCATGAACTATATTTACCATGAACTTTTCCACTAAATCTCTTTTCATTTCATACTTGTGTCAGTCTGATCTAACAGCAGTTCAGGCCTGTAGCTGCTATTGTTGGTCTAAAAGCATCTAGTGTTGATAAAGCTGACCTCTACCATGGTCAAACTCAGAGGTGCCCACAAAATGAAATCCCTTTAAAATACTTTTCTTCAATGCTTTTCGGATAAATTCTTCTGGATTGAGACAACCCATGACCAATTCAGTGTGTAGGGATTTCAGTCTTGTGCGTTTTCTTCCATGTGGCACTTCTAAAAGAAAGGTCCTTTACAGAAGAAGTGTTTTTTATGTCAAGAATATATTCCTAGAACAAAGGCTAGTCTGTCATCATGGTTGTGCAGAGGTCCATTATTGTACAAGAGTTATTGTTCCTGTCCCTGCTAACACTGCAGTACTCAACAGCTCCTATAAGGATGAGTTATGGTGACCAAGACAGAGAGATATATTACAGCCAGGAATCACATGATGGATTACGGCTTTGCCTGGGCTTATTTTGTTGGTACTTAGGGTTGGCTGTGATATATACCAAAACCTGTGGCCCAGTACAAAGGCGGTTTGTCTATCAGGGCAGTTGGCATCCGGGCCAGCAAGCTCAGAGGAAAAAGGCAAGACTGCAAAAAGCAGAATAAAATACTAAGATTTTTGCTGTAACAGCTGCTTTTTATAAAGCACCCCATCAATCATTACCACATCATGAAGAGGGAATGTACAAATTAGAAATCAATAGAGGCATTAAGTATTAAATATGCACTATTCATCTAATTTATTTAGCAAATTCCATTTCTTCTGGATTCATGAACGTAGATCATTCTGTGTTAAATATGCACTTCTATGAATAAGGCTTCAATAAAAAACATATTACACAATCTACAGATTATTAATCAGGTTTTTAATCTGATCATGGGCAGATACTAAAGATAATTTGATTAAAATCCAATAATAAGGAAAATGCATTTTAGCATATATAATAACAACAATCTGACCTTTCGATCTGTTAATCAGTGTTTCTAACGTTTTGTAGATATATGTTTCATATTACAGGTTAATACTTCAGAAATAACCACAAAGTCTTGAAATTTGTGTGAAATGGTCTCTTTAAACCTGAAATGGCAAATAAAAAACAGCAATGTGAATGTAACATTAATATTCATTAGATGCCGATATTTACATTCTCTGTTTTAACCTTAAATATTTAACTTGCCTACTTTCCTTTATTCCAGGTCAGTCTATGTTTTAATTAATTCTTTTTTTTTAATCAGGAAATGTGTCAATGGAAAGCCTAAAACCCAGAGTGTCCCACTTTCAAACCTGAAACTGATAAACATTAGCTGTAATTAAACTATGTAACAAAGAAGAAACTCTTAGCAGCAAAACACTTGGTCTGTCCATGGAATGTAAAGGCCAGTGTATGTACTGGTAAGAATCATATTCCAACAAGAGCCTAAAGGTTTCATATTAAATATTAAATATTTTTAAACTACATCCTCTTTTTTATTTCAATTTCCAGTTTGCAAAATTAAAAAGTGTTTTTTTAGCTTTGTTGGTTTTTAGAAATGTCTACTGATGTGATTGTTTGTAACTATAGGTTATTCTAAAAAAAATAAATAAATAAAAGGTTTAGGATGGTGGGTTTTGTGGCACAATGATCTTCAAGCCACATCCCAACAGACTAAACAAATGCAAGATCAAATTGATTATTATAAATCTATTTGTCCATTATGAGTTATTAACTATTGAGTTATTTGCCATTTCCTAACCTGGCAGGTCCTGATGAAAAGAAACAAACTTTGCAGTTAGTATAAGAATGTAAACAGCTTCCTGACTCCCATCTGTCCCTGTTGGCCTTCTGTAATATATAACCTTTAGTATTTATGAGAAGTTTTTAGCATAAATACACCAGATTTCTCAATAAAAACATACATTTTTTGTTGTTTTTGTCATCTGAACAGATGGCTTGTGTTTGTGTCTTGAGGGGAATTGATGGTTATGTTCTGAAGGGTTTGGATGAAGTCCGTTTTCCCTCACCAGCGAAAACATTTCTGGAAATATGCAACTGCTTACATAAGAATTCTGAAAAGAAGCAGTTGCTTCGTAGTCATATAAAACATGCTGTATATTTTTTACTGCAAGAAAGACTGCAGTATACAATATAGTACAGTTTGCACATTTCTAAAGACAGCCCATTAAAATGTATTTCTTTTGATTTGTTTGGGATATAATTTAGCTGTCAGGTGTTAGGTCAAAGGTTAGAATTCTATTCTTCAGCTTTATAAAAGGGATCTAAATCTACCATGAGGGGAAGTAGAATCAAAATATTTTTACTCCATACTTCCAATTAAAAAGAAGTTTTTCACTTTCATGTTTAATATCATTTTCTCAAAAAAGGAAAACTAAATACAATTTTAATGTCCATCAAATTAAAAATGTGCTGCAGGGGATATGCTGATTGGTCTTTTGTTAGATTGCATTAATGTGACTTGACTTCACCTGAGCCTTTTATAAAACAGAAATGACGTCCTTGATGTTCCAGCTTTGAAACACTGGCTTTGAAATTTTGCATCAAGAATACAAAAAGCCAAATATTCATACACAACATTGAAATATGATAATTTTTTAAAATTATTTTGTGGGATCCTTATGGACACAAAAATTATGTCAAGTCAAATATGTTTTTTTTGTGTTGTACAGGAATTAAATACATCAGTTGTCTTTTGTTGACTGATCAATCAGGTTAACCTTAAGGGCCAAAATATGCCCAGTTTATTTTACTTTCTTCTACTTCTACTTCTATTTTTCATGTATATGTACATGCCATTAACATAAACTCGTAAGACATATTATCTAAAATAATGCCAAAAAATGGCTGCCTCAGAATGAGAGAATTGTGCCTCTCCACCAAGTCAAATTCCTTGTATTGTGCAAATGAGACTTAGCCAATA